>JAKSZT010053928.1:46756188-47088964 GCA_026826555.1 Tolypeutes matacus | reverse complement strand
GTGGTCTACAGTGTGAACTGTGGTCTATGGTTGGTGGCAAGGCTCCAGGATGTGTAAGTTCATTGAGGGTGGTGGGCCACACTGTGGGAGATGTTTGTGTGGGATGTGGTGGGAGGTGTGGGAAGTGGGCAACATGGGAATCCCAGTGGGTTCCGTGTAATATTTTAGGTAATCTAAGCACCTCTTAAAATATATGTATATATATATATATATAAATAACATTTTTGTAAGCAAATACACATATATGCATATAAAAAAAAAAAATATCCTTTATAGCAAAAGATGCAGTTCAGCCTTGCATTTAGTAACAGAGTTTTGATGACTGCATTGAAAACCTGCAGCTTTTTAAAATGTGAGTCGCCCTTGGCCAGGCCTCCTTGCCTTGGGGAGGCCAGTAGCTTTTGAAGGACACAGACTTAGGAGGAGGACTGAGACGTCCCACAAACAAAGGAGGCTCAGCTCTGCATGGGCAAATGGGGTGGAAACAGGGGTGGGGGCTAAAGAATCTTCTTCAAACATGGACAGCACCCTGGGGATGTCAACTAAACCCCAGATAAAACTGCTCATCTCTTGTAAACTGTGGCAGGGTTGCGAGTACTTTCTTCATCATCCAAGAGTTTTCACTTCCTTCTTTGGAAGAATGTCATCTTGACAGGAAGTATAATTATCCTTCCATATGCCACTTTGGGAAGAGAACATGCATCCATAATCGCTGAAAGGAAATACCCCAGCATGTGACAATCCGTCTTGGCTGACCTAACGAGTTGCTGCCAGGGTGCTATGCAAAGGTGATGGTCTGGCTGGAATGGCAGAGGCATCGTTGGTTATTGGACGCTATGGAGAAAGTTATACATTTCTATGCATAATAGATGGAAATAATGCTTTGAGCACGGATAGCTCCCTCATATGTATCTCCTACTCATTCACTACTTAAATTTTTATTTTAGTTTTTGAATAAGTGATACTTGTACATGGTACAAGATTCGATAGAGAAAATGGTGAAAAATCTTCCTCTATGGGGAGTGGATGTAGCTCAATGGTTGAGTACCTCCTTTCCATGTACAAGGTCCTAGGTTCAATTCCCGGTACCTCCTAAAAAAAAAAAAAAAAAAAAAAAAACCCAACCCCCCCAAAACAAAACCCCCTCTCATCCCTTTTCCTATCACCCAATTCTCCTTCCTGGGGTTGCCAATGTTACACAGTTTCCTGGGTACCCTTCCAGAGATAATCTTACCCATTTTCTGTTGATACCGTCTGTCTCCTTGAGGGTAGCAATTGTGTTTGACAATAAATATGGTAAAAACTGCTTTGAAATCTTAGTTATGAACATACAGCTGATGTTGAAGGTATGAAGTTATTGGCATGGTGGAGGGTATAATTTGGCCTATTATACATGGAAAAAATCCACATCTCCACCTTTTAAACTTTTTCTCTCTTCTTCCCTTGTGTTCCCTTCCCAGTCCCTTTTATTTACTTCTTCACTTCTCTCTCATTATTTTCACATGCTTTTCCATCTTTTCACTAAATTCCTGTTTCCTTCAAAATTCCTTCCTTAAGGAAACCCAGGGAACTATCAAAAGTTGTTATCTCTCGGGGGTTGGGGGAGGTGAGGAACAAGACGTTCTCTAGCTGGCTTTCTATATTGTCTTGATTTTTAAAATCATGTTAGTGCATCACCTACTTAACAAGAATACATAATAACAAAATAACACCAAAACCAAAATATTCCTTGGGGTATCCAACCACTAAATAAATCTATTTAAGGTGATAGGCCACATGTTGAGGCAAGATGGTGGGCAATGTCTGCGAGAGTTCAGCCTTCCTCTTTCCTCTTAAGGCTCTGTGGTCCCAGCTTCTTCCAATCTCAGTGTAGGCTGGCATAGGGCTCATCTCTCTTCCTCTGGGGCTCATTTCTTTCCACCAGGCTCAGCTGCTCTGTTCTCTTCACAAAGTCGGCTGTAAACTATCAGGTTCACCTGTCTTCTCGGGGCTGCAGGATCCTCTGTGTATCTATTTCTGTGTAAAAGTGTGTTTTATTAGCCCACCAAGGATACTGGGAATCAATGCTGGTCACACCGTAATGATGTGGTTGAATCAAAGCCCTAATCTTGACATAATTTAATCAGACGTCTCAGCTGAATCTAATACAATCAAAGGGTTATCATGCCCAGAGGGACACACCAGTTTATAAACCTAATAAAATATCTTTTTTGTAATTCATAAATAATAACAAACTGCGACAGTATAGCTTGTCTTTTTCTCTTAATGCTGTCTTTCAAAGAGCAAAAGTTTTAAATTTTGATGGTTCAATTTTTCAATATTTTCTATTTATTTATTTATTCCCCCCCTCCCCCCATCGTCTGCTCTCTGTGTCCATTCACTGCGTGTTCTTCTGTGTCTGCTGTGTGTTCTTCTGTGTCTGCTTTTCTTCTCTTTAGGCGGCACCGGGAACTGATCCTGGGACCTTCCAGAGTGGGAGAGAGGCACTTAGTCTCTTGTGCCACCTCAGCTCCCTGATCTGCTGCATTTCTTATTGTCTCTCTTCTGTGTCTCTCTTTGTTGCATCATCTTGCTGCACCGGCTTTCCACATGGGCCAGCACTCCATGTGGGCCAGCACTCCACCCGGGCCAGCTCATACATGGGCCAGCTTGCTTTTCACCAGGAGGACCTGGTAATCGAATTCCGGACCTCCTATAGGGTAGACAGGAGCCCAATCACTTAAGCCACATCTACTTCCGCCTACATTTTCTTCTAGGAGTTTTATGGTTCTAGATTTTATATTTAAGTCCTTGGTCCATTTTGCATTAGTTTTTGTATAAGGTGTTTTGTATAAGAAAGGTCTTTCTTTCTTTTGAATATGGATATCCAGTTCTCCCAGCACCCCAGCACCATTTGGTCCCATTGGTCAATGTGTCTATCTTTATGCCAGTAGCAAGCTGTTTTTTGTTTGTTTGTTTGTTTTTTAACCATTGAAGCTGAGTAATATGATTTAAAGTCAGGAAGTGAGAGTCATCCAACATCATTCTTCTTTTTTAAGGCTTTTCTGGCTATTTGGGGCCCCTTACCCCTCCAAATAAATTTGATAATTGGCTCTTCCATTTCTTCAAAAAAGGCTACTGGGATTTTTATTGGGATTGTGTTGAATCTGTAAATCAGTTTGGGTAGAATTGACATCGTAATGATGTTTAGTCTTCCAATTTATGAATATGGAATGTCCTTCTATTTATTTAGGTTTTTTTGGATTCTTTCAGTTTGTGAAAGCTTTCAGTCTTTCATCATTAAGTATAATGTAGCTTCTCAGCCTTTTGGCTAAGATCAAGTTTAGTATTTGTTCTTATCCATATAATTTTTATAAAAATATATGTTTCTGGATTTGGTTTTCTCATTATTTTTTAAAGGATTTTCACATCCATTTTCAGGTGGGATATTGATCTGTAGCCTTCTTTACTAGTGATGTCTTTGTCTTTTTCTTTGGTATCTGGGAAATAATACCAGCCTCACAGAAAAAGTTGGAAAGGGTTATTTCCTTGCGTAATTTCTAAAATTGGCAATATTTCCTCCATATATATATTTGATAGAATTTATCAAGAAAGCCATCTGGGCCTGGGTTTTTCTTTGTGGAAAGACTTTTAATTATTAATTTTATTCCTTACATTTTTCGTCTTTTCAGATTTTTAAATTTCTGCTTAAGTTTTTTTTTTTTTTTTTTTTCCTTACCGGGAGGTCCCAGGATCGAACCCAGGTCCCTCCATATGGGAGACGGATGCTCAACCATTTGAGCCACATCCGTCCCCGTCTGCTTAAGTTTTGATAATTTATATCCTTCTAGGAGTTATCCATTTCACCTAAGTTGCATAATTTGTTGGCATAAAGTTGTTCATAATATTCTTTTAGAGTTTTAAAATTTCTGTAGGGTCAATAGTTATATCCCCCTTTTATTTCTGATTTGTTAATTTATGTCTTCTATCTTAACCATATTGGTATGGTTGGATTTACACCTGCCATTTTTCATTTATTTTTTGTATGTGTTATTCTTTTTTTGTTTCCCTGCTCCTCTTGTACTGGCATATTTTGTGTTTAACAAATATTTTTAAGTGTCCGTTTTAATTACTATGTGGTTTTATTGATTATCTTTTTTGAGTTATTTTTTTACTGGTTACTCTTGGGATTACAATATATATATTAGCTTATTACAATCTATGTCAGTTTAGTACTGACAATTCTGGTAAAAGATAGCAACTTTACTCCAATATATCTCCATTTCACCCCCTCTCCTTTGTGCATTATTGTTACAATATTTTATTTATACATGTCATAAATTCAACAAAACATTGTTATAATTATTGCTTTATGCAATTATTTGTTTTTTTAAGAAATTAAGAAAACCTATTTATACAGTTTTTTTGTTTACCTACATATTTATAATTTCCAGTGCTCTTTGTTTTTTTTGTCTTATTTTCTTTGGTTTTTGGGTTTTTTTTGTGTGTGTGTGTATTCAAGTTACTGTCTGATGTCATTTTACTTCAGTGTGAAAGTCTTCCTTTAGTACTTCTTATCAGGCAATTCTGTTACTTACAAATTCCAATTGTTTTTTTTAAACAAATCAATTTTGTTGATGCATACTGATAAAGCATGAATCTATCCCAAGTGTATAATCAATGGTACTCAGTATAATTACATAGTTGTGCTGTCATCACTTCAATCATTTTTAGAGCATTTTCATTATTCCAGTAATAATAATAATAATAATACTAAAAAACAAAAACCAAACAAATAAACAAAACTCATCACCTTTCAATCCTTCTGTGCTTTCCCTGGCGTATATAGCTGCTATTCTGTTTCCTTCTTTCTAGTTTATTTGTATTTATATTTTGTAAAAACAGTCTTATATATGCAATATCACCCATACATCATACATGAAGTTTCACTATGCTATATAGTCCCAGTCCCATGCTACATTTTTTTAGCTTTCCTTCTAGTAATATTCATGTCCTTAGAATTTCCCTTTCAACCACTTTCATATCCATATAATATAATAGCTCTGCTAGTCTCAAACACCATGCTGTCAAATGTTTTAGTTTTAATCTGGGAATGATTATCACACCTTCAACTTTGAAAAATAGTTTTCCTGGACATAGAATTATTGATTGACACTTTTTTCTTTCATCCCATTGAATATGTCATTTCAGTGCCTTTTAGTCTCAGTTGTTTCTGAGGGACAGTCAGCTGTTATTCAAGAGATTGTTCTTTTGTATATGATGAGTCATTTTTATCTTACTGCATTCAAGATTTTCTCTTTATCTTTTGCCTTCAGCACTTGACTGTGATATGTGATTCTTTGTTTATCCTACTTAGGTTTCATTGGGCTTCTCGAATCTATTGATTAATGTTTTTCATCAAATTTGGGAAGTTTTCAGGCATTATTTATTCAAATATTTTTTTCTGCCCTTTTCTTTCTCTCCTTTCCTTCTTGGACTCCCATTGCATACATATTGCTTTGCTCGATGTTGTCCCATGAGTTTCTGAGGCTCTGTTCATTTATCTTCCATATTTCTTCTCTTTGTTCTTCAAAATGGATAATTTCTATTGATCTCTGCTCAAATGTACTGATTTTTCCCCTTCTGCCATTTCACATATATTCTTTTTTTAAAAAAAAATTATTTTATTTATTTATCTCTCCTCACGCCCTCATTGTTTCACTTGCTGTGTCTGTTTGTTGTCTTTGTTTTCTTTTACAAGGCACTGGGAACCGAACCTGTGACTTGCGATGTAGGAGGGAGGCACCTAATCACTTAAGCCACCTCTGTTCCCTGATTTGTTGTGTCTCCCGTTATATTTTTCCTCTGGTGTCTCTTGTTGCATCATCTTGTTGCTCCAGCTCTCTGTCTTCTTTAGGAGGCACCAGGAACTGAACCACAGACTTCCCATGAGGTAGGCAGGAGCCCAATCGCTTGAGCTATATCTGCTTCCCCCACATTACGCTTAAGTTTTATTTTTTTTAATGTTTAAAACTTTTCATTTTGGTTCTTATACTTTCTAACTCTAGGATTTTTATTTAGTTCATTTTTATTGTTCATATTTCTCCATTGAGATTCTCTATTTCTTTGTAATTGTCATATTTTTCTTTATTCTTTTAACATAGTTTCCTTTAATTCTTTGTGCATATTTGTAATATCTGCTTTCATATATTTTTCTGTTACACCCAACATATGGGCACACTGAGTTAGCTTCTATTGACTGCTTGTGTTCCTGAACAATAAAAATGAACTAAATTAAAAATTTTTGTTAAAAACCGAGCATCTCAGATAATATATTGTAGCAATTCTAGATTCTGATTTTCACCCTGAGGTTTCCTTTTCTTTTCTTTCTTGTTGTAACTTTTCTATATGTAACCTCCCTCCCTTGTAGTATGTGGCCACTTATGTCTCTGCTCAGTTTTATACACTTATTTTTTCAGCCTAGCTTTTTAGGCATTGCCCCTATGACTCTGTAGCTTAGTAGGTGGCCAATTATTTAATCAGAGGTTGTGCTCAAGTACTTCAAGTCTGTAAAACTTCACTCTCTGCCAATGGATCTGTGTGTGGGTTGAGAAGCACATTCAAAGTTCAGCCAGTTCTCAAGTCTGTTTTTATGTAAGGCTCTTTTGAGTCTCCCCTGACCATGTGTGTAGTTTCCTGGTCAGCCAGGGATGTGAGGAAAGCTTATCTAGCCCTTCCATGGCTCTCTCACTCCAGAATCTCCCCACATATTACTGCTGGGACCTCAACCTCAGGATAGCAGAGCTCCAGGTTCTCCCAATTCTTTTCACACTAACTTTGCTACTTTATTTTTTATTTTTTATTTTTTTAAGCTTTATTTTGTACATTTAATAATTGAAAACATAAACAATTAAAAACTAAAAAGTAAACACAGATGAATAAATATATACATTTCTCAATTAAATGTAATGGATACATGTAAATTTTTTTTTTTTTTTTTTGAATCAAACAATATATTTATGTGACAACACCACCAGTGGAAGTTTTTGCTCCCAAATCAAGTCTTCTTTTCTGGGAGCCATGCCGCTGGTTTTCTCTGTCAGGCCTGCCCTATTAGTAAAACTCGGTGTTTTTACCAAATTGGGTAGGAGATCAGAGCACCCCAGGCAAGAAGCCTTAGGCTCCTTCTGTTTTATCCAAAGTTTGTATTGGTTTTCATGAATAAATACTTTTCAATTTAATGTTTGCTTTGGTTGATTTCCAGCCCTAAAATGGTTCTTTTTAAACAACTTTATCTAGTTTTATACTTGCTTTCTGTGTTTCTAAGGGGAGAATTTGCCAACTTTTTCCGGCTACCATGGCTAAGAGTCCCACCAATGGTATTTTATAGTTTTATTTTTTTTAACATTTAAAAACTTTCTTCCTCCTGGAGTTTTAATTTTGTGTATAGTTCGACATAGGGATCTAGCTTTATTTTTTCCCCAAACAAATAGACAATTGTCCAAACAACTTCTGGCTGATAGACTCCAGGCCCAGCCTTAGTTGTTTGTTTATATAATTTTTGAAAGAGACTAATGTTGTTTGACTATGTGTGTGTGGATGTTGATGCAGCTGTGGAAGGAAATGCCATGTTGGGCCTTGAAATAACTCACTCACCTTCATATATCAAGATAAGAGGCAAGAATCCTCATGCAATGGAGGAGCCTAATCTATAGGAATCTTCCCAGGAATTACTAACATTAGATTGGGTTTGTAATTGTGTTGTGGCTGAATTTGGCCTATTTTTGACTCTACATATTTGGCTTTCACATCCTGTCTATGACTTTTCCTGTATCTAACCTTAGTTCAACATTGTGGTTTTAGCTTTTTCACTATCTTGGTACACTACTGATAACAATGTGGAGCCCTCAGCATGAGTGTATTCAGAAATTCCTTTTCAGCTACTTGAGCCATGGATTGTTTGTCCAAGCAAGAGGAATGAGATGGAATCTAATCCTGATGCTCAGGTTGCACTGGGCCTTCTCTACTTTTTGATCAACATGTTAAACTACTTCCTATGTATATCAATTATTACCATAAACCCAGTGTAAGTACTTGGAATTATTTTTCCTCTAGAGGTGACACTGGCACCTTCACTCTCCTTTCTTTAGCCATCTTTTAGGACCAATGGCTTCTACTTGAACATCATTGGCCCAGTTCACTCCTATTGTCATGCTCTAGTCTAACAAATAGAGCCATCTATGAGAGGCCAAAGGCTGCAAAAAAGTGGATGGCTTTCTAGACACTTTTCAAAGAAGTTCCTGCCTCTCTTTTTTGAACACGGTCAGGCTTGATTGCTGATGCAGATAAAAATGTGATGTTGGTGCAACTGAGCAGTGAGATGGGAGCTGTCTTGCTTGGCCTAACAGTTTCTTTCCCAAAATAAGAGGACAAATTGGGAAAATCAGGCCACAATAGGAGGGACTAGCTAATAGTTTAAGTCTTCCCAGAAGTAACAAATACTATGATAAGATTTGTAAATACATTGTTACATGCTGACACCAAGAAGAGTTCCCAAAATCTTACCAGACTGTTATCTTAAACATCATAGCATTTGTGGGTAGATGTAGCTTAGTGGTTGAGCACCTGCTTCCCATGTGTGAGGTCCTGGGTTCAACCCTCAGTACATCCTAAAACAAACAAAAATAAAAAACAAAAACAAAAAAATCATAGCATAAGTTTTTGTTCTAACTATTAAGGAGCACATGCACACTAACTAATACTAAGAGTTAGTCCAGACTTAGGAACTGGTTAGCATCTCATCACTTCTGAATTTAGACTAAGCCTGCCAAATGTATATGTATATGTATATGTATATGTATATGTATATGTATATGTATATGTATATGTATATGTATATGTATATGTATATGTATATGTATATGTATACTATGTATAACAAAAATCAACTTTGGGTAAATTATTTTATGGCAGTGATTCTTCAGTAGAGGATACTCAGCAGATCATGCAGAATAATATAGGACACTTACCTCTTTCTGTAACAATTCTTTGTTGACCAAGGAATCTCTTAAGCACCACAATTCAACATGAGGATGTTTCCCGAATGGAAAATGGGATTCATTTCTTAGGCAGGTAGGTCTATCTCTGTAATAATTAGAGATAGCACATGATATAGAACACATACTTAATAAAGGTAGTCATCAATACTATCATCCTTATTATTATTACATGATAATTATTTTGCGATATTTCTAATGTGATTTGATTTTTAAGGACATGGCCCATCTTTAAATGAAATGGTAGGGTCAAGTTTCTGACTCTGTCAAGCCAAGGTCCAGACAGACTCTACCACAAGGTCATCTTGCCATGCTGCCTCCATGGTGAGAGCTCAGCCCGACCTGGGTGCGTCAGTCAACCTTTCTTTACCTGTTGCGCATTGTTGGAGTCAGCTATCTTCTGACATGGGGAATGCTATGGAGTGAAATAGACCTGCTAATGGGGAGAATCTTTGATGCCGCTTATTTGGGCTGGAAGAACATCAATGGCTGCCTGTATGGGTAGCATGGTAGGGGGTAGCACACAGGTTTTGAGTTCAGATCCAGCCCTAGTCATTTCCTAGCTGTGTGACCTTAGCAAGTTGCTTCAATTTTCAGAGCCTCAGGTTTCTCATCTGTAAAACAGTCATAATGATGCCTTGCAGGAATTTGGAAGCACTCAGTACACCTGAAGTGCTTGTTCTTAATCCATTCCTTTGGTGGGAACCCATTGTATAAAGGACCTTTTGATGAGGTTCTGATCCTAACTGAATCAGGATAGGTCTTAATCCCATTACTGGAGACTTTATAGAGAAAGCCACAGAGAGTGAAGCCATGGGAAGCAGCCAGAAGCTGGAAATCAAAAGAGCCCTGAAAAGAAAGGAGAAAATACCATGAGGAGCATTGATACATGATGGAAAAGTCAAGGAACCCAGAAGATCACCAGCCAGCCAGAAGATACTGACTCTATGCAGAAGTAAGCCTTCTGGTCTCTGAAAACATGAGCCAATAAATTCCCAATGTTAAGCCAACTCATATGCTATCTGTTTTAGCAGCTGGGAAACTAACATAATGCTATATAATGTTATTATATAAACACTTCAGCTGCATCCATTCATGACCCCTTTCTTGGAGGTTTTATGTAGATTAAATGAAAAAAACTCTAAAGTGTCTGGTACATAATAGACCTTTAATAATTGCTACACTATTATGTACATCTCAAGGAATAGTTGTTTAATGGCCTCTTTGATGTGTAACTCTCTGAATTGAGAGTTAAGAGCCATATTCTAGCCTTGTCTGTAGCACTAATCAGCTGTGTGTTCTTGAGAAAAATCACTCTGGGTCTCTAATTTGAAAATTAGATATTTGGATAAATGAGAATCTAAGATGTCCCTTTTTAAAAACTAAAATGGAAACTTCTTTTTGCCTTGCAATGAAGGGTCTTTGGGATACCGAAGAACATTCCAGAAGCTCAGCTAACACTCACAAGTTAGGGTCCTTAAATTTTCAAAATGAATGAATTCATTACAAATGAGACTGGAAGCAAATCATGCACAGACAAGTTAATTCATTGAGATATATCTGCTGTGCACCTGGGTCCTGGAGGAAATTGCACTGGACTCTTCTGAATTCCTCCAAAAGGGATTTTTGATGGAGTCTTATAGGTTTTGCTTCCATCTCACATCAAAACATTCAGCACACTTTGAAATTAGACGCAGCCTTTCCTCCTGGTATTAAAGAGGCAGTGAGCACATCACCTTCTCCTAAACCCACCTGCTGTTTTAATTTTTTTTTTTTTTAAGAAAAAACACCTTTTGCAGTCAAAAGATAGAAAGAACCATCTGTCTTAATTAAAAAATTATTAATGAAATGCTCTTCAAAAAATTTCTTTGAATTAAATATCAAGGTTGGTGGGTGCAGAGGAAGGGGGCAATGAAGAAAGCTCTGCTTTGGGGACTTTGAAACAAACAAATTCTATTAATGGGTTCTTTAGATGCCTTAGCCAAGAGATACATTCTTTTTATTCTTTTTGTTTGTTTGTTTGTTTGTAGCATTATTATTATTATTATTACTTTTATTATTTTTGGTGAGTCGCTTCACAGCGCAGAGAGCCTGTGCCTCTCCTTGTTGTGCAGGTCTTTTTCCTTTTATTACCAGGAGTTCCTGTGGCTCGAACACGGGTCCTTCATATGGTAAATGAGAGCTCAATTGCTTAACGCCACAGCCACTTCCTGAGCTCTTTTTTTTTTTTTTAAATATCAGACTATGACAGTTTTGCAGAGAATCTTATGCTGCATATTAATTGTACCAAATGAAATTCACAGATCATTATGTCTCAAACCTGCCAGAAACTTAAAATTTTACATTGCAACATAGCATTTTGTTTAATAAACAGTAAAAAGGGGTTATTCATTTAACGGATACATTCTTGATGATTCATTTATTGGCTATGGTATGCTCAGTGCCTGGCAAATATTTGTTGAACAAATAAATGAAATAAGAGAAATGTCTTCTCTTTGTTTCCAGCAAGAATAGTGTTAAAAATCCTGAGTGTGATAATGGTAGATGCTGTTTTTAATAGAAGTTAACTGGTCCCCTAGGCTTTTGGAAATTGAATTTGGAAGCAGAAGAGGAGGGAGAGAGTCTGGCCTGGTCCTGCTAGAGCATCTTCCTCCAGATGGAGGAAAGGATGGAGTAGCGTGGAATGGGGGTTAACATCCCATCGCTGTGGGCTTTAGCATTCAGTCTCCAATCCAAATAAGGCCAGCTGGGCTCCTCCATCAGTAGTTTGGTACTGGGTGTGCATGTATTGTGGGAGGTGGGTAGGAATGTCCGAGCCCTGCCTAGGCTATTGGAGAGAAGAAGTTGCAAAAGAAAAACGTATGAGAGACACTTCCGGGAAGATGGCGGACTAGTAAGACACGGGAATCTCTTCTCCAGAAAAATAGCTAGAGGACAAGCTGAAACAGCCCCGAAAAAGATCTTCTAGGGTTTAGGACAGCAGGTGAAGGCTGCACACCACCCAGAGGAGAGAGGGACAGAAGAGGGAAATCGCGACTACAGAACTGTGAGTTGCAAGTAGCAGCTTCTGCTGCTGCCGGCACCCTCCCCCACACTCTTCAGAACTCTCGGGCCTCTGGGCCTGCGACCACAGACAAAGGGGGCTTCAGGGATCTGCCACTCACGGAAAGGGGAGTGAGAGGGACACAGCCTTAGGCTGACTCAGGTTCGGAACTGAAATTTGGGCTGTAGAGCCCCAAGGACCCTTCCACACGGCGGTTTGCCCCGGGAGCCTAGAAAGGACTGGAGAAATCCGACCCTCGCAACCTCCCTCTCTTCTAGTCTGGACTAATTGTTGAGGACACGACAGAAGAGGGGAGAGAGAGCCTGGGGCTGACCCTGCTTTGGACTCCCAGGTTTGGTCTGCCCTGTCCCGAGAGCCCTTCCAGGCTGGGTGGGGCTGCGCCATTGTTTGCCTTGGAGCCTGCAAGGGGCTAAAGATATACAAACCTCCCAATCTCCTCCTCTACTAACAGGGACTGATTGTTGAGGATTCAGAAAGGAGTGGAAATTATATCCAGGCTAGGAAAAGGGGGGCGCTACGAGAGAAGTCTGGAGAACTGTCTCAGAAAGTTTGAATCACAGGGCTCCTAGCCCCCAGACAGGAAGCTCTACCACATTGATCTGGTCTGTGTCACAACAAATACGCTCCGATCAAGCATTGATTTGAGAGCTGCCAACAAGCGCCATCTCCTGGCAGACCAAGGAAGTGCACATAAGGAAATTAATAAGTAAGAGAGGCTTTTCCTGGCCTCTATAGCCTCCCTGCCCAAGGCCCTAGGAAACGAGTCTACAACCAATTACTGGGTCCAGTGCCCAGTTTTGAGCAACCAGCAGAACAATCCTAACAATCAAGGTTGAGCCAAAAAATCAAAGAGCGGTGGTAACTCACCGCCTCCTGCCACTAAAACCCCATAAAAGAGAAAGAGATAGAGCATCTGAGTAAAACACAAACTAACCAGATGCCTAAGCTCCAGCAAAAAAATACAGGCCATACTAAGAAAATAGAAGACATGGCCCAAGAAAAGGAATACAGCAAAGTCCCAGAAGATATGCAGAATTTGAGAGAACTAATAAGAGAGATGAGCACACATTTACAAAATCAAATTAATGAGATGAAAGAGAATATAGTTAAAGAGATCAATGACATCAAGAAGTCATTACACGAACGTAAAGAAGAATTTGAAATCATGAACAGAAAAGTAATGGAGTTCATGGGAATGAAAGACACAATAGGTGAAGTCAAAAATATATTTGAAAAAAAAAATACATTTGAGGCATACAAGAGCAGACTCGAAATTATAGAAGAAAGAATAAGTGATACTGAAGACAGAGCAGCTAAAATTGAAGAGAGAAAAGAACAGAGAGAGAAAAGAATGGAAAAAATTGAGCAGGGGCTCGGAGAGTTGAATGACAAGACAAAACGCAACAACATAAGTGTCATGGGAGTTCCAGAAGGAGAAGAGAAGGGAAAAGGGGCAGAAAGAGTATTTGAGGAAATAATAGCTGAAAATTTCCCAACTCTCATGAAAGAAATAATGGTCGGGGACTTCAACACCCCTCTCAGAAGATCAACAAGGAAACAGAGAACTTGAACAATTTGATAAACAAGTTAGACCAAACACATATACAGAAACCTGCATCCAAACTCAGTGGGTTATACATTCTTCTCAAGTGCCCATGGATCTTTCTCCAGGATAGACCACATGTTAGGTCACAATACAGCTCTCAATAAATATAAAAAGATTGAAATTATACAAAGCACCTTCTCAGATCATAATGGAATGAAACTAGAAATCAATAACAGACAGGAAAAAAGGAAATTTGCAAATGTGCGGAGACTGAACAACACACTCCTAAATATTCAGTGGGTCAAAGAAGAAATTGCAGGTGAAATCAGTAAATATATTGAGACAAATGAAAATGAGAACACAACATATCAAAACTTATGGGATACAGCAAAGGCAGTCTTGAGAGGGAAATTTATAGCCCTAAATGCTATATTAAGAAACAAGAAAGAGCTAAACTCAAAGATTTAACTGAACAACTTGAGAAACTAGAAAAAGAACAGCAAACCAATCCCAAAGCAAAAAGAAGGAAAGAAATAATAAAGATTAGAGTGGAAATAAATGAAAATGAGAACTAAAAAGCAATAGAGAAAATCAACAAAACCAAAAGCTGGTTCTTTGAGAAGATCAATAAAATTGACAAACCCCTCGCTAGACTAACAAAGGAAAAAAGAGAGAAGATGCAAATAAATACAATCAGAAATGAAAGGGGGGAAATTACAAATGACCTCACAGAAATAAAAAAAATCATAAGAGGATATTATGAGAAACTATACACCAACAAACTAGACAACCTGGATGAAATGGACAAATTTCTAGAAACTCATAACCAACCTACACTGACACAACAAGAAATACAAGAACTTAACAAACCAATCACAATTAAGGAGATTGAATCCGTCATCAAAAATCTCCCAGCAAAGAAAAGTCCAGGACCAGATGGCTTCACAGGTGAGTTCTACCAAGCATTTCTAAAAGAATTAACACCAAACTTGTTTAAACTCTTCCAAAAAATCGAAGAGGAGGGAAAATTACCCAACACATTTTATGAAGCCAACATCACCCTAATACCAAAGCCAGATAAAGATTCCACAAGAAAAGAAAATTACAGACCAATCTCTCTCATGAACATAGATGCAAAAATTCTCAACAAAATACTTGCAAATCAAATCCAACAGCATATCAAAAGACTTATACATCACGACCAAGTGGGATTTATTCCTGGTATGCAAGGCTGGTTCAACATAAGAAAATCAATCAATGTAATACACCACCTTAACAAATTGAAGGAAAAAAACCACATGATCATCTCAATAGATGCAGAAAAGGCATTTGACAAAATCCAACATCCTTTTTTTGATAAAAATACTTCAAAAGATAGGAATAAAAGGAAAATTCCTCAATATGATAAAAGGCATATATGAAAAACCCACAGCCGACATCATACTCAATGGGGAAAGGTTGAAAGCTTTCCCCCTAAGATGAGGAACAAGACAAGGATGCCCACTGTCACCATTGTTATTCAACATTGTACTAGAAGTTCTAGCTAGGGCAATTAGACAAGACAAAAAAATTAAAGGCGTCCAAATAGGAAAAGAGGAAGTAAAACTCTCACTGTTTCCGGATGACATGATCCTGTATTTAGAAAATCCTGAAGTATCCACAACAAAGCTACTTGAACTAATAAATGAGTTCAGCAAAGTGGCAGGATATAAGATCAACACGCAAAAATCAGTAATGTTTTTGTACACTAGTACTGAACAATCTGAGGAGGAAATCAGGAGGAAAATTCCATATTCAATAGCAACAAAAAGACTCAAATACCTAGGAGTTAATTTAACCAAAGAAGTACAGGACCTATATGCAGAAAACTACAAAACAATGCTAAAAGAAATTAAAAAAGACCTAAACAAATGGAAAGACATTCCGTGTTCATGGATTGGAAGAATAAATATCGTGAAGATGTCAATCTTGCCCAAACTGATTTATAGATTCAATGCAATACCAATCAAAATCCCAACAGCTTACTTTACAGAATTAGAGAAAGCAGTTACCAAATTCATCTGGAAGGGTAAGTGCACCCGAATAGCCAAAAGTATTCTAAAAAAGAAGAGCAATGTGGGAGGAATTTCGCTGCCTGACCTTGAAACATATTACAAAGCTACAGTGGTCAAAACAGCATGGTACTGGCATAAAGATAGACATATCGATCAGTGGAATAGAATTGAGAATCCAGAAATAAACCCTCACCTATACAGTCAACTGGTTTTTGACAAACCTACCAAGCCCACGCTGAGGGGAAAAAACAGTCTCTTCAACAAATGGTGTTGGGAGAACTGGATATCTATAACCAAAAGAATGAAAGAGGACCTCTATCTCACCCCCTATACAAGAATCAACTCAAAATGGATCAAAGATATAAATATAAAAGCCAGGACCATAAAACTACTGGAAGAAAATGTAGGGAAACATCTTCAAGACCTTGTAGTAGGTGGTGCTTTCTTGGACTTCACACCCAAAGCACTTGCAACAAAAGAAAAATTAGATAAATGGAACCTCCTCAAAATTAAACACTTTTGCACCTCAAAGGAATTTGTCAGAAGGGTGAAAAGGCAGCCAACTCAATGGGAAAAAATATTTGGAAATCACATATCTGATAAGGGTTTAATATCCAGGATATATAAAGAGATGTTACAACTCAACAATAAAAAGACAAATGACCCAATTAAAAAATGGGCCAAAGACTTGAATAGTCATTTCTCCGAAGAAGAAATACAAATGGCAAAAAAACACATGAAGAAATGCTCAACATCACTCATGATTAGGGAAATGCAAATCAAAACTACAATGAGATATCATTTCACACCTATCAGAATGGCCACTATTAAAAAGACAGAGAACTACAAGTGTTGGAGAGGATGTGGAGAGATAGGAACACTTCTTCACTGTTGGTGGGAATGCAGGATGGTACAACCACTATGGAGGACTGTTTGGCAGTTCCTAAAGAAGTTGAATATAGACTTGCCATGTGACCCTGCAATACCACTACTGGGTATATACCCAGAAGAACTGAGAGCAGTGACATGAACAGACATCTGCACACTGATGTTCATAGCCACATTATTCACCATTGCCAAAAGGTGGAAACAACCCAGGTGTCCATCAACAGATGAATGGATAAACAAACTGGTCTATTCACATGATGGAATATTATGCAGCTGTAAGAAGAAATGAAGTCATAAAACATATGGCAACATGGATGAACCTGGAGGACATTATGTTGAGTGAAGCAAGCCAGACACAAAAGGACAAATACTGTATGAATGCATTACTATGAACCAAATATATAGTGTAATATATTGTTTGATTCACACACACACACAAAAAAACACAAAAAACAACAACAAAAAAATTTACATGTATCCATTACATTTAATTGAGAAATGTATATATTTATTCATCTGTGTTTACTTTTTAGTTTTTAATTGCTTATGTTTTCAATTATTAAATGTACAGAATAAAGTTAAAAAAAAAAACTAAAAAATAAAACAAAAACAAACAACAACAACAAAAAAAACGTATGAGAGCAAAAATGTTCTTCTCTGTTGGGGGTGGGACAAGTGAACAAACCTTGAACTCTCTTTTGGAACTTGATGCCACCGTGTTCTGGAGGCTGCTCCTGTTGAGGAAGCCCCTTCCCTTCTACAGGACTAGAGATTTCTCTTTAACCCTTTATTGCTCATGGCAGCACTAGAAAAATAGAGTCCTGGTGCTGTGAAGTAGAAGGAAGAGTATTGGAGTAGAAATCACGACTCACCTGGTATGCTGTATGGCTTTGGGAAAGTTTTTTTTTTGCCTCTCTGGGCCTCTGTGATCACATCTACAAGAGGAGGGAGTTGAACTCGGTGATCTTTTCCATTCAGCAACGTACACTATATGGGAAGAAGAGTCCACTCACACACAGTCCTTGTTTTCCTCTGGCAAATAAGGGCCCTAGAGGGGTTAATAAAAAAGACCTGTGGGGAAAGAGAAGGACATGTTTGATTTTGTGGGGGGAAGCTTGGGAGCTGACATTGGAAGAGTAGGAATAATCAAAAATCCATTCATTAATTCATTTATCATTCATCTATTCATTTATCATTCATTCATTCAAGAAATGTTGAGTGCCTAATGTACACCAGGAATAAGGAAATAGCAATGAAGAAAACAGATGAGATATTTGCCTTCATTTGGTTTACTCTAAACTGGAATTGATAGGAGTGGTTGGGAAGAGCGGCTATTGGTGTCTAACATTTATTTGACATTTAGTTTTGTCTCATTTCACTCTCACTATATACCCACAGAATAGGATTGTCCCTATTTTACAATAAGTAAACAGGCCTATCCCGGGGTTTACCTGCGATACAAATGCCCACCAGTTTTCCTTTGGAAAGCAGACTCCTCCCACTCCCAACCCCTGCCTTTCAAGTGGAGTTCTCACCCCTCTCCCTAGAGGCTTTCAGAAGTGAGGTCATGGCCCGGGCTGGGCCTATCAGAGCACCCGTCCTCCTGTGCACTGTGATTGGCCCAGGAAAGGGCACATGACCAAACTGGGCCAATGGGAATCAATACCTGGGCTTTCGCTGCTCTTTCCCACTGCTAAACTGTAAAATGAAAAGCTGGAGCTGCTGATGGTCTCTTGGTCCTATAAGGGAAGAGGGAGCTTGCCTGAGAGTGAAGCTGACAGGGGAAAGCAAGCCGAGAGCAGTATTTTCCAGACAATATTGTTAGAGCCCTTGGATGTAATTTTGCCTGAAAGGAGCACTATTCCTGTACTTTATAGCTCCCTGGGCTAGTACAATACTTTTTATCCTCTTAATGTGGTCTAGGTTACTGTCACTTGCAACCTAGAGTCCTGAAGAGTACAACCTGCAAGTGTATGTGGAGAATTTTTATTTCCCTTTCTCCCTGGTGCAGTCTTCTCAAGTATCTGCAAAAGTCTCCATCAACTGCACCAAAACATTTGTCCTCGGAGGTTAACAGGATGTGGTCTCTCGCCTGGGGTATTTTGCTGTATCTCAGGGTTCTGTCTCCAGGGTCACATATTCTATGTACCTGTGATGTCGGACTTCACGTGCCAGGGTATAGACTGTTCAGCTTCCCTATTGAATGTTAACCAACACTTCTCCTCTGTCCACTCCAGGGCTTCTGCCTCGTCCACCCTGGCTCCTTCTCTCCCTGTGATGGGATCCCTGACCCAGTCCTTCTGACTTTGGGGATGCCACTTTGCAAGCCTCTATGACTCGAGGGCTGGCAGCTGCATGTTGGGAGTAAAGGT
The DNA here is from genome assembly GCA_026826555.1 of Tolypeutes matacus. Classification (NCBI taxonomy): domain Eukaryota; kingdom Metazoa; phylum Chordata; class Mammalia; order Cingulata; family Chlamyphoridae; genus Tolypeutes; species Tolypeutes matacus. The sequence continues at coordinate 47,070,005 of JAKSZT010053928.1, read as the reverse complement.
TGGCCAGAGGGGATAGCTTCTTCCCTGAGCCAGGTTTCCAGTAACATCCTCTTGTATACTCAGAATCCCAGAGTCCCACTCCTGGGTAGCCTGCCTGCTGCAGCCCTGGTCCATCCAATCCGAGGGCCAAAGAAGCCCCCGCTAACTTCCTTTTAGGAAGGAGGGAGGTTGTTGGATGCAGCATATTATACTGCCTGGTCCCAACATCTGTCTCTCTCCTAACATCTGGGGGCCTAACTGTTCTGCTTTTCCCTCTAGAGTTTCATCCTCCAGGGTCATCAGAGTCTATTCATTCGACAGGGTAGGGTGGCTCATCTCTGCCTTCCACCTTGTTTCCTGGTGCTCCCAGGCAAACTAGCATCTGAATGGCTAAGCAGGCCATGCTGTGTGCTGCCAGGCAATGCTCTCTTCCTTCCAAACAAATGATGTGCAATTTCACTTCACTGAGTCCTAAAGTTTTACCCAAGAAATGTTCCACTTTGGGCTTGAGTAGTGCTGGCTCTAGATTTGTGGCCTTTAAAATCCCAGCCAGGGAAGCGGATGTGGCTCAAGCAGTTGGGCTCCCATCTACCATATAGGAGGCCTAGGGTTCTATTCCCGGGACCTCCTGGCAAAGGCGAGCTGGCCCGTGCTGGAGTGCTGGACTGAGCATAGAGCTGACGCAGCAAGATGACACAACAAAAAGAAACACAGAGGACAGACAATAAGAGACGCAGCAGACCAGGAAGCTGAGGTGGCACAAGAGATTGAGCGCCTCTCTCTTACTCGGGAAGGTCCCAGGATCGGTTCCCAGTACTGCCTAAAGAGAAGACAAGCAGACACAGAAAAACACACAGTGAATGGACACAGAGAGCAGATAGCGAGCACAAAACAACGAGGGGTGAGGGGAATAAATAAATAAATAAATCTTTTTAAAAAATCCCAGCCATACAGTTCTCTGAGGTGCACGGACTCCTGCCTGCCTTGACCTCCACAACTCCATGACTGAGAAGGTTTGGCATCCTCTTTCTTGCTGTCGGAAGTGATTGAAGCATGCAGCAAGGGCTTTATTTTGGGATGCTCAGCCTGATGTGTTGGAGGCTCCAATGTCTAGAGCTCTCTGTAATAGAGATTTAAATCCACCTTCTGGAAAGCATTGGGCATCTGAATTGCACAGTCCTGTGATTCTCAAATCTCAACAAATGCCTCTGGAAACTCAAGCATTCAGCTCCCACCAACAAAGCACCATTCAGCCAGAGGACATGAGTGAGCTGGCATGCCAGCAACCTTCTAGCACACTCTCTATCAGCCACCTTCTCTTTGCACTGTGGTCCCTCCCTCCTTTTCAGCATCTTGGTGTGGTGCTCCAGCCAGGGATGACATCCTCTCTCCTTGCTGTTACAGGGGCATACCTCAAGACTGGGCTCAGCTTTTGGTAAGAAAGCACTGTGCCAGGCACCATTGGCAAGCACTTTAATGCCTATCTGAGGGCATGGGGGTCAGCTCTGGAGGTTCCATGGGCACATTTGGACTGAGTCAAAGCCTCCAAGTAAAACTACTCTAGAAGCCTGGCATCCCTTTCTAGAATGAAGCCACCCTTTCCAGAAATATTCTGTACAGGCCATGATGCCTGGAAGGGGGCTCTGATGGCAAAGCAGATTCAGGGAGGAAGAATGAGTTCCAGGCAGAAGGAGTCTGGCATGGCCTGCCATATTTTTCAGCAAGGCCTGATAGTGGTAAGGAAGTAGCATTCCAACATAGCATGGATACTGGTACTCTGCAAGTCCCATCACACTGAATCCCAGAATCCCATAATATTTAGGGTGCTGTGCATCTTTCCTAAATGAGTTAGAAAAGATGCAATAATTAAAGTGGCTTTTCCTTTCCAGCAGGCACTGTTGAATTCTTCTAAGACTTGTGCCGCGTATCTGTGCTCCCATCAGGATGGCATGGTGAAAGAAGTGGGGGTGTAGCCTGCCTGCCAAGAGGGGAGGCCACAGGCTCCCTCATGGCACTTGTATAGACGCACCCTGGGAATTCCCAGGAATATATGGAGCAGAGGAGAAAAACCACATGGATTGAAATTCTTGACTGTGCAAGTAGATGCTAAGAGCTAGTGAGACTCAGGTGTCCTTGTTAATGAGCTGGCATCTGTCTCACCCTGGGGACTCAGAGGAGAATCCCGTGCACTGGCGGGGGTGGGGGTGGGGAGGCAGTTGACTGGAGGAGGAATATGTTAATTCTTGGCACAGTGTGAATTTGCACCAGAGTCTACCATGCAAGCCGTTTTTCTCTCTCTCTGCCCTTCTCCTTTGCATTGTTCTTAGTCTCTGAAAGGATGGCGCAGGGGAGGGGAGGAGAAGGGCACTGGGCTTGGGAGGGGCTGAAGCAGTCAGGAGAGGGGACTCCCCCAGGGTCCTTCAGGGTGCTTGATGTACCTGTGAGGAGGTGACACACAAAATGCTGAGTGGGATGCTTGGGACCACAGGTGACAAGAGACTGCCCCTGGAAATGTTGAGAAGCAGAACCTTTAAGGGACTGGAGAAGGAGAGGACCCCACAGTAAATGGCAGAGGTGCTTTAATTTATCTTGTGTACTGGTCTTTCCAAGATGCCAGAAAACCCCATAGTATTAACTTCTCCACCAAGGTCTAAAAGATCTCTATTAAAATGCAAATGAGATTTGCTAAGGACATCCCATGGAACCATAACCTGCAATGAATGCCTTAGCCTCCCCTCCTTTCTTAGGTGGGGATTGACCCTTGGAGAAGGGGACATAAGATAGCTAAGTTTTGGAGAGCAAATGTAGCTTAGTGGTTGAACGCCTGCTTCACATGTACAAGGTCTGGGGTTCAATCCCTGGTATGTAGAAAAAAACAAGTTTTGATGGGGGACGGTAAGAAAATGATTTTGGCAAGGGTGAGGGTGGGAATGAAGACAAGCTAGGGAAATCAGCAGCAGCATGAGAACGTGGGTTTCCAAAAGAGAATGGGAATTGCTTTTTAGGGGCCATAGGACGGAGAGAAAAAGGGAACTTTGGACCAATTTTGCCGTTTTCTGTTTCATCTAGGGTTGAAATTGTCTATACCACTTAGCACAACCCTTTTTTAAGGCAAGCCTGGCCCACTCAGGAGTCACAATTTCCCTTCAGAAATACATATTTCAAGAGCATTGGAAGTCCAAGCTTCACGTGTCAAGCTCACTGCCCCAGGTCTACTCCCAGCAGCCATCCCCTTGACCCCTTCAGATTAACAGGCTTTGTTCAGATGCTTCCCAAAGATGAGTTCTGCCAGCTACCTCAGCCAGCCTTCCTAATGGCATGATTTTTAGCTTTAAACAGAGGATTTGTTTTCTTCTTTTTTCTTTTAAAGATTTATTTATTTATTTACTTTATCCTTCTTAATCCCCCTTCCCCCTCATTTGCTGTTTTGTATCCATTCGCTGGGCAACTCTCTGTGTCTGTTTTCTGCCCTCTCTTCTCATCCTTCTCCTCCAGTCTTCACTGGGATTCGATCCTGGGAACCTCTGATATGGGAGAGAGGCATTCTGCCACTTGTACCACCTCAGTTCCTGGTTTTTCAGCATGTCTCGTCTTGACTGTCCCTTGTGTCTCTCTCCTGTTACGTCGTCATCTTGCTGCACGGCTCAGCGCGGCCTGGTATGCCTGTGCATGGGGCCTGGCTGCATGTGCACCATCTATATATTTTTTATTTTACCGGGAGGTCCTGGGGATCGAACCCAGGTCCCTCCATATGGTGGACGGACGCCCAACCATTTGAGCCACATCTGCCCCCATAAACAAAAGGATTTTTGGTTGCCAACACAGAGAGAATCTCTAGTTTGCAACAGGCTTCACTTTATAAACAGTCAATATGAGAAGTGTTGGTCTTTCTTTCAGCCTAGAACTTTCCATCTCAAATAATGCTCATAAATTTAGACTCCTCTGAAATTTTTGAGCCCCTTCAGTGTTTCCTATGTACGTTCTTATCGCCTAGTGGTGAAAAGTGGAACTGCAGGATGTATTTTTCAAAGTGCTGTTTTGCCATTGGAGGAATTAAAAAAATTTTTTTGTATTTGAGATGTGAGTTAACAAAACAATCATGCATTCCATTTCTCTGTTTGCTACTGGATGATTTATGGAAGAAAAATAAGATATGTTTCAAATATTCCAAGTTGAAATTTTTTTCCTATTTTGGCACCATACAAATTGATCCTTCAATTGACTCTAAATTCTACAAAGGCAGATCAAATGCATAATACTTAAAGCTCGCATATTAATTTTATAACAAATTTATAATAGGGTTATTGTGTGTTATACAATAATTTTTAGAATATCGGGTGCCCCTTGGATATTCAATATATAAGGTTCATTTATGACCATTTTATAGAAATAGAAACATAATTTTGCTTTTTTAATATTGTAGACATTTATAGTTATTTCATTGTATATTGCTGGTCTTCTCTGTTATCTACTTGATGTTAATTTCTTTTTTTTTAAGATTTATTTTATTTATTTATTCCCCCCCACCCAATGTTTATGCTTGCTATCTGCTGTCTGTGTCCATTTGTCGTGTGCTCTCTGTGTCTGCTCATCTTCTCTTTAGGAGGCACTGGGAACGGAACCTTGGACCTCCCATGTGAGAAAGAGGCTCTCAATCGCTTGAGCCACCTCCACTCCCTGCTTTGTTGTGTCTCTCACTGTGTTTTTTCTTTGTGTCTCCTTGTTGGATCATCTTGTTGTGTCAGCTCTCCATGCCTGCCTGTCACAGCAGCTCGTTGTCTTGCTTGTCTTCTGTAGGAGGCACCAGGAACTGAACCTGGGAACCCAATAGCTTGAGCCATACCTGCTTCCTGATGTTAATTTCCTGACCTGAGTGTTACCTTCCCTCTCCTTCTCTTCCATATCAAAATCTCCTGCATCTGGCTAAATTCTGCTTTCTAGTGTTAGAGTGAAATCAAGGGCTTCTAAAAATATGTGAATATGAATACATTTTAAACAATGGGAACCAAGCAGCCATTATTCTTGAGATACTCACAATCCCGCAGAGCACAACAGACTCTTAAAATGCATCTCAGCCCTCAGCCTTTGAAATCCATCCACTGTGCCCAGAGTCATAGTTAGGGAAAGGAAACCCCAGGCTGTCGCTTACCTGGGGTGCCACCTTTGGGCAGGTAGCACATGCCTGTGTCTGCCTGCCCTGCTGTCCCTGGCTTCTTTTGTTTGGTGTGGCTTGGTTTCTCTTATTCTTTTTCGAAACATCTGGTGGATGTGTGCTTGTAAGAAGGAACAAATAAGCAAGCTTGGCTGAAACCTTAAAATTAAAATGAATCCATCCTTGAGTGTGGGCTGTTTTCTGTGTGGTCACCTCTGAGCTTTGCTTCTGATTTATTTTCTCATCATTTTACCCCAACAGGGATTCTGTTTCCATAAGGTGGGGGAAGTAAGAATCCTTTGTTCATCCTGAATAAGGCCAAGTCTTGACATCCCTTGGACACATCAATGCCGTCCCTTAACATAAAACTGGGATTTCATGGCAGCCCATGACAGATCTGAAAATGGTGGGAGCCTCCTGGAGAATAAATTAGGGATTGATATTTAACAGTGCAGAAGAGTGCCAGACTAGGCTTCTCTTTTACTTGAAGATTGGTTTGACACAGGGAGATGTTTATGGTGCCAAAAACCACATGCTAGGCTGTAATTGAGCATAATTATTGCCCTGCATGTTGCAAAGTGCTGGACTCAAGGCATCCTACAGAATCCCATTAATTTCTTGATTGAGTTCTAAAAAACAATGTCCCTGGCAGGGCCAGGAAGAGCTGTGTACAATCTGCTTGGTCTTTAAATGAAGAAGTAGCAGGCTGTCCAGTTGGGAGGTATCGTTCCCTCCCAACTCTGAGGCTTCCGTCTGTGAGCCAAGGTTCTTTTGCCAACACCTTTTCTTAGAATTCTGTGATAGGATCTTCTTAGACTTGTAATATTTCCACCCGAGAAAGCTGAAGTGGACAATGGAAGAATTCAAATGCCCACATAAAATACCCCCACAATAAAAACAAGCCTCTTGCAATTATCTGGTTATTTCAGGAGAGAGGTTTGGGGGAAAAAGCCTGAGTTATTTGCATAATTTCCTTAGCTTTCTTTTTATTTGTCATGCGTTGTGTCCCAAACTTCAGAAACACCACCTAGAACTCTCTCACACAACCAGAATTCTGTTTTTTCCCCTGGCATTATGTGGTGGGCTATGTGGGAATGTAACCATCTCTCACCTAAATATCATCCTCAGAGCTCAGGTATGTTTCCCAAAGACAATTCTGTTCCAATATAAAAGAAAAAATCTTTCAAAAATGTCTGTTTGGTGTTCTGGCTTCATAAATATGATCTGGGGAGTGAAAGGTAATCTTTGCTGGTTAAGGACTGGGTATTGTCTTGATCCTTAAATTTCACAGTTCAGGTTGTCGTTGTGAACAGGGCTGAAAACTGGGACGAACACATCCTGACCCCGGGATCTTTTTTGGAAGAGGCATGTTTTAAATTGTCAAATCTAGATATTGGATATTGTTTTCTTGTGGTCTGTCTCATTTACCTATTAATGGAAGCAATGCCAAATCTTCAGTCAACTGAGTAAATTCTAGTGAATTTATTTTTATTTTTTATTTTTTTAGGAGGTACTGGGGATTGAACCTGGGACCTTGTACATAGGAGGCAGGTGCTCAACCACTGAGCTACAACCGCTCCCCATCCAGTGAATTTAAATGCTAAGTTAGACCTCTAGAGGTGCTTTTAACCCTCACCTGATTAAGTCAGGACCATGTAAGATATTTTCTTTTGTAAAACTTTAGGTGATCCAGATAAGTCAAATGTGGCTCTGATGTCCTCTGTGTCTGTGGGGAGTGTACTCTTGTCACTTCATCAGGGAGCCTTTCTTCTCACCATTTCATATAGGGAATGAGGAAGAATTCCTTCTTGCCAACTTGCAAAGATGTATAGCAAAGATGCTATGGATTCTATGCCATGGATGCTGTTTTTAAAAACAAAACAAAACAAAGCACATTCTGAGTTCCAACTCTGAATTTGAGAAATTGGGAGCCCATTTCTGTTTCACTTTCTCTATCAAGATGGTCCACCCCCACCCCCTCGTCTTGTGTACTACCAGATATCCATACACCGGTTGATTGTGTCATGTAGGGGGCTGCACTTCTCTTTTCAGGAGCCAAATCCACTGTCTCTGATTATATGGTGAAAATATTTTCCTCTAGTTTTTGGTGTTTAACACTATTCATGGTGAGTTTTTATCATATAGCCATTTTAAAATATGAAATAAAATTAATCAAACTCTCTTCTACAGACTCCGGGTTTCACGTCTGCTTTAGAAAGACTTCCCCAAATTAAGATAATTAAAATAATAGAAGGGAATAAAATTAATTTGTTTCTATATGCATTAGTTTTCTATTGCTGCCTAACAAATTACCACAAACTTAGCAGCTTAAAACAACATGCATTTATTACCCAGGAATTCTGTTTGTATTGTCATCCAGGCCTGGGGTCCTCTTCTACACTCATAAGGAAGAATCCACTTCCTTGCAGCTGTCATGGTGGCTTCTTAAGGGCCAACAGGAGAATCTCTGACTCCTCAGGTTTCTGACCTCTAGGGCAGAGGTTCTTAACCAGGGGTCCACGGACCCCCAAGGGTCCATGAACTTGAATTGAAAAAAAAATCAACTTACTATCTTTATTTTCTCTGACCTCTAACTGAAATCTAGCATTTCCTTCACTTACGAGTGTATGCAATAAATTACAGTAGTATTCATTTCATATCCCATTTATAGTTGTTGCATATCTGGAAAAATCACTTAGTCTCATCTATACTTCAAGATTATGGTAGTTGTTAGACCCGATGCTAGGTCAGTGCCATAAAACTATCTGCCAGTACATTCTGTGAAGGGGTCTGTGGTTTTCACCTGACTGACAAAGGGGTCCGTGGAACAAAAAGCTTAAGAACCCCTGCTCTAGAGGCTCTTAGAGAGTCTTGCCTGATTAGGCCCGGCTCATCTTGGATAGTTGCTCATTTGATTAGCTCAAAGTCACCTGATTAGGAACTTTAATTGCATCTGCAAAAATCCTTTTACCTTTGCCATTTAGCACAACCTAATCATAGGCATAACAGCCATCATATTTGCAAGCCCATCCAAACTTAAGGGGAGGAGATTATACAGGGCTTGAATACCAGGGAGTGGGAATCTTGGGGTCCAGCTTAGAATTCTGCCTACCACACTCTATTTTTATGGCTTTTAAAAGAATGCTTAGAATTTAAACCATTTGATTATGGTATGGCGTAGGTACAAGAATTTCTGTTATAAAATGATAAAGCTTTCCTGAAAATTCTCATATTCTATAAAATTACAACTAAATATAAGATGGCTCATAGAAAAAACATAACGTTAAAGGAAGACCACTCTAAACCAAAGATATTTTGTAACCAGAGCACTAAAAAAAGACAAAAAGAATTCTAATGTATCTACTACCACCATTTAAAAGACAGTTTAATTGTCCCATAAATAATGATATACTATGGCAAATATAGAATTCTACCTAAAAAGAAAAAAATGAGTACAGCTTGATGATTGGGGAATAAGGAAAGATTGAGGCTGCTAAGTATGGCAATAATGGAAAATATGCAAAGATAGGGAGAGCCTCACAGTGAGCATGTTACCAAACTAAACCAAGTGAAAAATGAGGGGCAAATAGGCACCGTGTATAGAACCATATTCCTTTGTAGATTGTGCATTCAGCTATTTCAGTGTATTTTGGGGCCAGCTGCTGTTACTCGATGGCAAAAGCTTTAACTTCCTGGGAAACATTGAATATGAACCTACATGACTTCCACATTATACTGACCTAATTCTTTTATTGACCAATAATGTCTGAGCTGATTTGTGTTGTAGAAACTCATATAGTAGCAGAGAGGCTACAAATAATTTAAATTTCTCCTCTATTGTTACAGTATGACTGATTGAATTGTTATTATTTCTCTTCTATTTCTTAATTTGGCTTTTATTTTATCAAAGTATACATGTACATAGTCAGATAGTTCTGCAAGATTTATTGTGATGGTTAACTTCCTGTGTCAGCTTGGCTAAGTAATGTTGTCCAGTTGTTTGGTCAAGCAAGCACTGGCCTGATTGTTACTGTGAGGGTATTTCATGGACTTAAATCATAAGTTGATTGTATCTATGACTGATTACTTCTGCGATCAATTATGGAGATTGCTTTCAGCAATAAGAGAAATCTCATCCAATCAGTTGAAGCCCTTAAAGGAGAACTGATGATTTCAGCAGTCAGAAAGAAGAGTTTCCATCTCTACTTCAGCCAACCAGCTTCTCCTAGGGGATTCATCAAATGCTTCATCAGAGTTCCCAACTTGCAGTCTGCACTTTGGAATTTATACTGGCCAATCCCCATGGTTGTGTGAGCCAATTCCCAAAATAAATCTCATAATATATTCACACACACCCATATATATATATATATATATATATATATATATATATATATATATATATATATATATATATATACACTCCACCATTTCCTTTCCTTATCCCTGAGGCAACCATTCCAACTATTTAGTTGATTCTTTTGGTAGTTACCTCTGTATCTTTTTTTTTTTTTTTTTAACCGGGAGGTCCCGGATATCGAACTCGGGTCCCTCCATATGGGAGACGGACGCCCAACCAGTTGAGCCACATCCGACCCCCCTCTGTATCTTTAAGTGACATGCTTATATTGCTGTTTTTATTTTTTTCCAGCTTATCCATTATCTCTTGTCATCCTATGAGGGAAGGTAATATTTAGCTCATGTTCATTCTTCTGCCTTGTCCCAACTATACCACACCCCCACCATCTATTCCTTTATCCTCCCAATATAATTCCATGGTAGTTTTTGTTTGAGATATATACAGTATTTACATTGGTTTGGCTATATAAATGCTAACAGTACCCAAGCCATGAAGTTGAAGGTGATTATCTTTCCTTTCCTGTACGTATTAATACAATAATACATATTATATTATTTTATGTAAAACTCCTTCAATACATTAAAATATATTAGATGTTCTATTAATTTAATCTTTAAGAATCTGCCTTAGGGAAATGGATGTGGCTTAAGCAATTGGGCTCCCATCTACCATATGGGAGGTCCAGGGTTCGATCCCCAGGGCCTCCTGGTGAAAGGCAAGCTGGCCCATGCAGTGAGCTGGCCCGAGTGGAGTGCTGGCCCACATGTAGTGCTGGCTAGTGCAGGAGAGCTGGCCACAGGAGAGCTAGCCTGTGCAGGAGTGCTGGCCCACATGGAATGCTGGCCCAAGTGGAAAGCTGGCACAGCAAGATGACACAACAAAAAGAGACACAGAGGAGAGACAATAAGGGATGCAGCAGACCAGGGAGCTGAGGTGGCACAAGAGATTGAATACCTCTCTCCCACTCTAGAAGGTCCCCAGATTGGTTCTTGGTGCTGCCTAAAGAGAAGACAAGCAGACACAGAAGAACACATAGAGAGCAGACAGCAAGTGCAAAACAACGAGGGGTGGAGAGAGAAATAAATAAATAAATAAAATAATTCTTAAAAAAAAAAAAAAAAAAAGAATCTACCTTAGAGTCTTCTGACCTGCTTCATTTTGCATTGGCTGCTTACTAATTATGGCTACTCTCTCTCTCAAGCTGCCATATTGAGATTTCCTATCATTATCACCTCAGGGTTCTCTTTTATTTGGGTTCCCTGTTTCTTAGATCTTGGATCTTGATTTTCTTCTTTTACTATCTTGTTTTGGTGGAGCATGTTCTCCCATAGCTTCTTCAGAATAGATGTTAGTAGGTAAATTTCTTGATGTTTTGTTTGTCCTAAAATGTTTTATTTTACCCAGATACTTGATTGAAAGTTTGGCTGGGTATAGAACTCTGTATTAGAAATAGTGTTTTTCTTAGAATTTTGAAAGCTTTGACCCACTGTCTTCTTGCTTTCAGAAAGCTGTTGAGAAATGCAATGACATTGTAAGTCTTGATCATTTGTATGAAACCAGCTCTAAAAATTTTCTTTTTGGAAACTTACTGGATTTTCTCTTTATCTCTTATGTTCCAGAGTTTTATGATGCTGGGCTATTTTCAGTTATTATGTTGGGCATTTGATAAATCCCTTCAGTCTAGAAATATGTCTTTCAGTTCTTAGAAATATAGAATTATTTCTTGGATAATTTCCTTCGCCTCATTTTCTTTGTTCTCTCATTCTGGGAACTTTTCTTTTTCGCTTTGCTCTCTCATTCTGGGGACTTCTGCTATTCAGATGGTAGACTGGCTAATCTGGTCTTTTCATTGCCTCTTTTGCTTTCTTCTGTGATAGTCCCTCAACTTTATCTTCTCTTAAGATTTGTGTTTCTGCTATCATATGTTTTATTTCAAGAGTTATGTTTTGTTCCATGGCTATTCCTTTGTATAACATAGTGATTTCGGTGGTGATAAAGCTTGTGATTAATACTACAAATACAAGAATGTTCCTCTATTACAAGGTACTGAGAATATGGTGATACGTGGGGAAAATTTAACTAATGTAATTTATAGACTATAGTTAATAGTAATATTGTAATACTTTTGTAGCAAAGGCAGAGGATGTACTATATAATGCTAAAGGTAAAAAAAAGAATATGGGATTTAGTTTTATGGGATGTGAGTATGATAAACTTTTTTTTTTTTCATTTTCTTTATTAACAAGGAGACCTTGGTCATGTCATTTAACCAATCTGTGCTCATTTATTCATCTTTCTGAACTCTGGAGAAACGCTGGAGTTTGTTTTTAGGATTAAATAAGATGTGTCTGGACAGAATTTTTTAAAAAGTAATGCTTCTATAATTAGTTGTTTTATTTCTGATACTATTTCAAATTAAATAAAATGTAATAAAAGAGTTATGTTTTGCTTCATGACTATTCCTTTTTATACCATCTTATATATTACGACTGCAGAATTTTCTATATCTCCTGAAAGATATTAATTATAGTACTTTCTTTTGATATTTTTTTCTCAGCAAAGTTACTTCTCCAATTTGCTTTTTTTAAAGTCTTTCTATTTCATAAGTCATTAGATTTATATTCTTATTCACGAGTGGGGTTCTGAAAAACTGACGTGTGATTGTGTGTGTGCATGGGCCTACTGAGTTATTTCTCTGGACCCTTTTCAATGTCACAGTCTTCTGGATTACTATTTTCCAGAGAAACATCTTTTAATCTCATGCCTAGAGATTACATTGTTGGTTGCCAGTGTTTGGGGAGGCAGGTGGAGAAGACTGAAATTCTTAGTATCTGATAAACATAATTTTATTCAATCCCCTGTTTTCAGCATTATACTCTTTTTTTTTAAAGATTTTATTTATTTATTCATTTATCCCCCCCTTGCTGCTTGTGCTCGCTGGGTCAGCTAACCACGCCGTGCGGGCGGGCTTGCCTTCACCAGGAGGCCCAGGGAACCGAACCCGGGGCCTCCCATATGGTAAACGGGAGCCCTACTGATTGAGCCACAGCTGCTTCCCAGCATTATACTCTAACCTCGACCATACCTGGTAAATACACTTCCAGTCCTCTGCTGGAATGAAGGGAGGCAGTCACCCAGCTTCACCAGTGTGGGAAGGCTCTGGTGTCTAATTTCTTTGTAAATAAAATTTCAAGTAACTGTCCTGCTTCCATGGTACCTGTTAGTATACGTTCCTGAGCCCTGTGGGGGGATTCTGTGGTATAATTTAGGTTGGTTCTTAGTTTTCTCCACTACTGACTTTTAGGATTCAGTTTTCTAAGGGATGCAAAGTTGATTATCTTTCCAGTTTTCAAAATGTGATAGTGGTTATTTCCTGTACTATTTGTTCTTACGGATTTATGCCTTTAAAAATCTTTTATTATTATTTTAATGCAGTTGGATATAAGCAAATGCTTATGTTCAAAGTGCCATATTGAACAGAAAGTCTTCTCCATCTAATTATGATGTTTGTGAAAGAACATTTTATTTCTTACCAGATTCTTGGCAGAAACGAAAGGAATGAAAACTAACCTTTACTGAGTATCTACTGTATTCCTGGCACTGTGTTTGTTTTTTCAACTCATTTTCTCATTGAATCTTTTCAATAACCCATGAAATAAATGCAATTATCAGTATGTTATAGGTAAAGAAACAGAAGCTCAGATAGGTTAAAAAGTCTCTCAAGATCACCTTTTCAGAATATAGATGTGCTTAGATTTAAATCAGATCTAGCTGATTCAAAGCTTGAACCCTCTGCAATAAAACATCTAAATGAAAACATGGAAAATCTGATGTCTCCATCAAGCTCAGGTATCCCTCGGCTTCTGTGAACATGTGTTAGAATAGGAGTGGCTTTGCCTCTAAAAGCCTGTATCTGTCACTGACACAAACACACACCACATTGTCTTTGGCCAGATTTCAGACCCCACAGAAGGAAATCAGGAGCTGCATTCATAGTTTCATTTGTCCTCCAACACCAGGTCTGTATAAATGCAGCACAATATTATTACACTTTCACTGCCTCCCGGATATTATCATTCCAGGAAAATTGTTGGGAGATATCATCCAGTATATCCTTCTTATCTTTCTGCATCCTTCACTTTTCCTCCATTGCAATCCTCTCATCAGCTAAGACTGGAAACTCCAGAACTTGTCTGCTTTTGCACATCCTTATCCTCCCGGCACCAATTACAGTGCCTGGCATATGGGGAAACCCAGTAGACTTCTGTTGAATGAATGAATGGGTGAGTGCATGAATAAATACACACCATTATTTTCTTCTCTCTACTGTGTTTAATAAAGAAACTGGTTTTAGTTTTTTTTTTTTTTTTTTTTTTACCTTGATGAGAATTCAGCCTAATGTGTCATTTTTCCTAGACATTTTCCCTAACCTTTTTCTCTAATAGTATAAAAAGGGGCCTTGCCTTCATTGAAGGCAGAGTGATTAGAGATATGAGATGTGTTTGAGGGGGGCCTGCCAAGTGCCTTGTAATCACACAGTGACACCTACTGCACCTGCATGCTGCAATGGAAAAATAGGGGCCTTCACGCCAAGCAGATATGGAGACGCATCCCAGCTTGAACACTTAGCCACATGGCCTTGGAAACATTGGTTTTCTTTCTGAGCATCTGTAACTGGTAATGTGGTACATGTTGGCATTGAATCCTCTCCCTCATTTGTACAGTAGCCCAGTTGACCCCTCTGGTAGTCATTGGTGTTGTTGCCAAAAGTTTCTGGTTCTCCCCCGTTCTGGACACATGGTCCGTTTATGGTTGGGTACATCAATCTGCTCAGTCCTGGCTAATATGTTGTGAATGGAAACAATATGTTGAGAATTGAATTGCCAGTGCTAGACCTTCCAGAACTTTCTTCTCCTCTACTATAGCAAAGCCATACTCTAGGTAATAGTTACTGCATCAGTCAAGGTCCCAAAGTGTAGATAATGCTGAGCAGAGCCACCAGCTGACCATAATGAACAAGAACAAAGCATGAAGATGTTGGGGTTGTCTGTTATGACAGAAAACCTAACCTACCTGTTTCAACCCCAGAGGAGCAGCCTGGAAATTCTATCCCCTTGCCAGTGATGGGTTCAGGAGTCTGGTCATTCTAGGACTCAGCATTCCTCTCATCATCTGTTTTCCTAAATTGGTTTTATTCAGATGAAAGGAACAGAGTTTGTATGATGGTCTCTCTCACTGAGAACACAGATGCCACATGAGAGGAATCTGCCTTAAAATTCAAAATTCAACTGATATTATAGATGACAGAATGGAGAATCAGAAAGATCTAGGGTCCTCAAGTAGCCATTAAGCAGCTGGATCAACATCCCTTGAAGTCTGCCCAACGTTTCAACTTCTGGTTGTGAAATGAGCCATGGCTTTAGTGCTTGAGCCACTTTGAAATGGGTCCTCTGTCATTCGCAGCCCCAGTCTAATAATAACACCTACCCCGTAGTTGGTGGGAGGGTAATTAAGATAAGACACACGTTAATTTATTTCATTGGTCCTTATGTTTTATATGTTTAGAGTCAGTCTTGCCCATTAGATTCATTAAAGGAGAGAAGTTGTAGATTAAATTCAGCAAATGATGACATCATTCTGTTTTGCATCTAATTCCTGTGAATGGCTAGGTAATATTTTGTACTGTTCATTTATCTCATTATACTCTCATGTTGTTCCAAAAAAATATTTGGGGTACCTTACTATTTGATTAGCACAGCCTAAGAGTTCAGAAGGATTTGCCTGAATTAAAATCACAAAGAAATCACTAGAGTTGTAAATATAGTACACATTAAAATTCCCAGGTTGCTGGAAAGTCAACTTTAGGCCATCCTCTCATTTCCCCAACTCCTCTCTTGGGATTGATCTAATCCCATTTCAATGATGATCCCGTGGCAGAGAGAAGAGAAGTGGCCAAGGTCTCCCAGGTAGGGGCACGGTGAATTCAGAGCAGGCATCTGTGGACCATGCCGTGCACCAGCCCAGGCTGTGGCCTGGTTTTGTACTTCTCAGAGAGCTAAGAATGGTTTTTACTTGTTTATTGGATTGCACAAAGAAAGAAACAAAGAAGAGCATGTGACACAGGCCTAAAATATTTACTATCTCGCCCTTTACAGAAAAAAGTCTGCTGACTCCCGGTTAAGAGCCCAAGCTCTAGACCTAGACAGACCTGGATCTGAATTCTAGTGAGACCCCTATCAAGTGACTTAATGTCTCTCTGCCTCGGTTTCCTCATCTATAAAATGAGGATCATGCTTCCAACTTTTCAGGACTGATGTGAGCATAGAATAAAATGGGGTCTGTAGATCTCTTCCCACAGAGCCTGGTTAGTAGTCAACATAACGACTTACTTATTTTTATTATTTTCATTTGCACAAAGTGCCTAATACCTCCTCAAGTGGGCTGTGCCCCCTTGCTGCCCAGGCTGGGGCTGCACGTGCACGCACCCTGGCCTTTCTGTTCATCCGCTCCCAGCTATAATCAGGCAATCAAGTCTGCCCTAGCACCTAATCAAACAATTTTGCCATTTTGCATTCAGACACTCCATGCTTTTCAGACCATTCTGTGAAAGCCATATATTTTCATTAAGAGTTGATAATAAACTCTAGCACTGAAAGTTTTTCCAAGTTCATGATTGATGACAGTGCGATAGGGAGCTGAGTGGCTCCAGTTGCCTGCTCAGGTGAGAATCTGCTTGTGCCAATTGCAAGGCCTCCTGGCTCTCCTTCCCACACCCTCCAACACCCCTGCCTGCCCAGAGCCATCTGGAGACTGCCCCCTCTTCCAGGCTCAATTGCAGAGTAAATAGCCTGGGCTTTTGGTATCTCTCTCTCCCCCTTCTTTCTGTGTCATTCTGGAGGCAGAATATTCAAGGCAGAAGACAAGATGGGACCTTAATTTGGAAGATCTGGAAATTTGGTCTTTATTTTTATTTGCTTCTGTGATAGAAAGGTTGAAATACAGTGTGTTTTTTTTCCTTCCTTCCCTTATTTATTTTTTGCTGCTTTGATTCTTCCTTTCCTTTTTAAAACCTGTCCATCCTCTGGAGTCTGAGTGTCATGCTGTCATTGAAGACAGAGCAGAGCTGGCCCTTCTGGAGGTCTGTTGCAGGAGCTGAGAAGTGAAGGATGCGGAGAGAAGTCGAGGGGCCAGGGTGCCCCCCTCTGGATGCTGAAGAGCCTCGGGGCTTGGGGGATGGGGGGCTATTTCCCTGCCACTTAGCAGAAGTAGGAGGCACCCACATCCGTGAGCTCCACATCCAGCCCAGCCTTTCTTCAGGAAGTCCACACCTTACCCGGGTCTCCTGTGATGTTTGGGGGGTGTTCTCCTCTTCTATGCCAAGGCAAGAAAGACCTCACTTTGGGGGAGCTCTGCCAACTCCCTAGTGGGAGACAGAGCCATTCTGAAGGAAGTCAGAGGTGAAGGGAGGTGGATGGCGCAGAGAATGTTCATAGCTATGCACACTTGGGAAGGGGGTGAAGCTGGGGAAGTGTTGGATTCCTCTAGGTTCTTGACTATGTTGCACAAAAGAATTTAAGAACATGCCAGTTTAGTCAGGCCAGTAAAAAGAACTTATTGGGAAATGGGGGAAAAGAACAGAGCTTGCTGAGAAATGGGAGAGAAGGATGGAAATATGCTCCAAGATTTGGTGCGGCCTCCTCTAGGCAGAGAGGGTGAGTTTTGGCTTGTGTGGCCACCTTTTTTTTTTCCTTTTGCAATTCATTTCAACATTCCTTTGCTTGCCAGGTAAATTTGTGCTTTTTAAATTTTTTTTTTATTTTAAAAGATGCTTAGTTTACATAAATGTTACACAAAAATTACAGGGATTTCCATGTTCCCCATCTCCCACAGGTCACATAACATCTGTGGCCACCTTTTAAACTATTAATGATTCCTCCCCTTGCTAATGCTAAGGGGAGGGGCCCCAGCTGTTATTGATTACCTCACCAAGGTGGGGGCCAATGGTGAGGCCTGTTTGGAATATCCAGGGTCTCCCCTCACCCGGGAAAGAGTCTCAACAGGGACATCAAGGTCGAGGTCAAGGTCTCGGCAGCCATGTTTTCTGTCAGCTGTGTTGTCTGTCGGGCCAGCTGCCATCCCCCTTGCACTATACAAACCTGCCTCAGGGGTCAGGCGGGAGAACTAGGGATTGTGAGATTCTGCCCAGGTGTGCACAGTCGAAGCTCAGAGACACCTTGAGAGGTGAAGAGCTTGGTGACTCTGAAGGGCGGAGACAGAGCCTGAAGGCATGTACGCAGCCCAGCTCTGATTTGAGAGGGGATTGTTTTGTTTTATTGAGTGGGTTCCCTTCCCCTGGTACCCACTGGGAGAAGTTCGTGGGCTGCAATCACCCCAGCCCACCCTCCTCCTCCATCACCTCTGCACCCACACCTTTACCTTCATCTGAAGGTGAGGAGGATCATCAAAGTGACCTGTGTGTCTGACCATTAATTGACACAAACTCTGTTTACAGAGAACCCAAAGGTACTTAGATGGAAGTTGGAGTCACTGAAACTGATCAGCTGTGTGTGTATATGTGTGTGTGAGGGTGTCAATCAGATGTATCTACTTTTTATCCTTAAACTTGGGTTGTTTTTGTTTTTTGGAAAGTTATTTCAAGGGCATTGTTTTTCTTTGTTCCTACTAGATTTTCATTCATGTGTTTATCAATTTGCAGGCTGTCAGGTAGGAGCCAACCTGCCAAAACAATTAAGGATCTCCTTCTGCCTTTGCTTCCCACAGATTAGACTGGAAGGGAGAAGATTTGATTCTCGGTCTCTATAGCAAAACCTTGGCAATGTTCCTAGGATGGCAGAGAGGAGAATGAGAATGGGGGCTGGGGGAGGCTTTTATTGCTCCAAACAGAAAGAGCAAGGACAGAAGATGCAGGGAACGGCCATGAAGCTTTGGCTGAGGGAAGGCAGCAAACCCTGGGAGCCAGTGTTAACTGCTGGAGAGTCACCATCTTGCTTTGGGGAATCCTGGTGCTTCCTTCCCTCAAAGGCTCTAAGACGGTAAAGACAGACCCCACCTTTGCATTTAGCTTGCCCATCTCCAGGATAGCCTGGGTTATCTTTCCTTCCAATATCCCTTCTTTTGGGGGTGGAGGGTGTTGAGGGCTGTTGTTGAATGGGAAGTGGAGGAGTTGATAAAGCAAATTTCTTTTTTTTTTTTTTTTTTTTGAGGTACCAGGGGCCAGGGATTGAACCTGGGACCCTGTATGTGTGGGAAGCTGGGGCTCAATCACTGAGACACATCAGCTCCCTAGAGTTGGTTTTTTCAATTGTTTTGCTTATTGTTTGTTTTTGTTATTGTTTAGAAGGCACTGGAAACCAAATCCAGGACCTCCCATGTGGGAAGCAGGTGCTCAACCACTTGAGCCACATCCACTGCCCTAAGCATATTTCTTCAACTTCAAAATTGAACAATCCACCCAATCTATATCATTTCCTCTCATCTCCAATTCAAAATCTGTCTCTTCCATAGCCTGCTATAAGAATAATATGCTTTTCTTGCCCATACACTCTCTGGGAAATTTGAATATCCCTGCCAGCAAGGCCATCTATTCCGTGATATGGGGTGGGAGTGGGGAGAGGTGTCTAATTTACCCTAAAATGTGAATGGCTGCTAGTCCTGCTTTTTAAGCCTTGCACAGAAAGATAAATGTTCAGAAATTTAATCCCAGAGTATTGGCATGCCTGGAGCTGCTCCTGTTTTACATGGCAATGAGTTTAGAATTTGTAGACAGAGTTACGAAGAACATTTGCTAACCTCCTGTGCTCCAAACTAGCCTTATTGCTTACTTCTATAAACTGTAATAACATATTTGTTCTTTTGATGCAGAGTTAGATGGTTTTAGATCATAGAGCATCACAAACCAAAGATGCTTTTATGGAAGGACAAGAGTGAACCATAAATCTTAAATTCTTTTAATGTAGTTCTCAGATTCATTAAAATGGGCATCAGAATCATCTGGAGAATCTGTTAAAGAAAAGATTGCTGGGGTCCAAGAATTGGCATTTCTAACAGATTCCAAGAGCTTGCTGATGCTGTGATCTGGAGATCACATGTTGAGAACCAGTGCCTTATAAAACTTTTTCACCCCAAGTTCTTTTCTCAGCTAAACCCATCAAGTGCTTTGTTCTCTTAAGTGTATATGTAAAAATACTTCCAGAGGACATATATTTTCCTTTCATTTATTTAAGAAATCATATAAATGTGTGGCAGACTGCAGTTGCTGGCCTGAGCTTGCCTGATTTGGGGACATGGCTGGCGAATAGATCCTACTATCAGGATGGTTTCCAGAAGCCTAAGGAAGGGATAGTATGCTTGTTCTCCCCAGCCATCGCTGGGATGTACAGGGAATTCCTGACATTTTCTCCTAGCCAGACCCAAAGTACCTTTATTGTCTGGTCTCAACTCCAGGGAAGGTAGGGCCAGCAGAAGGGGAACAAAGATTCGGTCTCTGCCAAAGGCTCCAGAGTGGAATTTTCCTATCCCATCCGGTTGCTTTCAGGCTATATTCATTAGTATTCTTTCAGTGGTAAGCGAAAAAATACCCAACTTTTTAATGAAAAGAGGAAAATTCCGTGACTCAGTAACTGAAAGGCCAGGTACAGCTGAATCCAGAGGCTCCCAGGCTGTTGTCAAATGAAGTCTCTGCATCTCTCAGCTCTACTGAGATAACCCACAGCCCACGAAACTTTCCCTGACTCCCCAGCAAGAAGTAAGGTCTCCTTCCTTGAATGCCACCAACCATTTCCTCATGGGAGGCTCTTGTCAGAGTTATAATACTTAAACCTCTTGGCTCTGTGGGCTCTGCCTGGGCACTTGCTAGCGCTATATCTTTGGCAAATTAACCTTTCTGTGCCTTAGTTTTCCAATCATAAAATGAGGATAATAATTATCCACCTGGAGTTGTGCAAATAACAATAGCTATCAATATAAAAAGTACTTAGTCTGGTGCCTGGCACAGAGAAAGCACTCAACCAATATTTCCTTTCATTTATTTGCTTTTTTTTTCTGTGCCACTGCCCACCTTCTACTCTACTTTATTGTTTCTGGTAAAAGAACTCCACATCCTCCTTTTTACAGGCTAGGTCCCTTGGCTACAGAAAACGTCCTGGCTCAGAAATTGTAGAAGATTCTGTTGAGGTCACTGTGTCTGCTGGCATCTCTCACAATGGCTGGCCATATCTTGTCTCAAACTTGGTTCAGAGAAGTGCTTATTAATAGGGCACTGCCAGTTATACCTCCTATTCCCCAGTCTCTTCCCATTACCATAACAACCACTATCCCATACCAAACAGCTGTTTTGTTGTTTGTTTTTTTTTAAGTCATCTTAGGCTGGCCTTTTTGTGGATCAACTTTCTATCTCAAACCTTCCTAATATCTCATGATATTTACTGTCAGCAGTTAAGGGGTTAAATTCCTAGGAGAATCCAACCACTCCAGTACTCTTGGTGCTGATGGATTCTTTAAGTGCTTCCAACTTCCCATATCCATAAGTAAGAACATGGATTTTTATGACATCTCACATTTGATTAAAGGAAAGACAAATGCTTGTGCCTCCTCAGGAATTCATCCTCAGACCCTAGATTTCTGAGAAGCATTATCTTTAAAAAAAAAAAAAAAAAAGAAAGAAAACTAATATTTTACTCCATAGGAATCTTTCCCTTGCCAATTATTGCTGTTAAAGAGAAGTTTTCTTATTGTAACTGGTAAAGGGAAAAAATTAAGATAAGTTTTGAAATGAAAACACAGGGTAATTCTCTATCATGAGTGCTATAAACAGTGTTACCAAGAGAAAATGCAGACTGCAGTGGAAAGAATTCCAAAGCATTTGTTGGGGAAAACAAAGGACACAGAAGCAGGCAATTAGGATGAAAGGGCTGTTCAGTGCTGGAGACACTTACTCAACCTGAGGGTCCTTTCTGAGAAACCAGAAAAAATCAAGAGGGCAGATTTGAGAGCCTTCTCCCCTTCTCAGCAGCATTCTCTCCAACATTGAACACTGGAATTCCCTATGGTGAATTTTAAGCCTCTGTAAGATGAATATTCATCATTTATGTTTATTTCCTGTCTCCCTAACTAGATGATTTTCCTAAGGGCAGGGTCTACATTTGGTTTAAACAAAGAGAAAAAGACTTCCTTTTATACTGCTTAGGTGATAAGTTGCAATGGTGGATTTTAAAGCTACGTCAACACTTCATATCATAAAAGATTCTTTTTAGCTTATATGTTTTCAAGTAGAATGGGAAGACCAAAGACGCTCGCCATAGCATGTGGCTGGTGGGAGATGGGAAGAGGGAAAAGGGAGACAGGTCTGAAGGAATGGGCAGAGGTAAGAAGTTCGTGCTAGAGGCTGTTTTGAAGGACTGTCTCTAGGAAAAAGGAAGGATGTATTTACTTGGAGAAATAAGCAGTATAAACATTCTTTTCCAGAGACAGTCTACAGTATTTTTTATTGTAAATTAACTAAGAGACGGGACATTCCTTAAAGTACAGGTAACACAGAATCGTCAATGAGAAATCTGTCATTTTTGCCCCTTTCCTCTCTCCATCAGTGGCACTCAGTTTTTGTCAGACACTCAGAAACCTGGGGGTACATAACGCAGTCTCCCCTAATGCGCACCCAATACAGTTCCCACCAATGTCCCAGGAAGCTTCTAGTAGCAAAATCCCATGGATGCTCTTAATGCCTTAGCCCAGGGATTGGTAAAGTTCTTCTATAAAGGGACAGATAATGAATGTCCTAGGCTTGTGGGCCATATGGTCTCTTCACAACTCCTCAACTTTGTAACAGGAAAGCAGCCAAGGTTGATATATAATCGAACGGTCATGGCTGTGTTCCAATAAAACTTTATTCATGGACTCCGAAATTTGAATTTCATATAATTTTCACATGCTATGAAATATTCTTCTTTTGATTTTTTTTCAACCATTATAAATGTAAAAACCATTCTTAGCTTGCAGACCTACAAAAGCAGGTGGACCTGCCAACCACAGTTTGCTGGCTCGGTTTTAAAGCTTCCCAGCTGATTCTAAGGTCCTGGCAATGTTGAGAACTCCTGGTTCTTTAAGTTTCTTGAACCAAAGACCTACTTTGTCTTTGTACCCCACATGGTAGGTAGGTGCTTGATAAAGGTTGACTGAATTAATCTTTGTGGGTTCCCTCTATCCCTCTGCTTAGTTGGTATTTATTAGAATAGTTCATAAACAAGAACTAAGAACTAGAGAGCAAGGTGGGTTGTAGTTGGTAAAAGATTAGGGGCAGAGGCAGCAGCAAGTGCTGCTGGGATTTATGGGAGGGGGGAGATGCGCGTGTATGTGTTGGGGGGAGCTGTGGGGGCTTGGTGGTGTACCACTCAGCTCTCCCTTCAAGCGAACCTGCTGCCAGGGAGTAGCTGGTGGACAGCCATCAGCTGCTGCACCTTCAGGTCTGCCCACTTTCAGGTGGAGGCTACGTTCTCCCTGGGCTGCTCTTGGCCAGTACTGCCCGATGTGGGGCCCTTCTTAAGGGCAGTCTTTGCTCTGGAGCTCTGCCTCCACCTGGCTGAGACTTTCCCAGGCTGTACTGCAGCATGATGTCCCTGCAGCCCTATCCTTCCTTCCCTTTCTCCTTGCACAGGTTTCAGACCTGCTTCCCAGCTGAAGCCTCTCCCCACCTCTCCCTGCTCCCTCACCCCTTTATCCTTCACAGGCATGTCCCCCAACAAGTCTCCTCTTGGAGAACCCAAATTGATACAAGGGGCCCTCTGAGAGGTCAGGCAATTTAAAAGGAAAGTCATTTTAACTGTTTCATTGTGGAGATTTTCTGAAAAGTATGTATTTCTCATCTTATCTTGAGCTTGGGATTTCTTTATATTTCTTTTTCTGTACTCTCTTCATTTCTCCAAGGATGGAATCAGCAGGGTTGGCAAATGGCTCCACTGATTATAATGGAATTGATGAAAGAATTGCAATTGTGGGAGATTTCTTCCTGAGCGTTCAAGTATTCTTGGACCCGACTGGTGATTCCGTAGGGAACTTTTGCACTGAGCTCATAGCTTCGAGTAAAAATTAATCCTTGTTCCGCTGTTTGCACTGAAAGGCGTGGGTTTCCATAAACCTGGAGGCAGTAGGAGATCCTTCGGGTGGGGGCTGTGCTGAGTGTGGCAGCCTCAAGTCTGGCCCCAGCCTGAGTCAGTGAGCAAGGGGTGAGGGACAGGGTGAGCTGGGCAGAGTGGTGTGTCCTCCACAGCTTTTACCCATCCACGTTGTCACCTCTAGAATCTATGTGAGAATAGATACTAGATCTAAAGTCCATCCCGGGTATAAATGATGGTCAGAAACTAAGCAAAAGCTTTAGGGCTGCCTGCCAAGGGTCTGTGGTCTGGTACTGGATGCCTGCCCCACAGAGGACCAATGGGCAACATGGGGGAGGAGGGAGTTGGGCAGAAGGACCAGTTGGGAGAACTGGTTGCACACAATGGAGAGAGAAGCCAGAGGCCAGAGCCCAGCTCTCTCTCCGGCCCTCCCAGGCATGTGGATGCAGGATATGGGGGGCTCCCAGCTTCTATTCTCCATGGGGTGAGACTTCTTGTCCGGCTTCCATTAAGTCAGGCCCTGGGCTGGGTGGAGTTTGCAGCTGCATTCACTAAGGGCAGCTGTGAGTCGGTCTGGGGTGCTAGGAGCTGGCAGGATCC
The DNA here is from genome assembly GCA_026826555.1 of Tolypeutes matacus. Lineage (NCBI taxonomy): Eukaryota > Metazoa > Chordata > Mammalia > Cingulata > Chlamyphoridae > Tolypeutes > Tolypeutes matacus. The sequence continues at coordinate 47,045,788 of JAKSZT010053928.1, read as the reverse complement.
AGCTGGCAGTGCCTGGACTGACAGAGCTGGGGTAGGCGAGGGGCCACTGACAGCTGCTGGCTTATGTGATGCACCCGCCTAGACACCCCAGGGAGGTGAGTGCCTCTTCTCTGATGGTTTCAGTCAAAGTTCCAGAAAGGGTTTTGATTGACCAGGCCTGAGTCGTGCACCTATGCCTGTACAGAGGGGCCGGCATGGAAGGGGCTCTGCAACAGGGAAGAGGGGGTGATGCTGCCAGCAGAAGGGGGAGGAGAACACCCGCCACCACTCTCCTCTGCCCGTGGCATGCAGGAGGTCAACGTCCAGGCCTTCAGAGAAGATTAGAAAGCACACAAACACAGAAGGCAGTTGTCCAAATTTCTGGTAGCCGGCCAGGAAGGAGAAGCCCTGTGGGAATGGGGCCAAGGAAGAATAGCTAATAAAAAAGCGATAATAGCAAGCATGTATTGAATGCTATATCAGCTAAGAAGCTATTACCTACAAATAATGAACAGTCTTACTCAACAAGTTGCAGCGATGAAAAGGCCAAAGGTAGAGTGGCTGCTTAATTCGGCAACTCCAGGAAGACTTCAAGGACCGAGTCTCTCCATCTTCCCACGTGGCCATCTCAGCAGTCTGGCCTCGCAGCCGGCTGGTCCCTCTCATTGTCCTGAGATGGTCACAGCAGCGTAGGTGTCACTGCCTTGCACAACAAAATCCAGAAATGTCCCTTCCTTGAGCCCCTTTGAAGTCTGCAAAACCTTTCCTGGGAGCCCCATCAGCAGCCTTCCCTGCACAGCTCATGGTTCTGATTGCATCCATACCCATTCCTAATCAGTCACTAGCAAGGGCGGCTATGATTGGCTTAGGCATGTGGGGAGGGGTGACTGCCTGACTGAAGCTGGAATTCTTTTAGGAAAAAAGAAGGGGTAAGCTATGCCTGCTGTGGTCTCATCCAGCAACTATTTCTGTTCCTATTCTTTCCTACTAGCAGCATCTGTTGCCCACAATGGAGACTAAATTTTCTGTGTTCCCTCTCCTGGTCTCCTTTGTAGCGAAGGGTAGCCATGTCACCCACTTCTCACATGAAGTAGGTGGCTAACTTGTCCTGGTTTGTCTGGGACTTTCCTGGTTTTAAAACTGAAAGTCCTGTATCCCAGAGGGCTCTGGGAAATACTCTCCTACCTGATTGTAGGGGAGAGACATATAAGGGGAACTCTTCCTAGCCCTATGTCCTCCCTGTCTTGTACAAATTTGTGCGATGACCTGATGTGTCTCTGGCAGCCATCTTGCTATCATGAGATAATAAGGAAGCTTAAGGATGAAAGTCAAGCTCCTGAGTGGAAGATGGAAAGAGCCTTTGCCCTCAATGACTTAATTGGGCAGTGGATTTAGCCCTGGGATTGTCCCCAACTCACACCTCCAACTGCCTTCAGTGTTAACCATGTGTCAGCACTGGGCTTCACAGACACTATCTTGGCTCGTATTCAAAAGCACCCTCTGAGGCAGGGACTATCAATGGCCTTGTTTTCCAGGAAGTTGATGCCCAATTTGTCACGTAAACTCTTTGAGGACACATGTTAGTATGTGATGGAGCTGGGATTTGAACCTAGGCAGTCTGGGGGGCCGGGGGGCACAGAGATAAGGGTCAGTGCTGAGGCAAAGGGTATGTTTGTGGGGGTGGGGTGGGGGGTTAAGGGGGAGTAGTCTCTGTTGGAGAGGAGCCACTGTTTCTTCCTCAGTAGCTGGGTGGTGGTAGCTCTAGAAATGCCAGTCACATCTCCCCAAACACACCCCTCCTAAGAGAATCAGCTTCACTTCCAGCCCCTAATGGGTAGACCTAGGCAGTGAATTCGAATCAGATAATCCCTCCTCTGCTAACAGCTGACTGGACTAAGACTGAAGATTTGACACAGGCAAAGTTAATTAGAACTCTTTCCTGGAACTTTGGATTTAGGATATTGAGGCAAGGATTTATTTTCTGTGGGAAACCAGGCTGCAAGGTCCAGGCAGTGTCAAGGTGAGAATAGAGGGTTGCTAGGAGCACGTCCTTAGCCATAGCTTGTACTTTACCTTAAATTTGTCCCCCTCAGCTCTTAAGAAACACACTCAGGAATATCAGAGGCAGATCAAAGTGGGGTAAATCAATTGGTGCTGCTTTTGGGTCCCCAGGTGCTCCATCCTTAAAAAGGTGGAACCTATAGGCTCATAGCTCAGCAGAAAACAAAAAAGTCCCGTGTCTGGCTACTCTCCCTTACTCTGGCTTGCTCAGACCTCCAAGTGCCCAGTTAGGAAGGGCTACACTCATTCTGTGAGGAGGGCAAGTTTTTAAAATTTTTTGAATTTTGTTTTATTTTTATTGTGGTAGTATATATATATATAGCATAAAATTTGCCATTTTAACCATTTTCAATGTAAAATTACTGGTATTAATTACATCCACAAGGCTGTGCTAAGATTACCACATCCACCACTAAAAGTTTTTCACCACCCAAAACCAAAACTCTTTACCTATTAAGCAATAACTCCCCATTGTCCCTCCTCCAGCCCTGGTAACCTCTAATCTATTTTCTGTGTCTATGAATTTTCATACTCTAGATATTTCATATAAGTGGCATCATACAATATTTGTCCTTTTGTGTCTACCTTATTTCACTTAGCATGTTTTCAAGATTCATCCAGTTGTAGTGTGTATCAGACCTTCACTCCTTTTCATGGCTAAATAGTATTCCATCATATGGATGTACCACATTTTGTTTAGCCATTCATCTGTTGATGGACACTTGAGTTGTTTCCACCTTTTGGCTATTTTGAATAATGCTGCTAAGAACATTGGAGTACAAGTATCTGTTTGAGTTCCTGCTTTCAATTCTTAGAGGTATATTCCTAGGAGTGGAATTGCCAGGCTATGTGGTAATTTTATGTTTAACTTCTTGAGGAACCACCAAAATTTTCCACAACAGCGGCATCATTTTCCACAGTGGCTGCACATTCCCAACCTCAATGCCCAAGGGTCCCGATTTCTCCATATCCTTGCCAACACTTATTTTTCATTGAAAAATTAATAGCCATCTAGCGAAGCGGATGTGGCTCAGGTGACTGGGCTCCCACCTACCACATGGGAGGTCGCTGGTTCAGATCCTGGTGCCTCCTAAAGAAGACAACAAGCTGGCACGACAGGCAGGTGCAGCAAGCTGACACAACAAGAGACATAAGAAGAGTGACACAACAAAGTGGGGAGCAGAGTTTCCCGGTGCTTCCTAAAGAAGACAGCAAGCTGATGTGACAGGCAGGCGTGGCGAGCTGATGCAACAAGAGATGCAAGTAGGAAAAACAATGAGAGATACAACAAAGCATGGAGCGGAGGTGGCTTAAGCGCTTAGGCACCTCCCTCCCACATCGGAGGTCCTGGGTTCGGCCCCCGGTGCCTCCTAAAAAGAAACAAGGAATACAACAGACACAGCAAGTGCAAACAACAGGAGAAATAAATAAATAATATAAAATAAAAATTAATAGCCATCTAGTGGTGGGAAGTGATATCTCATTGTGGTTTGGATTGCATTTCCCTAACGGTTAATGACAGCGAGCATGTTTGTATCTCCTTTAGGCCATTTGTAGATCCTCTTTGGAGAAATGTTTATTAAAGTCCTTGGCCAATTTTTAACTGGATCGTTTATCTTTTTTGTTGAGGTAAATTTTATATATAAATTTTTGACAAAGGATTTTGATTTCTAACCAGACATTATTGAAACCTTATTAGTAGAAAACAGAATATACACATTCTGACAGGATATTCTGGCTCACACCAAGTTCTTGGGAATTTTAGCTCTCTTTTTGTCTTTCTTTCTCTTTTTAGTCTTTGAGTAACATTTCAATATTTTGCTCAGCTTCTCTCTGGAACAGAGGTACAGAATGCCCTTACAAAGTGGTTTTGGGGGTTGAAGCTGACTGTCTTAGTTTCCTGGCTGCTAAAACAATATCATGTAAAGGGTTGGCTTTAACAATGGGAATGAATTGGCTCATGGTTTTGAAGCTAGGAGAAGTCCAAAATCAAGGAAATCAACAGAGCAATGCTTTCTTCCTGAAGACTATGGCGTTCTGAAATGCTGGCAATCCTTGGACCTTGGCTTTTCTATCACAAGGCACCGTACATGGCGACCTTTCCTGGCTTCTCTCTCTATCTGACTTTTGCTCTGCCGACCAAGGACACCAGTAATCAGATTAAATCCCAACCTAATTCAGTGGGGCCCCATCTTAACTGAAGTCACATCTTGAAGAGATCTTATTTACAATGGGTCCACACCCACCAGAAGGCAGACCAAGACCAAGAACATGTACAAACTGGGGTAGACAATTCAGTCCACCACAGTGACCTAGCCATAAAATTGGGATTTTTCTAGTTTTATCCATGCAAGGCAGACCTACATGAAGGTCAAAAATTGGTAGGGAGCAAAAACTGAGAGTGTTTCAGAGGAGGCCCACCTATAGAGAGGGGGATGGAGCACATGTGCAGAGAGGAGAGGAAAAAAGAGACCATTCCAGAGTCAGAAAACTTGACACTGTTCAGTGATCATCTGAATTAGTGACCTAATTCATCACCTCTCCTTGTGTCCACAACCTTTGCAATGTGTCTTTAGCCAAGTTCTCCAAAATTAGATACTGAAATGGGGACTCGTGAAAATTGTTTAATGAAGTGTTTCAGGGAGAAACCAGTAAGGAGTGGAGAATGGGAAGAAGCCAAGCAAGGGTGCAATGGCAAGGGAAGTTCTAGCCTCAGCCTGATCCCACGGGGGTGCTCCAGAGTGTAAATTCAACCATAGGGTTTATTCCACCGTAAGGCCAAGGAGCTGGGTTTTCACCCTTGGACAAGAGTTAGCAGTCTAAGTAATCGTTGAAGAAGGCTACAGGTGCTACCCATTAGGAATGAAACCTACGTGGGCTAAAAGATGGGCTCACAGTAGGGTGAAGGTGATTCAAGGGCACAGAGGCAGAGTGCCTATAGCATACCTGCATCATGTAACCTTGCAGTTCTTCTCACAAAAAGTGGTATCTGCTTGCATACCCCCTGATTTTTGACTCAGTTATGTTTTGTCAATGGAATTTTAGTGGACGTGAACGTGGACCAATTCCAAGCCTAGACAAGAAGAGGTCTTGGCTCCCACTTGCTCTCTTGCATTTCTGCCATCATCATGAGAAGACCATGTCCTGACTCATCGGCTTTTCCAAGAAGGACAAGAGGCTTGTGAAGCAGACCTATAGAATCATGGCCTGCAGCAGGCCTGACACCACCACTGTGATCCTAGATCAGCTGACCTCTGGTCAACCATAAGATGTATGAATGAGCCCAGCTAAGCCAAGATCAGAGCTGAGATCTAGCCAACCTCCAGATGTGTGAGAAATAAAGTCTCCTTGTTCTATGCCAGTGAGATGTTGCCATCTGTTATGCAGCACTGTTGTAGCAATAGCTAATTGTTAGTTATTGAAATTTTCGGGTTTCTAATGGTTTTTCAGTTCCTTTGAGATCTGAATAGATTTCCTGTTACTGGTTTCTGTGATATACAATGGATTCTAATTAAAAACAAAAAACAACAACAAAAAAAACACCAGTTCAACCTGAGTTAGTTTGAGTGGGCTTCTCTTCCTAGCAACCAAAGATTTCTACCTAAGAGTAGCAATGCAGCTGCTGTCTTTCAGGTTAACATATGATTCAGTGCCCTTTGTGACTCCTCCTTAAATCAGAATATTCTTAGACAACTCTTAAAATAATATCCTGCTGAGTTCAACTCAGCTCACCACCACCCTGTATACCTCCATGCAGACTGTGTCTGCCCACTTGTGGGACCTGACAACCTAAACGGCCTAGTGTCTTATGAGGGGCTTGGAGGCTGTGGGCTCTGTGTCTGGATTAAAGGATGCCCTGCTCCCTCTCCTCAGAAGCCTGAAGAACAGGCATGTTCACATGCCTGAGCTACAGCCGGGGCTGTCCACTGTTGATCCTTTATTTATTTATTTATCTATTTATTTATTTATTTATTTATTTTTTAAGATTTTATTTATTTATTCATTTATCCCCCCCTTGCTGCTTGTGCTTGCTGGGTCAGCTAACCCCGGGCCTCCCATATGGTAAACGGGAGCCCTACTGATTGAGCCACAGCCGCTTCCCTTGATCCTTAATTTAAAAAGCCCTGCTGGGCCTCCTGGTAGAATGTGGGGGAAAGCAGAACTGTCCACCTCCAGAGGATAGAGCACCTTGCTGAGTCTTCATTCACAAGATAGATGCTTACAGACCCTGCAAGTTTTCTTTAAAAGGTCTCCAACTTTTCCCCCCATTACGATGATAGTGACTTAAATAGTAGCTTAAATCCCTTTTCATGTTTGCTGACACCCATGCTACGGAAAACAAGAGCACAGTTGTGCTCTCTTAGATTGGAGGAGACTTCAGGACCTCTTGTAAGACCCGGGACTGAAAAGGTCACCGGAAAATGAATGAAAGCTGCCCCCCACCTTCCATATCACTACATCACTCACTATGTCCCATGCTAGCTCTCACCTGCTTCTGATGGGTTGTCCCCTCTCTTTTTTCTACATACCAGATCAGCATTGCTTTGGAAATAGGAGGGGGATTTATATTTCTTCAGCATCTGCTGCTTGTACAATGACAGGCACTGTGCTAGACACTTGGTTTGTATTTATTCTTTTAATCCTGAGGATTAGGTATTATTAGCTCCATTTTTCACAGGGAAAGTAAGGCTCAGTTGAGTCGTTTGCCCAAGGTCCCATAGCAAGTATTGAGTGGAGCTGAGATTTGTATCCACATTTATCTAGATTAGAGAGCCCAAGCTCACTTCAGTGCCCCATAGAAAGTGTTGGAAGAATTAGAAACAATGCATTTCAATGCCTAAAATTGGGCCCAGCATGTGGTAAGCTGTTACTAAATGATTGCTTATTTTACTTCTCATAGTCTGTATCATGGGACCATATTGACCTACTGATGGAAGCGAGGATGTGAAGTGAGGTTACAGGACCCCAAAGCAAAATAACATTTGAGCTGGGCATTTGATCCAAGCCAATGGTCACGTTGTCCTTGGCAGGGAGGGTCACCTCCATGTCCAGAGAAGCCTAGGGCTCAGGCAAAGGGCAGGAGTGTGAAAGGGCTTGGGATGACTGAGAGAGAGGAAAAAAGGAAGATGAGGCAGGGAAGAGTGAGAGGGCAGGTGGTATAGCCCTGGAGGGCCTTGCTTTGTTTATTTTATAAACTCAGGAGTAAGTCTCCATTCTGCATGGGCACAAAAGTTTAAATATTTTGTGAATAAACTTGAATTTAAAAAAAATTTGTTTTCAGCACCATGGAGTTTCAATCTAATATCCATTTACTTCATTAGTTTAGCATTCCTAGTTGGATTAGAGGTTGGTAAACTATAGCCCACAGGCCAAATCTGGCCCACCACCAGTTTTCATATAACTTGCCCACTGTCTAGGTTTGCCAGGCTGCAGTGACAAATACCACGCAATGGGTTGGCTTCAACAACAAGCATTTATTGGCTCACGGTTTTGGAGGCAAGAAGTCCAAAGTCAAGGTGTCAGTACAGCCCTGCTTTTCCCCCAAAGTCTCCAGCATTGTGGTGCTGGCTTGCCGCAGTCCTTAGGGCTGCTTGGCTTGCATTGCTGCCTCCTGCCATGCAGCCATCTCTCCGCTCCTGGTTTCCTCTGACTTCCGGCTTCTTCCCTGTGGCCTTCTTTAACTTCTGGCTTCCCGTTTCTTCTCTTTAAAAGGCCTCTAGTCATAAGGACTAAGACCCACACCGATTCAACTGGCCATACCTTAACCATAATAACATCTTCAAAAGGTCCTATTTACAAATATATTCGCACCCACTGTAGATTAAGAATATGTCTTTTACTGGAGGTACATAATTTAACCTACTGAAGCCGGATCCTCTAGGTTCTTGGCTATGGTACATAAAAGAATTTAAGAACATGCTGGTTCAGTTAGGCTGTAGTTTATTAAGAAAAATGGGAGAAGAGACTAGAAACGGGAGAAAACAACAGATTACAGATCCCCAGGTGTAGGTGTGGGCTGCTCCAGGCAGAGAGAGATTTGGCTTGTGTGCTTACTTTTTAAGCTATTAATTACTCCTCCCCTTGCTAATGTTTGGGGAGATCACAGCTGTTTGCTGTTTTGATTGATTACCCCATTGTTTTGTCAGTTCCCCAGGGGGCCCAATGATGAGGTCCCTTGAGGGTACCCAGGGCTTTTGCTTGACACGGGGTGAAATCTAGTTCCAAATGGTGTTCTCATGGCAGGTCTCCGGTGGGTCTCAGGGCAGCCTTCTGGTTCGGCCTTTCCCTCGGGGGATTTCGCGTGTTTCACAGCCATGTTTTTCTGCCAGGTTTTAGACTCATCTTCCCATTCTCTAAACTAGCCTGCCTCACTACCACTCCAGCTAAGAATGAGTTTTACATTTTTAAATGGTTACATCTTAAATGGTAATATAAATACCTACATATTATCCTGGATTTTGAAAAGCAAAATCATTATTATCGATTATGCAAAGCAAATAGAGGGCTCCATATGACCCTTCATTGAAAGACAATGGACCCAGCTAAAACTTTGAAAAACCTCTAAAAAACTAGGTGTCTTTTGAAATTCCTTACAGATCCAACAGCCCAAATTCTTCCCTTTCCAGCCAATTCAACTCAGGGGGGAGTTAGAGTTAAGTTTATTTGAAGACTTTTAAGTAATTTGATGTTTTTTTTAAAAAATGGAAGAAATACACAAAATGGAAAAAATATTAACTTCGTAAAAATAGGAAAAAAATGTTTTTAAAGCAAAGTTTTTGCCAAAAATATCCTCCTTGGTTTCTTGTTTTTTGTTTAACTTTACTACAACAGAAAGCCACTTCAAGGAAAATCTTAAAAATTGCAAAGTATTTTTAAAGAGATTTGAAACCCTAGACTAAAGTTTTGGCGTGAACTCTCATGCCCCACCCCACCCCCATGTGGGCAATACATCTGTGCCTCTGGGAGGCAGACTGAGTTTGGGGAAAGCAGAATTAGTGTTGTCAGTGTTAGAGAAAAACAGTGCTCACTGGGACGCAGGCAGAAAGTTTATTGGGAAGCTGTCCCAAAGGAGGGGATCTGAAGAAAGACTTCAGCCCACCCGTGGAAGGTGGTAGATATGAATTTATACAGTACATCAATAGGTGGGGAAACCGAGTTCAGCCTGGGGCTAAATGGCCAGGGGGGAGTGGGTTAGGAGGTATTGGAATGTGGGAGGAGTTGGGGACGGAGTGATGGCCCTTATCTGCTCCATTTAGTTTATTCTTGGGAGGGGATGAGCTGCCCCTAGGCTATGGCTTGCTCAATCAGTTAGGTGGGTTATGGCTGGAAGCTACCTTTCCTCAACCTATGCCACAGGGGCATTGATTCACGGGTCCTGTGAACTCTGTCAGAGTGATTAATTCCCTACCTATCTCCTACCTAGAAAATTTCTTATTTTTTTAAGGTGAAAAAAAATTCACATTTAAAAGAAAATGGATTTTCAGATGCCAAGTAATTTTTTCCCCCTTCAGAGTGAAACCTCACTTTTTTCAGTCTTTTTCATTTTACAAATTCATTTCCTTTCCCAAAAATGTTTGACTCCTTAAGTAGGCTGACAAAGCCCACCACCATTCACATTCAACTTCTTTGCATTATAGTCTCATTTACAATTGATGAGGGCTCAGAGGGAACCTTCAATGGGCCACCCTTCTGACTTCTGCAAGTGAGCCCATTTGTGGGTTGCCAGGTAACCGGCAGGCAGGAGTGACTTCTGACTGTCAAACCCTGGCTCTCAGACTCTCTGAAGGCAGCAGTTCTACTTTCTTATCAGAGCCACTGCATTATCCCAGAAGCTCCTCATAATAAAATTCTGTAACAAATTAATTAAAGACATTCTTGATAATACCATTCCAAGGCATTCCAATGAAAGTAATTTCAGATACATAACGCACAATTGGCTTTTCCCCTTAACGTCCAAATGAAATGTTTACGGTATTTCGTACCATTCACATTAATCAGCAAAACCATTGAATCCTCAGGCAGAAGAGACAGACATTGCAAGCAGTTGGGGAAGGTCTGGCTGAAGAGTGGTGGTCCTTGCTCAAATCGAGGATGAAAAGGCTACAGGGCGACTTATTTTCTCTTGAAGAAGGAGCAGTTTTTGAAAAGCAGGAGAGCTGCTCTTGTTATTTTCTGTCCGAATAACAAAAAGTGGGCTCATGAGGAAATGGGAGAGTTAAACATTAGATGCTGGGAGGAATTTTCACTGTGAAGGTTTGTCAGTGAAGGGAGCTGGTGAAGAACATGGAAGTCTCACTGATGAAGCAGGCTAGTGAAATAGGGAATCAATAGATGGATCTGGAACCTGGCAAGAAGTACATGTGGATAGCAATACCCCCAAGATGGCTACTGGAAGATCCCCCCCCCCGCCAAGATTCTGCCATTTGGAATGAAGTTTCCTCTGGAAGCCAGGAGAAGCCCCGGGTATTCTCCAGGGACCTTATCATTGGGCCCTCCTGGGGGATTGATGGGTGGGATAATCAATCAAAACAGCAAACAACTGGAACTCCTCCCATGCCATCAGTAAAGGGTGGAATAATTAAAGGTTTAAAAAGCAAGTGCAAGACTCCTCAGGATGGGGGGAAGAACTATGGACCAGTGGACTTACTGGTATTCTGTTGTAGACATATTGTGATTCAAGTAATGGACGAAATTACAACATTGATGTGGAGCCAGTGGCCACTGGATGCTTTGGGGACAGGGAGAGGGAAAAGCAGTTGTGATACAAAGGCTTTTTCGGGACTTGGGAATTATCCTGAGTGACATTACAACGACAGATATAGGCCATTTTACATCAGCATATAACATGCAGAACTGTGTGGGAGAGAGTGTGGTCTACAATGTGAACTGTGGTCCATGCTTATTGGCAAAGCCCCAGGATGTGTATATCCATTGCAGGTGATGTGCCACACTAATGAAGGATGTTTATGTGGGAGGTTGTGGGAGGTGTGGGAGGTGGGGAACATGGCAATCCCTGTAATTTTTGTGTAACATTTATGTAATCTAAGCATCTTTTAAAATAAAATAATAATAATAATAAAAAGCAAGTGCAAAGGTCAAATCTCTCTCTTGCCTCCTGTGCCCTGCTCTCACTATGCCGTCCCCCCCTGCCCCTCCCCCCTCATGGATCAACACACAAGTAAAACCTGGGCATTTATAATCTATAATGGGAAATTGTAGTCTGTAAATCAGCCCTCTTTATCACTCTTCAGCTTCTTCCTCTCTACCTGGGACCTATGATCTGTTATTTTCTCCCATTTCTCTTCCCTCCTTACTTTCCTGTCCTAATCAATGTGATGTGCTCTTGAAATTCATTTCTTGTAGCTTGGTCAAGAACCTAGACAAAATCTGGTAATACTAACTCAGACAGCCTTTCAATCTCAGTTGCTTCTACTTGTGGGTTGGTGTGGGTGTTGTCTGCTGGAAGTCCTGCATCCAGGGGCAGGCTGGCCGTGCTGCCATTGATTCCCACCCCAGCAGAAGGAATATAAAAGCTCCTGGACAAGGCAGGAACCTGCCCCCAGTTTCCCTAATAGGAGGATTTCACAGCAGTGCTCCTGCTCCTCTAGCCCTATCCCTTTAGTTTCTGCAAATCTCCTATGTCCTGTTTGTCTGTCATTTATCCAATTGGCCTAGTTCTTTCTTCTAGGGTCTGGTGTGTCTGGTTCACCTTTGCTGGCCCAGTATTAGAGAGAGAGTTATTTTTTGTATGCTTTTGAAGCCCGTAAACTCTAAAAATCTGACGTGCTCACTCTCAGAGTCCCACAAATGTCCTTATGCCCTATTCCTACTATTGCCTCATTAATAAGGTACTAGAAGGGCATCACATGAAGAAGTCACCCTGCTAAAATTAAACTCTTGCTTGGAGAGATGCAACAAGGGACAGGTCACACCAAGTCAGGCAGAAGGCAAGTGAATGAAACACCTTGAACCCAGCTCTCAGAACCTGGGGCTGAATGCAGGGGTGGTGACTCATGTGAGGGTGTTACAAGGCATTCTTTCCCCCACCCCTCACCCCGAGATGGCTCCCTCATCATCTGTTTGCTCATAGTTTGTGCTCCTTGTCTGCTTAGTTTTTTTTTTTTTTTTTTTTTTTTTTTTGTCCTCATTGTCTGCTCATTTGTTTGTCTTCTTTCGGAGGCATCAGGAACTTTTTTTTTTTTTTTACCAGGAGGTACCGGGGATCGAACCCTGGTCTCTCCATATGGTAGACGGACGCCGAACCTCTTGAGCCACATCCGTTTCCCAGGCATCAGGAACTGAACCCAGGACCTCCCATGTGGGAGGTGGATGCTCAACTGCTTGAGGTACGTCTGCTCCCTGCAAGGCATTCTTAATACATTAAGGATCCGACAAAAAACCCACATGAGAAGTGGGCTGACTTGGTTCTTGCAATCATCTGCAGTGCCTCTGGCAGCAGTGGGGAGTTGAGGGCAACAGCAGCTCCAATGGCCAAGGGCCAGTTCTGGGCCCCCTAAATCTACCACTTCAGACCTATGCACAATTATGAGGAAGCACCTCATGGCCCTAACCTTTTGTCTTCCAGTATGTCCTATCTTTAGCTCAATTGCCCAGGTCTGACCCCTGATTTGGTGTGACCTTTGGGAATTGAGCTCTGGGCTTCATATGTGGTTTTAAGCTTCTGATGCCTATTGAGCATCATTCTTTCCCCAGGGCCACAGGTTCCTCTGTGCCTGTCCTATATGTCTGAAATCAGGTGATATTCATTCATCTTTCTATAAAATCTCTCTGGCTTGGATTTCTCCTGGTAGAGGTGAATGCTCCTCTCTGTTTGGGAATTTCAGATTCCACACTTTAGGCTTCCTCCTCACTTATCCTGACACCTTTCAGGAAATGAAATGTAGCTCTTGCTCAAAGAAAATGTGGGAGTCTGCTCTAGCCCAAGTCTGTGGCCCAGCTCTAGTCTTTTGGTCTCCTCCTTTTTTGTAGTCTTGACTTGATGCCACTTAAGGTCGTGCATCCCTGAGAGGCAAGGGGGTGGTGTTGGGAAGGCTAGAAGGGAAGCAGCTTTGTTGCTAGTCGTGGCCTGAGCACCTGAGCAAAGTCCAGGCTTTAATTATCCAAGCTTAATCATTTGATTCTACAAATGGCCTTGATTCACTCGTTTTGCTTCCTGCTAATTTCCTTGTGAAAATGGGTTGGCTGAATGCTTCAGTTGTTTGTGACAATGGCCTCTGCTGTAGCACTGCTCACTTTCTCCAGCCCCAGTGCTGCAACTTTGTTCCTTCCAAGCTACCATCATTTCTTTTTATGGAATAAGCATTCTCCACAGTGGCAACCAAAGGGGCATCTTTTACACTCCTCCTCCATGTTCCAATGTCTCCACCTTGATTGGAAAGTAGATTCCCCCACTGGGTTGCACAGCCATATTTCCTGTGTAATAATTAACTTTCCCCCTTTAGCAGTCATTTCAAGCCCATTATTGCCAAGGTAACAAAAGATATTGATTGAGGCAGGTTAGTTTAGGAAAAGGGGAGACGAGTTTAAGACCTGGCAGAAAAACATGGCCGTGAAACACGTGGCCATAGAACCCCACCTGGGAACCCCCTGAGCCTGGAAACCAAGGCTAAAGGAAGGACCCCATTAGGACCCCATTTGGAATGAGATTGGAACGACATTCGGGGTCAAGGGAAAGACCTGGATAACCTCAAGAGGGCTCACCATTGGCCCCCTGAGAAATGACAGGTGGGGCAACCAATCAGAACAGCAAACAGCATTTAAAAAGCCCTGACCTTGGGAAGCGGCTGTGGCTCAATCAGTAGGGCTCCCGTTTACCATATGGGAGGCCCCGGGTTCGGTTCCCGGGGCCTCCTGGTGAAGGCAAGCCCGCCCGCACGGTGTGGTTAGCTGACCCAGCGAGCACAAGCAGCAAGGGGGGGATAAGTGAATAAATAAATAAAATCTTTAAAAATAAATAAATAAATAAAAAGCCCTGACTTGGGGTCCCATGCATCCAAATCACCCTGCAGTATGCCCGCAGTATATGACCTGGCATGGACTGTGTACTCTTTTTGTTTTCTTGTTTCTTAAACTCTTTACTCCCTTGTCTACCTTATGGCATGTCCTTAAATTCTTTTATGCGACATAAGCCAAGAACCTAGAAGCCCGGAAGCCAGAGTCATCCAGTCACAATATGAAGTATAATAAATGAATTGGACATAGATGGCAACAGTATAGGACCAACTCTTGGTGTCTTCGCACAAGGGCATGTAGAAAGACATGCATTTGATACATCTGTGGTCACAGTTCAGTCCTGAGAGAGCTACAGATAATGAGATGGATTGAGGTTGGTGACACTTGAGAAAAGCTTCATCAGCAAATACTCTCACTTATCAGCAACTTCAGAGCTAAAATAGAAGTGGAATTCAAGGCTCCCAGACACTAATTTCATTTCAAAATAGGAATATGCATACCAACAGTCACTTGTAGCTGGGATCCTAGAGGTCTGCCCAAGTGGTATAGCTTGCAAATTCAGAACTGTACAGCTATGTTTAGAAGGCCCAGTGGGATTTCATTTGCACAAAGGACTGGGTCATGGAAAAGACTCACGGGAAGGAATCCATCCTGAGGGAGAGAAAGGAGAAGCACTCAAACTTGGTCTAAGGACAATAGGTTAAGGAGGAAAGAGAGGAATAATGGTTTTGGTAACAGCTTTATTGAGATATAATCCACATCCCATACAATTCTTCCACTTAAAGTGTATAATCCAATGGTTTTTAGTATATTCACAGAGTTGTGCAATCATCATCACAATGAATTTTAGAATATTTTCATTACCCTCTAAAGCAACCTTGTACCCTTCAGCTACTATCTTCCACTTCCCCACTCTCTCCAGCCCTAAACAACCACTAATCCAATTTCTGCCTCTATGGATTTGCCTATTTTGGACATTTTATATAAATGGTATTAAAAATGTGGCCTTTTGTGTCTGGCATCTTTCATTTAGCATAATATATTCAAGACTCATCCATATTGTAGCATGTATAAATACTCTGTTCCTTTTTTTTTTTTTTAAAGATTTTATTTATTTATTCATTTATCCCCCCCTTGCTGCTTGTGCTCGCTGGGTCAGCTAACCACGCCGTGCGGGCGGGCTTGCCTTCACCAGGAGGCCCCGGGAACCGAACCCGGGGCCTCCCATATGGTAAACGGGAGCCCTACTGATTGAGCCACAGCCGCTTCCCACTCTGTTCCTTTTTATGGCAGAAAAATATTCTATTGTATGGATGGATTTACCACATTTTATTTATCCATTCATCAGTTGATTTGAGGAATGTGAATGGGGAGATATTCTCCATTGGGGAAGGAACAAAAATCTGTAGGTCCCAAGGAAATAGTCCTATAGCAGAATTCTTGGGGGGTGTTATCACTCAGAGGGGGTGGCAGCTTCTAGCCACAGGGCTTGCACCTTGGTGAAGATTTTAGAGTTTCTGGTATAGTCTGTAAGGACAACCAGAACTGAAGCGGCCAGGAGAACAGGGACACTGGTCCCCTGGTAGAAACCTTTATGTCTCCCCATTCCATGTTTTGACAATGTGTAAGCCCCTGAAACCTTGACATTGCTCCAGGAATAGGGAAATCCCTCAGAAATACTGAAGCAGAATTTCTTACTAGTCTTGCAGAAAAGTAGTTAGGAATAGATATTGTTGATTGTTAGAGAAGGAGATGTGACATTTCTTAGACTTTTGAGTTTATGAACTGAGATTCCCACCTGCTACTGATCCAGAGGAGGAAACAAGAGTGATGAATTCCAGGGTACCATACATGGATCAGCTCTGTTGAAGTGGAGAGCTCATGTAGGGAGAAAAAGGCTTGAAGATGTCAAAGCAAATCAGAGCCTGAGAGTGAAGGCCTTAGAAACTGCAAAAGAATTTGGACTTTCTTCTGTAGCTGTGCACAGACATTTGAGCTTTTGTCCTCAGCAGAACCCAGACAAAGGCTCTTCTCCTTTATCTGCCCAGTGGGAGTAGCCAGAGTTCCTGTGTTCTCCAAAGGGAGAATCAGGAAAGTGAAATGAGCATTTATTTTGGAATTAGAATGTATAGGCAAATAAACAAATGAAAAGATGCTCAGCACCATTACCCATTAGGGAAATGCAAATCAAAACCACCGTGAGATACCATTCATACCCACTAGGATGGCTACTAATTAAAAAAAAAAAAAAAAAAAAAAAAACCAACAGAAAATAACAAGTGTTGGAAAGGATGTGGAGAAATAGCAACACTCGTTCATCATTGGTGGGAATGTAAAACGGTGCAGTGCTGTGGAAGACATTTTGGCTGTTCCTCAGAAAGTTAAGTATAGAATCACCACATGACCTGTCAATTCCACTTCTAGGTATATACCCAAAGAACTGAAAGTAGGAACTTGAACAGATATTTGCACACCAAAGTTCATAGTGACATTATCCACAATTGCCAAAAGATTTCCTAAGGTTGCAGGAAAGCAAAGGACAAGGCTGGAAGTCCATTCTAAGCCTCATGATTCCAAGCCCAGGCGCTTCCCACATGTGGGTGATAATTGGTACCCACGGGCAGCACTGGGAAGCATGTTTCTCCTTCACTCCATAATTGATGGCCATCTGGCTTCTTTTTTTTTTTTTTTTTTTTTAGTGGCTTGACAAACATTTATCATTTCAGTCTCTGGGTCAGGAATCCAGGCACAATTCAGCTAGCCCTCTACCTCAAGGTTCCTCACAAGCTGCAATCTGGTGGCCAAGGTTGTAGTCCTCTCCAGGTTCAAGTGGGGTAGCATTTGTTCCCCGATTCACAAGGTTGTTGGCAGGATACATGTCCTAGCAGTCTGTTGGATCAAGGGCCCCAGTTCCTCATTGGCTATTGCCTACAGGCCACCACCCTCAGGTCATAACCCCATAGGTCTCCCCAACATGGCAGCCTGCTTCATCAGTGAATCAGCCAAGGTAAGCCAGGAAGGGGAGGCTTTGTTTCAGCCACAAGGAACCTCAGGTGGAGGTCAAGTGAGGTCCTTAGATCCTTCCCTACAAAGTCACAGCAGGTTCTGTTCCCCTTCTCTAGAAACTTCCTCTTTACCACTTACAGCCTGGGATTCTTAGCCCCGGGGTTTACACAGAACACACCACCCCAACTTTTGTAACTAAATCCTTATAGTTATCTTAATTTGGTGAGGCACTTGTTTCCTGATGAAATCCTGACACAATAGAGCAGGGGTTCTTAACAAGGGGTCCGTGAGCTTGAATTGAAATTCAAAACATTCTTGTGGTGACCTGTTAGTAGTACAGGTGTGATATAATACAGCAATGGGTCTGTTACAGACATCAGGCTGAAAGATGAACCAAGCCAAGGGAAGATATCAGGCTGACATCAACCCAGAATTTATCGCCCATGGCACACATAGCTCTAGTACTTCTCCATACTGGAAATCATTCTGGTCCATTCAAAGTCTGGTTTGGGCTGAGAGCAAATCTGAGATGAAAGCACAGAAAGGTGAGCTCCCATTAGCTACATGCCCAAGGTAGCTTGGGGGAAAAGGGGTAAAGCCAGAAAGGAGCTGCTCAGGCTGGCATATCAGACAAACTGGCTTAGAGAAGCCATCTGGCTTCTGATACAAGAGCATCTCGCTCATCTCCTCTCCTTCCCACGCTCGGACGTTGCATCCTGTGGAACTTCTAACTCAGTGATCAAACTCAGCATCATCTCCAAGTCGGTCCTGCCCATTACTCTGCATTCTCTGGAGGCAGGGACTGTGTCTTACTCATCTCTGTTCTTGGTTCCTTTTACCTTGCCTGGTACATCATAGGAACCCAATAGACCTCTGCTTAAGGGATCTTAGCTTCTGTTCCAAACAGCTAGCTGGGATAAATGTACCAGATAAGAGAAATTACTGTTATTGATTTTTTTTTTTTTCCTCTCTCTCTCTCTCTCTCTCTTTCTCTCATTAGGCTGAATTATTCTCCCTTTATAACATGTTAGGCCTTTCATAGGTCTCATTTTCAGAATTGCTTGCCGGAAAAGCTGGCACATCTGTCTTCTTTCCTGAGTTTTGACATGTGGCATTTCAAAATGTGCTGTAAGCACTCTTCAAAGGTCAAGCCAAGAAGTCTGCAATGGCTTTGGATGACGTGGCCTAGCCTGCACCTGGCATCCAGGACAAAGTGCAGTTGTGTCCAAACTGAGTGACTAAGAGACATCTCTCTTGGGTTTTAGAAATTCCATGAACATCATGACCAACAACTTCATGTGCACAGGTCCAAAGGCTCTAGCAAGTTCTTATGTAAAGAGTCATGAAGTAGAAGGTAACATCCTGGTCCAACTTCTGACTTTGACCAGGTCAGCTTGGGAAGTTATGTAAATTTCCTGAGCCTCAGAAAGTTTCCTCACCTTTTAGATGGAAACAATTATAATTTCCCTACTAAATCCTTAGGGTATTTTTGAATTCCAGATTCGATAATGGATTGGTGGTTTTTGGACTGACTTTGATGGAGGCTTAAAGTTCTACAGAGGTTCCTCAGAAGGGAGGATACTACTTCAATCTGTACAGTTGCATATTTATTCACTTTCTATGTTGGGGTGTTATATGCATTATTAATAAAAAAAATATTTGTTGCCCTTTCCTGGGGAAGATTATTTCTCTGCCTCAGTGATACCAGGTATGGTCATGTGACTTACTATGGCCAATAAAATGCTAGCAGAAGTGACATGAGTCATTTCTGGGCAGAAGCATTAGGAGCTAGGGTATGGGTTGCCACACTCTCTTTTTCCTGTATGAGACCCATAATCTTACAGAGAGAGGCTAATCCATTAGCCTCGGTCCTGAAGTAAAGAGCACATGAAGCAGAGCTTCACCTGACCATTGATGGACATGAAACATGAATGAAAAATAAACCTTTGTTTGTTGTAAGCCACTGAAATGCTAGGACCGTTTGTTACTGCAGCATAGCCTTGCCTATCCTAATTGATACAGGTGACAAATAAGATTATTATAAAAAAAATTGATTTAGATGCTAGGGAAAAAAAGTTAGAAAATCACTGTAATAAATTATAGTAGATTATAAACTCCTGGATAAAAGGGACTTTGCCTTACTGCCCTATTGTCTTGTTTTGTTTCTTCAGTGACGAGTCCAATGTCTGATATAGCATCTGGGTTATAGTAGGCCTTTAATAATGTTTGTTGAACAAATTAAATGAAAGTAGTTTAGAAAGATTAAATAGTTTCAGCAGGAAATATATTATTGTTATCATTGCCAGCTTCCATGTTATCTGTTCATTCCTTTGTAAGTCTTATAAAATGTATTAATCAAAAGCAATAAATCTGATCTAAAGTATCATTGAAATTATTCTTATTTTCTCCGTCTAATAGGAATTTTAAAATTCTATATCAAACATTCATTCCAATGTCGAGAATACAAATGAAAAATGGAGGAGGCAAGCAGACCTAACTTAACCAATAAATTCTTCTTCTCTGGGGGATCAGTTTCCCCACAGAACTATCTCAAATCAGAACCAGTGATGGCCTGGTTAACTGCATTGGGACACTAGCCAGGTAGGCTGGAACATGAACATTATAATCATTAGACTGGACAGAAGCTAGGAAGGTACGCTTAACAAATAGACCTGATGTAGGGCTGGGATGCAAAATAGTCCTGCAGGCAAAACACGGGCAGCAGGCAATGAGTGATACAGTTCATTCAGTGACTGTGGAGCTGGGTAAAGGGCATGCCAGAAGGCAGCAGGGCATCCCAAGAGACAGGTCTGCAGTACCACCCAAGGGAAAGTCAAGCAGGCATTAAATATTAGGCAGCCTGCCATCAGTCTTATGCATAGAATGATTCAAGCTTGAGGAATGGGGAAGGGTAGATCATGGGGAGGGCACTGCTTCCAAAAATAAGACAGGATTCCAGATCCATAGAAGGAGGAGTGCTGGGAAGTTTATAGGACAGGACTCTGGGCCCAATATTTCTGAGTTGAGGCAAAATTAAAGTTGAAGGTCAGACTAGCAACAAGTGTGGCTCCATGTCAAGTCCTAGAGTTTGGGATTAGAAGACTGTGGAGGCATGTAGGTAGAAACTGTGAATCAGGAAGAGCCCAACACAGATGACCCTTTTGCATATAGGGAATGGAGCTGCTATTCCTTGTGAACCAATGTCAAAGCTAATCCAATGCAACAGATCCACTTGCCCCTCACATAGACATTGTAAGTCTGATTGGAGAATATTCTATAAGCATACAGAAACACATGCATACTCACACGCACACGCACACACACACAGAGGAGTACAGCAGATCCCCCTTCTTACATTTGTTTTGCTTGAAGCCATCATTTGCTTGAAGTCACTGGTTGTCCAAAATATACTGGACACCAAATGAAAGTTGCCTCAGACAACTTTGAAGACAGTCAGTTCTCTCAAAGTTTATTAAGTGTGACTGTATTTAGTTGTATATATTTTTTTAACTTATATACCCATTAAGGAAGAAAGTTGAGAAGCAAAATGGAAATCCCTTATTACTAGACTGTACTTTTCATTGACTAGTGCTCATATTTTATGCCCTTTCAATCAAACTCATTCAAAATCATTCAAAACACCCTGCTTCGAGGCTTTGGCATCAACCTGCGATTGGAACGTTACCTTTGACATTCATAGTAACATCTGTTCCTTGTTAGTGCCATTTTTCTCAGGTATAGTCATGATTTAACATCAACTACTTCCACCACAGAGTTCTGCTTTGCCTAATCAGATCACATCACAGAAATGTCACTAAGATTTTTTTTCTCCATAATTTAAAAAGCCTACATGAAAAACAAGCACTGGCTCTGGCACTCCCCAACACCTGGGAAATCTTGGGCCTGGTGTTTATATTTCCTGAGGGTAGGAAGGCTCTTATCCTTTAGGACAGAGATAGCAAATTTGTGGCCTGTTTTGTTTGGCAGCACAAGAAAAACTGAGAAACCGAGTTCCTTTGAAATATTTAAGACTTAGCCACAGTCAGCTGTTCTTGAGTGCTGGCTGCCCCTTTTGGACAGATATGGGTTCTCTGCAATTCCCACCACTCCCTATTGTCTCTTGCCAACCACATCATTTGATTAGGTGTACCTGCCTGGCCCTGGAGGCATCTCGATTTGCAAGCTTATGAAATAAGCACTTACCTGAAACTGCTTGATGGATGGTGGACAAATCACTGTCTTTTTTCTTTTTCCCCATTTGAAAAATCTTAAACCACAATGCTGCCCTCCTCATCTTTCCATCTCTCTTCTGGTTCTTCTCTGTAACCTTCTTTCTCCAACTGATAACTCCCCATTGTTAGGCTTTGGGCCTCTGCTTTTCTCTCTGGAACTTTTCTCTGAGATCTCTTATGCATTTCCATGGTTCACCAACTGACTTTTGGCTGATGATTTCCAAATTTTTCACTAGTCTCCTTGTTATTCTCAAGTTCCCATTCCAGGATTGAACTTGGAGAGCAGCAGCAGCTTTCCTGTGGAGCAGTTCTGAATTAAATCCCAGGTTAGTGGGGTGAACTCCAGAAAACACTGAACATCACTAAGCCTCCACATCTATAGAGTGGGCATAATATAACTTCCTAAGGTGGTTGATAATATTAAAGATAATATGTATTAAGTGGCAATTGTTTCCAAAACCCAAAGCCATTGAGCATCAATGCCTTGTTCTTTCTACAATAGCACACTACCTCAGTCCCAGAAGCCCTTGTCTTCAAAAGTATTGTACCAAGGACGAGCCCACCAGGGAGGGGGCATGGATGAGTGGGCAAGCCACCTTGAAAAGTGGGACAAGGCAGATTTGCTGACTAGACAAATGGACCACAGATCTTTGCAGGAGTCTGGGGGTGACAAGAATGGCAAATTTGCCCAGTGGTGCCCTGCAATCCTGCCCCATCAAGTCTGAGTGGTTAATTTCTTTTTTTTTTTTTTTTTTTTAACCGGGAGGTACCGAGGATCGAACCCCGGTCTCTCCATATGGTAGACGGACGCTGAACCTCTTGAGCCACATCCGTTTCCCGTTAATTTCTATCATTAGCCACAAAGTAAGCAAATGAATGCTCCACAGCTTTTCCTTATTAACAGTTATGACCAGCAGATAAACAAAGGCAGAGGAGCGGAGAGCCTCAATGATGACCCGGGGCTCCTTCCACAAGTTTTCACATTGCTTCCTAAGCAGAGTTTTCCCTTCATAATGACTTATAAACACTTTCAGGGAAAAACATTGTTGTTGTTGTTTTGATATACTCTTATGCTTTTTTATTTAACTGCAGAAGTTTCACAGAATTGGGGGGAGAGTTAGTAAGGGGAGGAAAGAGAAAGTAAGTGATGTTTGGTACCCTTCAGGGTTTTGTGATTTGTATTTGTTATGATTTTTCATTACCTGGGCTTATGGTTTTAAGATCCTAGAATGGGTTTAATCACAGAAATATAAAGTCATAAGATATGAAACCTCAGAATCCTTTCATTCTATAAACGAGAGAAGTTATATGTGGCAGCAGATCTTCTCCTCCAATGCCAATTGCCATGAGCCTGAGACCCAGGAACATTTGGGACACTACCGACAGGTCAGAGGACATTGGTGAAGATAACTGTGCAAACAAAGAAAAGTCCAACTTCCCTGTCTGTGAGCCAGTATGTGCATCACCTGAAACCAGTGAAATATGCAGAAGTATTGAAACCTGTACTAAAATCTGCATTCATCTTCTTTCTGATAAAAGGATACCAAAGGGGAAATTACCCCTTTTCTTCTGCTTGCTGGACATTGTCAGGTCTGTGTTGGGTACCTGGATATGAGGCAGCGAAGAAATATGGAAGGAACCTGGTTTTGAATGAGGAGTAACGTTAACCAATCTTGGAAGTGAGCTACTTCCAGATTTCCTGTTATATGAGATATTAATTTTCCCTATTTTTAAAGACAGTGGAGTCAGAGTTTTATGTTCCTCAACAATGAAGGCCTCCCAAGGAGACCCTCTGAGCATCTGACATATCAGCTCAAGGGAAATAAATAGAGGGGTGTTGGAGCTGGCACACTCTGGCCAATTGTTAGCATATTTTCCCAACTCTGTGTTCAGTGGTATCACATTGATACTTTCAGAGAAGTTATGTTGATAATTTGGATTTAGTCATGGTAGAAGTATTTATATCATGGAAATTGGCAGTTGTGCAAATCAGAACCTCTTTTTTTGAAGCTTGGTTTACCAGCATACCATTATAAAACTGTGCAGAATTGTTAAAAGCATTATATATAACATTTAAAAATGTCTATTAATATACTTACTGAACATAATAGAATTTGATAAATGGTGGTGATTTTTGTTCTGTACATCAATAGTATTCTTGCCCCAAATCAATAATAAAGGGTTATAGTCACAAATGCATGTGCTTTTCCAAGGCAGAAATTATGTATTATGGGTTGTAGAAAGATCTCCATTCCAAAGATTTGAAACAATATTATCTTAGTCTTTGTTGGGTTAGCCTTTGGTTATCCAGAACATTCTACTTCCAACCGTGGACTGACTGAGGTGGTGTGGTGTCAGCTCTAGGCTTGGGGATGGTGAGTGAGTTGGCCAGAGTGCCTGCCTGGAGGACAGCTGGGGGGCCACCCTCACCAGCACCACAATGCTGGCTCTGCTTGTCTAAGAAGAGAGGAATTGGTTCCTAGAGTGGAGTGGGGCTTATATTGGGTTCCTGGGAGCACACACTCAGCTGGAGATTTGTATGGAGGAGATTGGCTGGGGAGTACTCTCAGGAACACCACCAGTGGAAGAGGGATGGCAGCAGAACTGGGCTGAAGGGCCATACAGTGGAATCATAGGTTTCGGCTGATCCCAAAGAGAGCTCTGTTGCTGGCTGAATGCTTCAGAGTTGTCCCTGAATGGGTCAAGGACCAGTCATTGGAAGTGGGCTGTCCCAGGCTGGGGGAAGGACATAGCCATGGCATAGAAGCTCCTTTTGGCTGAGGATGGTTCCCAAGATTGCTGCTGTGATCCATCCATCAGTGAAGACTTGGTAGTTGGGGTGTTAGTGCCTTGGTTCTGAAGGAGGATTGGGTGGTGCTTCACAGCATCCTCCACAGTGGGGTTGGGGAAAATGTCCTAGAAGGTTGCTCTGTTTGAGCCCTTCTCCTTCTCACCTTACGCCTCTCTTTCATTTCATTTATTGGTCCTAAAATTTAAGAGCATAAAACCCAGCTAAAATATCACCCGTCCCCAATACCCTCTGTAATAATTCCTCCAGACTGACTGCTTATTTTCCTTGCCAGAGATCTTGGTTGCAAGCATGCAAGCAACATAAACCAATTAAGGATAACTTAAGCATGAAGGGAATTTATGGGAAGGATGGCTGGTAGCTCTTTGTCTTGGTTAAGTTCATGTGTCAGCGTAGCTAGGTGATGGTGTCCAGTGTTTGGTTAAGGAAGCACTGGCCTGATTGTTATTGTGAGGATATTTCATGGACTTAAATCATCAGTAAGTTGAATCCATCTCTGGCTGATGACATCTACAATCAACTGAGGAGACTGCCTTTAACAATGAGAGAAATCTCATCCAATCTGTTGAAGGCTTTAAAAAGAGAAGTGATGATTTCAACAGTCAGAAGAGAAAATTTCCATCTCTACTTCAGCTGGCCAACTTCTCCTGGGGATTTATCGAAAACCTTCATCAGAGTTCCCAGTTTGTGGCCTGCTTTATGGAATTTGAACTTGCCCATCCCCACAGTTGTGTGAGGCAATTCTTATAAAAAAATCTCATGATATTTACAGATATCTCCTATTGGTTGTTTCTCTAGAGACCCTGGACAAATACACTTAGATCAACAGGAGCCAGTAGAGCAAGCCAAGAGAGGATGGGCAGCAGATATAATCTGGATGGGAAGAATTAGCCAATTATACACTCCACTGCCCCACTGCTACAGAACCTGGGCCCCATTGTACACCCCACTACTCTTGAACCCAGCCCTCATTCAATGCCCTACTACTATTGAAACCTGTCCTCAATGTACACCCCACTGCTCCTGAGCCAGGAGCACCACTGTAACACTTCCCAGCTGCTCCTGAACTGAGCCCATACTCTAGCCTTCCCTTCTTCACTCAACACAGTCACCACTGCTACATGTGGCTGCCACTGCAACTATAATGCAAAGGTTTATTTTTTTTGTATCTGTCACTCATTTAAAATTCCAAATCCTTATGGGAGTCTTCAGTGGCCAAGTGGAGGTTATGTGCCCATGACCTCAACGCCAGGGGGTAGGAAGGTTGATCTCTCTGTGATGGCTTGCTGTGCCCAAGACTCACACAGTGGGATTGTCCAAGAATTAGGAAGGAGGTTCATGTGCTGGTTTAGCACAAACTGATAAGCACCCACTACCCAATGGCTCTGTACCAAGTGAAACGCATTATTGTTCCATTGCTGTGTTTCAAGGTATTCCACGTGGTCTTAGATCATTTCACAGGTCTTTTCACTCTTGTACCTCTTCAAATAGGTAGGGACTGCTCAGTCCAAACTGCACACCCATTTCTCTCAAACAGGAAAGCAACCTCTCTTCCATGAAGGCATGATACAGGACTTACATGAAAGTTTCTTTGGCTCCAAGAAACAGAGTGATTCAAATCTACTCAGGCAAAGGGGACTTAGGGTTAGAAAATAGCTGGCCTGCTACTGGATCTGAGAATCCAGTCAATAAACAGACTGACTCTAGCAATAGCTTCTGTCTTTCAGGGTGGCTTTAATCTCAGTCTTGAGGCTCACACGCTCTGCGGTACTTGGCGTCCCTAATTTTTCCCTGGATCAGTGCATCCCCAGCTCCAGAGACCTGGCTCAGATTCTGAAGGAATGCTTTCATCGATTTGGCTCATTGTTATTATCCCATTGGGCAGAGAACCTCACAGATATTTCTCTGGACTAAGGTATGAGTCTAGTGCCCACCTACTTGATTTAATAACCACCCATCCGTGCACACAGAGCCACCTACAGTGGCTATCCTGAGCACCCTGGATTATAATGGGATGCTGGGGTGGCAGACAACACGTCTGACATGTCTGTTTCGGGGTCCTCTAAGTGTGACCCAACTCCCCTCCCAGTCCCTAGGAAGTCTGAGCCACCTTTTAGGAAAGAAAGGAACTATCATTTAGTAAGCTTTGTGCTTTGCAGTATATAATGCTGCCATGCATTATATACTTTACCTCACTGAACCCTCATCACATGTCTCTGAGGCTGGTATCACTCCTATTTTACATAGGCGGAAACAAGGATAAGTTGGTAGAGCTGGATTTCAAACCCAAGGCTGTAGTTTTCCTTACCCCAGGAGACCTCTGTTAACACATTCATGATAATGCCAAGACATTCCAGTCCTAACAATCAATGGCTTTTTGATGAATGCTTCCAATCAGGGTACTTTTCTAGTAGGGAATAGTTCAAAAGTATCAGAGACTAAGGTAAGGAGGAAAATAAAGAGAAGCAGCGGCAAGACTGGATAGAGGAGTGTCCACCTGCTGAGCTGAGGCTGATGGAGAGACGTGTCTTTGTCTTCAGTCTTTGGCCTTTGACAGCTGGCCTTTCAGATGGCTGGAAAATAGCCTCATCAAGCCACGGGATGCTGCTCCTGCGTAATGAAGAGAAACTAACTTCACCCAGTCCGCGGTAGGCATGCCTTCCCTTGTTTGTCCAAAACCATTTCACAGGCAATTATAGCTATTGGGAGCCTTCAAATAAATACTCCCCAATACCAGTAAGATGAAAGTTAAGTCTTTTTAGAAGTAGAACTTTAAACACTTTCTTGTAACGGCCTTATAGTCAGGAAAATTGAGCCTGTCTGGAATATCCTGTTAATTACTGTCTCGCTCTTCTTCATCCATCGATATGCTGTGCATTGAGAATAATAATGAGGAACCAGAAGGTTGTTGGGAAGGGAATTGGAATGTGTAGTTGCACATGGTACGTGAGCATCTGGCATCACCTATGATGTTAATTCCCTTTCTATTTGCTCTCTGTGAACCTTCGATGCCAGTCATGTTTCATTGTCTCCAGGAAGTCTTCTGGATTAAGCAAGCCTGAAATAGATGTTTCCTCCCTTCCCCATCCCAATATTTTGCAAACTTTGTGCCTCACTGTTGTATACTTACTGTGGTAGGAAGGGCTGGGTTAGAGGATTTAAATAAATGCAAATTGATTAATTTCATATACACATTGAAACCCCACTTAGTACCCCTAACATCCACAATATTGAGACAATTGTATTTGTTTTCTTAAATAGAACTCATGTTTGTTGAATGTCATACTCCAGGGACTGTACTAAGCACATTCATGTATGTGAAAAGACACACAGCTTGTAGGTGGGGGAATGCAGGATCTAAACCCCAGATCTTGGGGCTCCTACCCCACATCTAAGTCCACAATCTTTGCATTGTGTCTTTCCCAACTCCCAACCCCCTCTCACCACTGCCACTCAAATGTTGATACCCTCTAGAATTTAAGTTCCACATTGCTAAGGATATATTTATTCATTTGCTCTTTACTGTTTTATTCAACAGTAAAGTTTATTAAATTATATTCACCCTCCAATCTCAATATGTCTCGTTGTGACATATTTCTGAATTTGTTTTTCTTCCTGCTGGAATACTTTCTCTAAGAGTCCTTATAGAGAGGTTCTTTTTATGGTGAATCTATTGGGCCTTGAACTTCTAAAAATATCTCCATTGTATCCTCAAGATAATTGATGTTTTAACTAAATACAAAATTCTAAATCCGATTAGAAAATGGACAAAAGTTATGAAGAGACATTGTACCAAAGACGATATAAGGATGGCAGATAAGTCCATGAAAAGATGTTCGTATCATGAGCCATGGAGGCCACAATGAGATGTCACCTCTCAGAATGGCTAAAATAAAATATAGTGACTATGTCAAATGCTGGTGAGATGCAGGGAAACTGGATCTCTCGTCCACTGCTGGTGGGAATGTAGAATGGTACAGCCGCTCTAGAGTCCTGGCTAAGCATGCATTTACCATATGACCCACCAGTTTTACTCCTAGACATTTATCTCAGAGAAAGGAAAACTTATGTCCATATAAAAATCTGTACACGAGTGTCTATAACAGTTGTATTTATAATAGCTAAAAACTGGGAGCAACTGAAATATCTTTCAATAGGTGAGAGATTAAACAAACCATGGAGCACCCATACTTGGAATATTACTTGGCAATGAAAAGGAATGTACTACTGATACACACAACACCTTGGATGGATCTCCAGGACATTATGCTGAGGGGAAGAAACCTCAAAAGGTTACATCCTCCATGATTCCACTGTATAACATTCTAAAAGTGACAAAATTATAAAGATGGAGAATAGTTTAGTGTGGCCAGGGGTTAAGGGTGGGAAGGGAGAAGTGGATGGGGGTGACTGTAAAGGGGTAGCACGAGGGAGATGTTTGTGATGATGGAGTGTCTTGACAGTGGTGGTGGTATGTGAATCTGCATATGGTAAAAAGACATAGAAGTACAACAAATGACTTCTTATTTAAACACTCACACATACGCACACAAATTGTAAGGGCTAAGTTATTTTCTATCCACACTTTGAAAGTGTTAGTCTGGAAGTTTTCTTTCCTCTGGTGGTACTGATGAGAAGAATGATGTTTCAGAGTGATTCTTGTATCTTTGTAGCTAATCTGCTCTTTTTTTTTTTCACCTTAAATTTCTCTCTAATGTGTCTACATGGGGTTTCTTCATTATCCAGTGTAATATTCTTCTGACTCTTTAATTCTAGTTTTTCCACCTTTTATTCTAGGATGTTCTTATTATTTCTTCTGGTTTTTCTCATCTTCTATTTTTCCTCTCCCTCTGGCACTCCTGTGATGTGGACTTTGACACTATCTTTTCTCTCTTTTTGTATATTTTCTATTTCTTTCTTCCCATCTCTCCTGTCCATACTGTATCCATTTTGCTTTTTGTTCTTTCATTTCAACAATTACATATATGGCAGTTTGATATTATTTATGAATTCCAGAAAGAGATATTGACTATATTTGTAAACTGGTCTGTTCCTCTGGGCATGATACTCTTTGATTGATTTAAATCTAAAGACTTTATATTTACTTGATTAAATCAAGATTAGGGCTTTGATTTGACCACATCATTAGGGCAACTCAGTTTGAGTCCCTGCCCCCTTTGTGGGCTATATAAATGGATGCTCAATCAAGAAGACAGAAGTAGATACACAGAAGCAGAGATGTGAGAAAACAGAGAGAGCTCCATAGACTCAGAAGAGGACTTTGATCCTGCGGCCCTGGGGAGAGATGAACCATTCACCTGATAGTTTGCAGCTGAAGAGACCAGAGCCCTGAGCAGCTGAGCAGGCCCAGAAAGAAAAGAGCCCTATGCCAGCCTACAGCTGAGATCGGAGGAAGCTGGACCCACAGAGCCTTAAGAGGAAAGAGGAGGGCTGAACCCTTGCAGACATCACCTGCCATCTTGCTTCAACACGTGGCAACAGACTTGGGTGAGGAACTAACCTTGAGTTGAACTCCTTAGGGCCTTGTAACTGCATACTTTTACCCCAAATAAATACCCTTTATAAAAGTCAACAGATTTCTGGTACTTTTCATCAGCACCCCTTTTGGCTGACTAATACAACATATTTCATTTTTTTGTATTTATAACTTCTTGCTTGTTCCTACTTTATGTTACAAATACTCTCTCACCCAGGACACTTATTATGTTCAGTTTAAATTCTGGACCTGCCTCATCCACTGGACAGTGTAATCCAGTAGCATGCTTCCCAACCTTTAATGTTAGAAGAATCACCTGTGTCTCTTGTTAAAATGCAGGTTCTGCGTCCTAAGGTCTGTAGTGGAGCCTAAGCACCTGCATTTCTAACAAGCTCCCAGAAACACCAATGCCGAGGGCCCCTCTGCGCACCGAGGCTCTTTTTGGTGGTTGTGCAGCTTGCTCAGGTATCTGATGATTTTTCCCCGCGACCTCAATTTTCTCCTGAGGTTATCAACTAGGTTGGCTAGTAGTTTGTATCCAGGAAGATGGGCCCAAACCTAGGCTCTACCTATTGCTACTTCTGGGGCATTTAAGGAGAGGTCGACCTGGACAGAGAGCCCTGGGCATGGATACCCTCATTTCCACACCCTCACTAGGCAACTCTGCTCCTTTTGGGACTCTATCAAGAGCTTCTCTTTATCAAATGTAATAACCTAGCCCTCCATCATGGGATTGGGGAGAAGAAGAAACTTACAGTGGCTTACTAGCTCCTGTGGTCAAGGTTACCTCCTTCTCACTCCAGCTCTACCTCAATGTAACAAGTTACCCCAGCAAGACTGGGCTGGTTCTATTTTTCTGTCTTCCAGTGGCCACACAGCAGCCGCTGGGGTAGAGAAAGTAGCACTTGCTCAAAGGGCCCTCCCAACCTTTGTCCCCCATCCCCAAAGCCTACCCAGCCATGCTTTGCCTTGGGCTGATGTTTTAACTTCATATGGGGCCACAGCACTCTACCTTCTGCCTCCAGTGGGTCTCTCCCAGTGTTTATTTTGCCTTTTGCACGTCCTGGGTTTGGTTTGGAGAAAGAGCCAGCAACCCATGCCATTTGGTAATCTTGTCCTGTATGTACAAACATGTTTAACTGATTAATTTCTTCATTTATCCCACACAGTGACAACCAGCCAGGGCAGTGCTTTTCTGAGTGGCAACACATTCTGAATTTGTGGAGCTGGAATTAATACAGAGAATTTGTTTCCTAAGGCTGCTGTGACAAAGTACCACAACTGGGTGGCTTAAAACAAAAGGAATTTATTGTCTCACAGTTCTAAGAGCCTAAAAGTCCTAAACTGAGGTGTAGACAGAGCCATGCTCCTCTGAAACCTGTAGGGGAGAATCCTTCCTTGCCTCTGCTAGCTTCTGGTGTTTCTGGATATCTTTGGTGTTCCTTGGCCTATAGCTGCACCACTCTGGTCCCTGCCTTCTCCATTTCACATGGCATTCTCCTCTGTGTGTCTGTGTTTCTTCTTGTATGGATACCAGTCATATTGGATTAGGGTCCTGCCCTACTCCAGGGTGACCTCATCTCAGCTTGTCTAATTATATCTGCCTTGACCTCCTTTTTTCCAAATCAGGTCATATTCACACTTACTGGGTGTGAGGACTTCTAGGAGCTGCTATTTGAGTGTCTATTACATTCCAGGCACTGTGCTAGTCACTTTATATATATACATTATCTCATTTAATGCTCATAAAATCCTATTAGTAGGCAGATGAGGACACTGAGGTCAGAGAGCTTAATTAAGTTGCTCAGGGTCACAAAGTTAGTAACGCTTTGTTACCAGCCAAGATTTGCACATAGGCCCAAAGCACCCATTCTAGACACTGGAGAGCATGTGTGAGGGCTATCAGGGGGAGTGTCCTTGGGTCAATGCCTGCTGGGGAATGAAGAAAGCAGAATTAGGCAGAAGGAGAAGTTGAGCTGTGATGCAGGCCTGACAAAGTATTCAGCTGGTTGATTCCATGGAGACCGTTGGAGCGGGGATGGCTCTTCAAAATCATCCCGAATTAAGGCAAGGGGCTGGACTTTTATTCCTCCAAATGTACCAGTCACTGGACCTAGGCTGCCCTGGGAAAGGGGCATGGCTTGGGATGAAGCAGTTATCTTCATCTGAGATCGGTTTCTGAAAAGGGACCCAAGGGAGAGCTGCCGGTCACCATGCCTACTGTTGAAGGACCAGTGGGGTGTGGCAGTTTGATATTATTTATGAATTCTAGAAAGAGACATTGGTTATATTTGTAAACTGGTCTATTCCTCTGGGCATGATGCCCTTTGATTGTATTAGATTCAGCTGAGATGTCTGATTAAATTATGTTACAATTAGGGCTTTAATTCAACCACATCATTGAAATGTGAATCAGCGTTGAGTCCCAGCCCCTTTGGTGGGCTGATAAAACAGACTCTCATATGGAAGTAGATACACAGAAAAGAAAAACACAGAGGAAGAGAGACAGCTCATTAGACATGGAGAGGCCCCAGGAAGACAGATGAGCCTGATAGTCTACAGCTCACCTTGTGAAGAGAACAGAGTAGCGGAGCCTAGAAAGAAATGAGTCCTGGGGAGAAAGATGAGCCTTATGGCAGCCTACAGCTGAGATTGGAAGAATCTGGGACCACGGAGCCTTAAGAGGAAAAAGGAAAGCTGAACTCTTGCAGACATCACCCACCATCTTGCTTTAACACATGGTCAATGACTTTGGGTGAGAAAGCACCTCTTATGGTACTTTGAGTTGGACTCTTTAGGGCCTTGTGACTGTAAGATTCTACCCCCAAATAAATACCCTTTATAAAAGCCAACAGAGTTCTGGTACATTGCATCAGCACCTTTTTGACTGACTAATACATGGGGGAAATGAACATTTCATTACAGAAGTGGGGAATCTGGGTCAGGGTTTGGCAAACTATGGCCAGTGGGCCATCACCAGCCAGCTGCCTGTTTTTATAAATAAATTTCTAGCAGAATACAGGTATGTCTAGTCATTTTTGTACTGCCTATTGTCAGTGGCAAAGCTGAGCAGTTGAGATAGAGATTAAATGGCCCGCAAGGCTTAAAATATTTGCTATCTGGCCCTTTACAGAAAAAATGTGTCGACTCTAGATCTGGGTGGCATGTCAGAGTATCTCCCATTAACGATTGTTAAAGGGGATGAATTCTAACCACACTTTGCACTGTGAAAAATAGTATCACCATAGACCTGGGGTTCTTTCTAGGATTTCAGGAAAAGGACATACAGGGTGAAAGTAATATCAAATTTTAATGTATCAGGTAAAAGCCTACATACTCAGCTGTTATTTTCTTTATTTCTATATATTAATAAAGCATACAATCCATCCAAATTGTATAATCAATGGTATTTGGTATATTATAATAGTTGTGCATTCATCACTTCAGTCATTATTAAAGCATTTTCATTATTCCAATAATAATAATAGACAAGCAAAAAAGCTCTACTCCTTAATAATCACCTCTCAATCTCTGTGTGTCCTCTGCCATACATAGCTGCTATTCTGTTTCTGTCTTTCTAATTTATTTGTATTTATATTTTGTATAGAAGGAGTCAAACAATATGTAGTAGCTTTTGTCTAGTTTTTCACTTAATATATTTCCTTTTTTTCTTACCCTTAATGGAAGATTATTAATATATTACTATACACTAATGTCCATATTTTGCTTTGGTTGTATTTTTGCCTGATAGTAATACCTTGTAACATTAATGTACATTTGTTCAAAATTTCAAAGAAAAACAGCCTTATATATGCAATTTTAGCCATATTCATATTTCACATAAGATTTCACTATACTTTACATTCCCATGTTACATTTTAGCTTTCTTTATATTGATATAGATAACCTTAGACTTTCACTTTCAACTACTGTCATATCCATATATAACCACTGCTAGTTATAAACACTATGATGTGCTTTCACCATTTCTATTTATTGCCAAAGATTTATGAACAACCTTTTAACCAATTCTGCACAGATTAACCCTCAACTTTCCATTCTCTAACCTTATTTTATTTTCCAGTGACCTATATTCTAATTATTTACTCCACGAGTTTACACAAAATATTTAGTTCATATTAGTGCATACCCTATCAATATTTGTCCTTTTGTGTTAGTTTGCGTCACTCATCATAAATGTCCTCTAGATTCATCCATGTTGTCATATGCTTCATGACTTCATTTCTTCTTACAGCTGCATAATATTCCATCGTGTGTATACACCACAGTTTGTTTATCCATTCATCAGTTGACGGACATCTGGGTTGTTTCCACCTTTTAGCCATTGTGAATAATGCGACTATGGACCTCAGTGTGCAGATGTCTGTTTATGTCACTGCTCTCAGTTCTTTTGGGTATATATCTAGTAGCGGTGTTGCCAGGTCATGTGGCAAATCTATATTCAACTTCCTTAGGAACTGCCAAACAGTGAGAAAGCACCTCTTATGATGCCTTTGTTTGGCTTTTTCACGGACTTGGAACTGTAAGCTTTTACCCCAAGTAAATCCCCATTATGAAAGGCAACCCATTTCTGGTACTTTGCATAAGCAGCCCTTTGACAGACTAAAACAGGCCATTTGTCTTTTTATTGTTGAGTTGTAGCATCTCTTTATATATCACAGATATTAAACCTTTATCGGATATGTGATTTCCAAATATTTTTTTCCCATTGAGTCAGCTGCTTTTTCGCCCTTTTGACAAAGTCCTTTGAGGTACAAAAGTATTTAATTTTTAATAAGTCCCATTTATCTACTTTTTTCTTTTGTTGCTCATGCTTTGGGTGTAAAGTCCAAGAAACAACCACCTAACACAAGATCTTGAAGATGTTCTTCTAAATTTTCTTTTAGTA
Organism: Tolypeutes matacus; assembly: GCA_026826555.1. Lineage (NCBI taxonomy): Eukaryota > Metazoa > Chordata > Mammalia > Cingulata > Chlamyphoridae > Tolypeutes > Tolypeutes matacus. Next base: position 47,011,322 of record JAKSZT010053928.1, on the reverse strand, counting down.
GTTTTATGGTATTGACTTTCATTTTTAGGTCTTTGATCCGTTTTGAGTTGATTTTTGAATAAGGTCCTCTTTCATTCTTTTGGTCATGGATATCCAGTTTTCCCAGTACCACTTGCTGAAGAGACTGTTTTCTCCCAGTAATGTGGACTCGGTAGTTACATAAAAAATCAGTTGGCCATAAAGGTGAGGGTCTATTTTTAGACTCTCAATTCTATTCCACTTATTAATGTGTCTGTCCTTATGCCAATACCATGTTGTTTGGACCACTGTAGCTTTGTAATATGTTTCAAGGTCAGACAGTGTGAGTCCTCCCATATCATTTTCCTTTCTTAGGATGTTTTTGGCTATTTGGGTGCCCTTTCTCTTCCAAATAAATTTGATAATTGCTTTTTCTATTTCTGTGAAGTAGGCTGTTGGAATTTTGATTGATATTCCATTGATTCTAGAAATCAGGTTGGGTAGGATTGACATATTCACTATGTTCAGTCTTACAATCCATTAATAAGGAAAGTCTTTCCATTTGTTTAGGTCTTCTTTGTTTTTTTTTAGCGGTGTTTTGTAGTTTTCTCAATATAGGTCTGGTACATCTTTGGTTAATCCTAGTGTTTGAGTCTTTTTGCTGCTATTGTAAATGGAATTTTTTTCCTTATTTCCCCCTCAGATTGTTCAATACTAGTGTACAGAAATATTACCGAGTTTTGTGTGTTGGTCTTGTAACCTGCTACTTTGCTGAACTCAAAGTTGCTCAAGCAAATTTGTCATAAACATTTCAGAATTTTCTAAATATAGGATCATGTCATCTGAGAAGAGTGAGAGTTTTACTTCCTCTTTTCCTATTTGGGTACTATATTAGTCAGGATTCTCTCAGGAAACAGAATCAACAGGAGATATCTGTCAATAATATGAGATTTTATAAGAGTCTCTCACGCAACTGTGGAGATGCACAAGTTCAGGTTCCACAGGCAGGCTGCAAACCAGGGGCTCCGATGAAAGTCTGATGAAAGGGCCTTGATGTGTTTCTGGGAGAAGTTGGCTGTCCACAGACTAGCTGGGAAATTCTCTCTGAATGTTGAAATCACTTCCCTTTTTAAGGCATTCAACTGATTGGATAAAAGCGTCACCCTGATTGATGCAGATGTAATCAGCCATCCATGGAGTAAACTCACTGGTGACCAAAGTCCATAAATGCTCTTTTATTACAATTAGCCCAGTGCTTGCTGGACCAAACACCTAGACACAATTACCTGGCTGAGTTGACACCTTAGCCTAACCATCACAGATGCCTTTTATTTTATTTTTTATTCTCTAATTGCTCTAGCTAGAACTTCTAGTACAATGTTGAACAGCGCTGTGACAGTGGTCAGCCTTGTCTTGTCCCTGATATTAGAGTGAAAGCTTTCAACCTCTCCCCACTGAGTACAGTATTAGCTGTGGGCTTTACATCTATGTTCTTTATCATACTGAGGAACTTTCCTTCTATTTCTATCTTTTGAAGTGTTTTTATCAAGAAAGGATGCTGGGTTTTGTTGAATGCCTTTTCTGCATCAGTCAAGAGGATCATGTGTTTTTTTCTCTTCAATTTGTTAATGTGGTGTATTATGTTAATTGATTTTCTTAAGTTGAATCACCCTTGTATACCAGGAATAAATCCCACTGGGTTGTGGTGTATAAGTCTTTTTTTTTAATAAGATTTTATTTATTTATTCATTTATCCCCCCCTTGCTGCTTGTGCTCACTGGGTCAGCTAACCACGCCGTGCGGGCGGGCTTGCCTTCACCAGGAGGCCTCAAGAACCGAACCCGGGGCCTCCCATATGGTAAACGGGAGCCCTACTGATTGAGCCATAGCCGCTTCCCTGTATAAGTCTTTTGATATGCTGTTGGGTTTTATCTGCAAGTATTTTGTTGAGAATTTTTGCATCTATATTCATGAGAAAGATTGATCTGTAATTTTCTCTTCTTGTATTATCATTATCTGGCTTTGGTATTAGGGTGATATTGGCTTCATAAAATGTGTTGGGTAATTTTCCCTCCTCTTCAATTTTTTAGAAAAGTTTAAACAGCACTGGTATAATTCTTCTCAAAATGCTTGGTAGAATTCACCTGCGAAGCCATCTGGTCCTGGACTTTTCTTTCTTGGGAGATTTTTTATGACTAATTCAATCTCTTTAAATGTGATTGGTTAGTTGAGTTCTTATATTTCTTTTAGAGTCAATGTAGGTTGTGAGTTTCCAGGAATTTGTCCATTTCATCTAGGTTGAATACTTTTCACATACAGTTTCTCATAATATTCTCTTAGGATCCTTTTTATTTCTGTGGGGTCAGACATATCCTCCCTTTCATTTCTGATTCTAATTATTTGCATCTTCTTTTTTTCTTTGTTAGTCTACCTAGGAGTTTGTCAAGTTTATCGATCTTCTCAAAGAGCCAGCTTTTGATTTTGTTAATTTTCTTTATCGGTTTTTTGTTCTTAATTTTATTTATTTCTGCTCTAATCTTTCTTATTTCTTTCCTTTGGTTTGCTTTGGAATTGGTTTGCTGTTCTTTTTCTAGTTCCTCTTGGTGTTCAGTTAGATCTTTGATTTTAGCTCTTTATTCTTTCTTTTCACATTAAATGATCAGCCTTATTTCCAATGAACATTGTTTGGAGACTAGACCTTGGACCTGTGGCTACAGTCTTGCTACTAACCCCAGCTCAATTGAATTTATCAGAAACAATCACAAACAGAAAGCAGGACAACTTAGCCTTCTCCTCTGTAGAGGTTTCCAGGGCTTTCTTTTTAAATATAGGCATTTAGGTCTATAAATTTCCCTCTCAGCACTGCCTTTGCTGTATCCCATAAGTTTTGATAAGTCGTATTCTTGTTTTCATTCGTCTTGAGATATTTATTAATTTCACTTACAATTTCTTCTTTGCCCCACTGATTATTTAGGAGTGTGTGTAGTATCACACATTTGCGAATTTTCACCTTTCATGTCTATTTTTGATTTCTACCTTTATTTCATAATGATCTGAGAAAGTTCTTTGCATAATTTCAATCTTTTTATATTTATTGAGACCAACTTTGTGACCCAACATGTGTCTATCCTGGAGAAAGATACATTAGCACTTGAGAAGAATGTACAACCCACTGATTTGGGATGCAATGTTCTGTATGTCTGTTAGGTCTAGCTTGTTTATCATATTGTTCAGGCTTTCTGTTTCCTTTTTGATCTTCTGTCTAGTTATTTATGTAATGATGTGAGTGGGGTGTTGAAGTCTCCCACTATTATTGCAGAGAGGTCTATTTTTCCCTTCAGTTTTGTCAGTTTGCCTCATGTATTTTGGGTACCCTGGTTAGGTGCATAGATATTTATGACTGTTGTGTCTTCGTGGTGAACTGTCCCTTTTATTAATATATAATGGCCTTCTGTATCTCTTATAACTTTTTTGCTTTTTAAAAGCCTTTTTTGTACAGTATTAGTATAGCTATCTCTGCTCTTTTTTTTTGTTACTATTTGCATGGCATATCTTTTTCCAACATTTCACTTTCAGTCAATTTGTATGCCTGGATCTAAGCTGAGTCTCTTGGAGATAGCATATGGATGACTCATGTTTTTTTTTCCCTCCCATTCTGTCATTCTATATCTTTTTTTTTGTTTGCTTAATATACTTTTTTATTTTTTAAAAAAGACACTTTTAGGTTACATAAATGTTATATAAAAAAATATAGGGGATTCGCATATGCTCCGCTCCCTACCCCTCCCACATTTTCCCACATTATAAACCTCCTTCATTTGTGTGGTACATTCATTACAATTGATGAACACATTTTAGAGCATTGCCACTAAGCATGGATTATAGTTTACATTGTAGTTCATACTCTCTCCCACACAATTTCATAGATTATGGCCAGATATATAATGGCCTGTATCTGTCATTGCAATGTCATTCAGGACAATTCTCAAGTCCCAAAAATGCCTCCATATTACACCTGTTTTTCCCTCTCCCTCCCCTCAGAAGCTCCAGTGGCCAGTGCCTCCACATAAATGATATAAGTTCTTACATTGCTAGAATCACAATAAGTCTATAGTAGAATATCAGTAAGTCTGCTTTAGTCCATAGTTCATTCCCTAATCCTGAGGCTTCTGGGATTTAGCATCCCTTTGAGTTGGTCACTACCAAGGAAAACATAAAGTAAAATGTCTCCCTCCACCTAGTTATTCTCAAATGGTTTGGTGGTTTCTTTTTTTTTTTCTCTCTCTCTCTTAGTTATTATTTATTTATTTTAAAGATACTTATATTACATAAATGTTACACAAAAAATATAGGGATTCCCATACGCCCCACCTCCCACACCTCCCACAACCTCCCACATAAACATCCTTCATTAGTGTGGCACATTAATTGCAATTGATAAGCACATCCTGGGGCTCTGCCATTAAGCATAGTTCACACTGTAGACCACACTCTGTCCCACACAATTCTGCATGTTATATGATGATATAAAATGGCCTATATCCGTCATTGCAATGTCACTCAGGACAATACCCAAGTCCCAAAAAAGCCCCTGTATTGCAACTGCTTTTCACTCTCCCTGCCTCCAAAGCCTCCAGTGGCCATTGGTTCCATGTCAATCTTGTAATTTCTTCCATTGCTTGAATCACAATATGTCTATAGTGGAATACCAGTAAGTTTGCTCTAGTCCATAGCTCTTCCCCCCATCCTGAGGAGTCTGGGATGGTGATGTCCATTCCACCTCCAGTTGAGAGGAGGCTTATATCTCATGGGGAAGATGAATGGGATTATCCTGCCTGCAGCTGCAGACTCTCTCCATTCACTAGGACAGCCATTGTCCATCATCATCTCCCTGCCAGTTGTCCTGGGTAAGTCCAATGAGCTGTAGAGTAGGAGTTGCTACTCCACCGAGGTTCCAGGCCCAGCTGGCATCTGGATAGCCCAAAGACTCAAGTCTCTGGACATACACCTACAAACTCCAGCACCAAGTATAGGTTTGAATAGAAGGGACAGATGAGCCATGTGCAGGAAAGACATAGTTGAGTCCAACTCTGTCACTCTCAGGAGCACAAACTCCAAAGCAGGGCCCACTGGCAAGGTACCAAACTCCGGAGCTATCCGCCCTGACATAGGACCTGGGTGTCTTCAGAGCCCTCAGGAGCCCCACTATTTGGGTTGATATCCACTTTGGAATTCTATGAGATCCTATTGAGATGTGCATAAGCATTACCTCTGGGATGAACTCCTGACTCATTTTGAAGTCTCTTAGCCATATAAACTCATTTGTCTTTACCTTTTCCCCTTTTATTCAAGGTCTTTTTTCAGTCACGTTGCCAGTTGGCACGTGGTAGCAATCCCTCATTGCCAGGGAGGCTCATCCCCAGGAGTCATGTCCCATCCTGGGAGGAAGGTAATTCATTCATATGCTGAATTTGGCTTAGAGAGAGTCCACATTTGAGCAACAAGGAGGCTTTCAGGAGGCAACCCTTAGGTACCCCATAACAATAGGCTAAATTTCAATTTCAAGAACAAAGACTCATAAGGCTAGTCATCAATATCAAGGGCCCATCAGTGGATCATCCTCCTTTGCCAGTCACTGCCCCTGCACTTGGGGGACTGTTGCTGCTCCCTTAGAGAATGTGGCAGAGCTCTTCAGGATGGGGATTCAGTATTCTCTTATTTGTTGAGTAATTCCCCACCCACTGTGACAATGCCCCATGAACATTTGAACATTTTTATATACCTTATATTTATGCTCATGTGAACTTCCTCCCATGCATCCCCCATCCCTGACACCCCACATCAATGATCCTCCCCTGCCCCAGTTGTAACCTTCTGTGATCCAAAGCTTCTTCAAAGATGAAGCCATTACAATAGCTGAATAAAATTAATAGTAAAATGAAATAATAATGATAAGTTTAAATGTAAGACACAAAATACATAAAAATTTAAAAAAACTAAAACTAAAATAAAATTAAAAGGTTGGGATATTAAAAAACTGAAAAAAAATTTTTTTTGACCTTTTACCTTTCATCACTGCAATATCTGGTGTCCAGTCTGTACCATGGCACCTTCGCCCTCTCATTCCCCAGTGTCTCACAATTTTTCATTTTGTTTTCAAAGAAGTTTTAGGTCACAGCAAAGTCACACATAGAATACAGGAGACTCTCATATACCCAAAATCCTCTCCCTTTCCTCTCCCCCCCATATTTATACCTTTTTATATGTGGATGGTAGCATTGTTATAACTGATATACAAATAGTGAAACATAGCTACTAAACATAGTCAATGGTTTACACTATGGTTTACATTTTAGACCATACACTTTTATAAATCTTGATGATATTTACCATGACCTGTGTCCATCTCTGTATGGTAATGAAGAACATTTCTACCTACCACTAAATACCCCCTGTTTGATCTATTCTATTCCTCCCACCCCTTTCCCCTGGGGCCGACAACGACCTCCTGGCTTTACTCGTTGGATGACAAGATTCATGATTACATGCAACAAGAGGTCTTGACACACTGGTTTGTCCTCCCCTGTTAGGAACCACCCTTGCTCTTGAGAGACTCCTGCCTGTCTATTTCTGAACAAATCAGTCCTCCCAAAGATGGGAGTCCAACTCCTTCCCGCTCGTTATGTGGGTCTCTACCCACTGATACAACACATTATGACAGAATGAACACTCATACACTCCCTAGAAGCCTGATCTAGGTGCGCCCTGTCCCGAATGCCCCCGAGTGAACACCCTAAGCCAGTGACCCTTCCTTGTCATTTTGCCATAAGAGCATTCCCACCTCTGTACTTTCAACCTCATACCCACAAATCCCCAGTGTCCACCTGGTCCCTCTGCCAACCCTCCCCCAAGTATCCTGGACCTTCTGACCCACCCTTCCCAATCTACCCACCTGTCAACCCTGTACCACCCAACCCAGTAATATCACTACCCTCCTGTCCTATCTCTTCAATACACAAGTACACTCTATCACTTTTCCATAGATTACATCCATCCATATGGGTGATGCCTCACAACCTTCTGTTCTCTTTCTATTTCTTGTAAACCTATCTTACAGACAATAGATCTCTGAGACTGCTCAATTTCCTTAATTCTTGTCAGTGAGGTCATGTACTGTTCATCCTTCAATGTCTGGCTTGCTTCACTCAACACAAGGTCTTCAAGATTCATCCACATTATCCCGTGTGTTAGCACTTGATTCCTTCTTATAGCTGAGTAATATTCCATTGTATGTATGTACCATATTTTGTTTATCCATTCATCTGTTGATGGGCACTTGGGATTGATTCCAACTTTTGGCAATAGTGAAAAATAGTGAAAAATGCCACTATGAACATTGGTGTGCACATATCTGTTGGTGTCTTTGCTTTCAATTCTTCAGGGTATATACCCAGCAGTGGAATCGCTGGATCATATGGAAGTTCTATAGTTAGTTTTTTGAGGAACCACAAAACTGTCCTCCATAGTGGCTGGACCATTCTACAATCCCACTAGCAGTGGATGAGGGTTCCCATTCCTCCACATCCTCTCCAAAACTTATAGTCTGCTGTTTTTTTAATAGCCGACATTCTAATGGGTGCAAGACAGTATCTCATTGTAGTTTTGATTTGCATTTCCCTAATAGCTAGTGATGTCAAGCATCTTCTCATGTGCTTTTTTTAGCCATTTATATTTCTTCCTCAGAGAAGTGTCTTTTCAGGTCACTTCTCCATTTTTTAAATGGGTTGTTTGTCTTTTTATTTTTGAGGTGTAGGGTTTCTTTATATATGCAGGATATTAGGCTCCTATCAGATATATGGTTGCCAAATATTTTCTCCCATTGTGTAGGCTGCCTTTTTACTTTCTTGATAAGGTCCTTTGAGGTGCAGAAGTTTTTAATTTTGAAGAGATCCCATTTATCTATTTTTTCTTTTTGCTGCTCGTACTTTGGGTGTGAAGTTCATGAAACTATCTCCTATTACAAGGTCCTGTAGATGCTTCCCTACATTATCTTCCAAGGTATTTATAGTCTTGGCTCTTATATTTAGAACTTTGATCCTCTTGAGTTGATTTTTGTATAAGGTGTGAGACGGTGTTCCTCTCATTCTTTTGGATATGGATATCCAGTTCTACAAGCACCATTTGTTGAAGAGGCCATTCTCTCCCAACTGAGTGGGTTGGTGGCCTTGTCGAATATCAGATGACTGTATATGCGAGGATCTATATCGGAATTCTCAGTTCGGTTCCATTGGTCAGTATGTCTATCCTTGTACCAATATCATGCAGTTTTGACCACTGTTGCTTTGTATTATGTTTTAAAATCAGGTAGTGTGATACCTCCAACTTCATTTTTCTTTTTCAATGTCTGGTGATTTGGGGCCTCTTACCCTTCCAAATAAATTTTGTAGTTAGTTTTTCCAATTCATTAAAAAATGCATTAAATCTGTAGATTAGTTTGGGTAGGATAGACATCTTGATGATGTTTAGTCTTCCTACCCATGAACAGGGAATATTCTTCCATTTATTTAAGTCTTCTTTGATTTCCTTTAACAGTGTTGTGTAGTTTTCTGTATGTAAGTCCTTTACATCTTTAGTTAAATTTATTCCTAGGTATTTGATACTTTTAGTTACTATTACAAATGGTAATTTTTCTTGATTTCCTCCTCAGATTGCTCATTATTTGTGTACAGAAATGCTACTGATTTTTGAGCATTGATCTTAGCCTGTGACTTTACTGAACTCCTTTATAAGTTCTAGAAGCTTTGTTGTAGATTTCTCAGGGCTTTCTATGTATAAGATCATGTCGTCAACAAATAGTGAAATTTTTACTTCTTCCTTTTCAATTTGGATGCTTTTTATATCTTTTTCTTGCCTCAGTGCTTGAGCAGGTACTTCTAAGACAATGTTAAATAGGAGGGGTGATAGTGGGCATCCTTGTCTCGTTCCTAATCTTAGAGGGAAAGCTTTTAGGACTCACCATTGAAGAGGATGTTGGCTCTGGGTTTTTCATATATACCCTTTATCATGTTCAGAAAGTTTCCTTCTATTCCTATCTTTTGCAGTATTTTTATCAGGAAAGTGCTGTATTTTGTCTAATGCTTTTTCTGCATCTATAGAGATGATCATGTAATGCATATGTTTGTGCATTTTGTGTTGTTGTTTAAACCCCCAAGTCCCTGCTGGGTTTTTTCTATCTTTTTATCTATCTGTTCTACTATCTGTTTGATTTCAGGTGTACTGTCTTCCACATCACTAATTCTTTCTTCTGTCTGTTCAAATCTGCTGTTGTGATTCCAGTGTCTTTTTGATTTCTTGGATTATGCCATTCATCACCATCATATCCATTATATTTTTATGTATGTTTACAATTTCTTCAGTTTGTTCTCCCAGTGTCTTCTTAATATCCTTAATCTCTTCCTTCACTTTATTAAATTGGTCCATGATATTTGTTTGGACAGCTTTGGTTAGTTCTTTGATGTTCTGCATCTCTTCCTGGTTTTTAGTTTGTTCATTGGACTGGACCATGTCTTCCTGTTTCTTAGTATGGTTTGTAATTATTTGTTGCCCTCTGGTCATCATTTATCTTGATGGATTTATTCAGTTGGTTAGCTTCTCTCTCTGTGCTAGAGTTTTGTTTAGCTGCTGGTTTTGTGTGTGTGTTAAGTATTCTCTTTGACACTTTGTTCTTTTTGTTCTATTCCCTTGCTGTTTTCAAAGATTAGGGCCAGAGAAATTGAAAGAGGTAAGAAAAGAAAAAATATAATAGAAATAATAATAAAAGTTATAAGAGGGGGCTTATAAGACTTAGTAAAATGAATTTTAACTCATTTAAGTAGTGTAGAGTAATAGGAGTAAAAAAGTGGAGCACCTACAATGAAATGGGAAACTGGATAGAAAAAAATATATAGAATGATTCAAAAGGGCAGAATGATGAGGAGAGAGAGAAAGAGAAAAGAAAGGACAGAAAGAAAAAAGTTAATAAAAAAAGAAAACAGAATAGACGAGATAGAAATAGAAAGCAGTAAAGTTGAGGAGTAATAAAAGAAGGTGGAGGGAAGCGGCTGTGGCTCAATCAGTAGGGCTCCCGTTTACCATATGGGAGGCCCCAGGTTCGGTTCCTGGGGCCTCCTGGTGAAGGCAAGCCTGCCCGCACGGCGTGGTTAGCTGACCCAGTGAGCACAAGCAGCAAGGGGGGGATAAATGAATAAATAAATAAAATCTTTAAAAAAAAAAAAAAAAAGAAGGTGGAATGTAAGCACCACAACAGAAAGCAGAAGATAGAAAGATGAAGGAAGGAAAAGAGGTAGCATTGGTAGGCAAAATCAGTATACACAGAAAATGGGAAAACAAGGAAGGAGAAGCACAGCAAAGAAGAAACAAGCTAGCAGCACCTAATTTTAAAAAGTGGGGGCGGGGGAGAGGACAGAAAAACAAGAAACAAAACAACCACCACCACCACCAGCAGGATTCAGCATGCTGTACGAGCAGATCCCCCTCCCCTCTCCTGCTCCGGTTGAGTTTCCTTCTGAAATTCAAATAGGACCCTGATGACTGAGTCCTCTGCACTGAAGTGATTTTTTCAAGCCTCTTCTTGACCACTCCCTCCTCCCAGGGGACCCTAAATAGGCTCTTGAAAACTTATTAAGCACTTCCCACTACCTAACTCCCTCAGTGTGGAACTATTAAATTGGCGGACTTCACCTTTTCTCAGGCCAAGCCTCCGTATCCCAGGGTGGTTAGGTAAATCAGGCTTCCTCAGCAGATTCGCCTTTCCCCTCAGCCTGGTGCCACTTCGAGCTGGCTGGTGTGCTCCCCAAAGCTCTAAGGGGGTCCAGGCAACCAAACCCACAGAAAGGAAACCCCTCTCTGCCCCTTGCCAGAACCCTCCCACTCTCAGAGAATGCTCCCTCTCGCTGGGTGGCTGGCATGAGTCGGGGCTCACCCTAACTCTTTGTCCTGAGGGCAGGGCTTGGCCATCTGTGATTTCCACGGAGCTAAAAACTCACGGTTTTATCTTGAGCAATCTATCTCCCTGTCCAGCTCCCTCCAGATTGATTCCCCAAAGGCTCTTGCTCCATGGGCTTCCAGAACAGCTCACTCGGGCTGGATCCTGTCCCCAGTTAGCCATCTTTTGTGAGAGAAATGGTGAGTGCCCACTTAAACCAATGCCATCTTGCCCCCAACTCCTTCTATATCTTTTGATTGCAGAGTTTAATCCATTCACATTCAGTGATATTACTGTAAAGCATTATTTACTTCCACTATTTTATTCTTTGACTTTCATATGTCATATCTTATTTTTGTCTGTCTCTTTACTCTTTTTGTTTTCCTTTCTGATAGTCTTCCCTTCTATACTCTCCTCTAAGCCTCTCTCTCTTATCTTTTTCTTTTGTCTGTAAGGTTCTCTTTAATGTTTCCTGCAAAGATAGATTCTTTTTTATGAACTCTCTTAGTTTCTGTTTATTTGTGAATATTTTAAACTCACCTTCATATTTGAAGGACAATTTTGCTGGATAAAGAATTCGCAGCTGGCAATTTTTCTTTTTCAGTATCCTAATTATATCATACCACTATCTTCTTGCCTCCATGGTTTCTGATGAGAAATTCGCACTAAGTCTTTCTAGGTGTCCTGTGTATGTGATGGTTTGCTTCTCTCTTGCTGCTCTCAGAATTTTCTCTTTCTCTTTGACGTATGGCATTCTGAGTAGTATGTGATAATAAATATTCAGATTTATTCTGATTGAGGTACACTGTGCTTCTTGGACATGTAAATTCATGTCTTTCATGAGAGTTGGGACATTTTCAGCCATTATTTCCTCAAATGCTCTTTCTGTCCCTTTTCTCTTCTCTTTTCCTTCTAGAACTCCCATGAAATATATTTTGGTACTTTTCATGCTATCATTCAACTCCCTGAGCCCCTTCTCAGTGTTTTTCCATTCTTTTCTCTCTCTGTTCTTCCCTTTCTTCAATTACAGCCATTCTGTCTTTTGCATCACTTAGTCTTTCTTATATAATTTTGAGTCTACTGTTGTATGCTTCTAATGTGTATTTGATCTCAATTATTTTGCCTTTCATTCCCATACACTCTGTTATTTTTCCATTCAGGTTTTCAAATTCTTTGTGCTCACCCTGTTTCCTCTTAATGTCCTTTACCTCTTTAGCCACATTGTCTTTCAACTTGTTGATTTGATTTAGGAGATTTGTATGATTATCATTGATTAGTTGTCTTAAATCCTGTGTCTCATCAGGATTTTTGGTTTGTTCCGTTGTCTTGGCCACCATTTCCTGTTTCTTGGTATGGCTTGTAATTTTTTTGCTGATGTCTAGGCATCTGATTATGATGGTGAGTTTACTCTGATGCTCAATTTCTCTCTTTTGCTTAGGGATTTAGTGCTGGGAGGCTGTGCGTCACTGCTGTTCTTTGATTCTTTTTTTAAAAAATGGTTTTATTTTATTTATTTATTCCCTTCCCCTTATTATTTGTGCTCACTCTCTGCTCTCTGTGTCCATTTGTTTTGTGCTCTCTGTGTCTGCTGCTTATCTTTTATTTAAGAGGCACTGGGAACTCAACCTGGGGCCTCCCATGTGGGAGAGAGGCACTCAATTGCTTGAGCCACCTCTGTTCCCTGCTTTTTTATGTCTCTCATCATGTTTCCTCTTTGTGCCTCCTTGTTGTGTCATCTTGTTGCATCAGCTTGCCATGCCAGCCTGTCACACCAGCTTGCTGTCTTGCTTATCTTTTTCAGGAGGCACGGGGAATTGAACATGGGACCTCCCATATGGTAGGTGGGAGCTTAATTGCTTGAGCCACATCTGCTTCCCTGTTCTTTGATTCTTCATCCAACTTGTTCTATCTCTCTAGGATTATCTCTGTTTAGTTGCTCAAATCTGGGCTGTGGACCTAGTAATGGCTTACAGACTCACTTCCAAGGGCTTTGGGAAGGGAGGCTGTAAAGGCCCCCAAAAACTTCTCATTTATTTACTTTTAATTTCCTTGCATGCACTTCCTTGGTCCACCAGCAGATGATGATCTTTGACAGCCTTCTCAGTTCAAACCCTGGTCAGATTGTTTTTGCTGCAACACTGACTGCAGCAATGTGATAGAGGATCCTGCCTCAAGGCTAGTCACAGCTTTGCATATCAAAACTTCTCAGATGCTGTTCTCTAACCTTTGCAGGTAGCCCCTCCCTTTTCCCGGGTAGGAAATGATTCCACTCCCCTCTGCATCCTCAGCAACCAGTCCCAGTCAGTATGGAGGGTGCTTGTGAGAGTTGAATCTCTTGCATCCCCTGCCTGCTCCCAAGGCAAACAATGGCATGGTCCTACCCAATGTGGAAGGGCTCTTGGGACATGGCAGACCAAATTTGTTGGCCAAAAGCTGAATCAGCCTTGGGCTGCATCCCTCTCTCTCCCCTTTTCTGGGAAGGTGGATGTCTGTGTCTCCCTCTGTCCATTGCTGTCAGCCAGAGGCTGGAGAATTCAAAGCTGTCTGCTTTGAAGGTAGGGAGATAGGCAGCTGAGGCTCCAACTCACGGTTTTGCCATTGAGATTCTTTTCCTGTGCCTCTCTCTCCTCTGAGTAGTGTCTAGCCTTCCCCTTGTGTTCCCCTAAAGCATTTGTTTCAGGATGTTTCTGTCTGTCCTCTAGCTATTTTTCTGGGATAGAAGTCTAATGTTATTTTCTTAATAGCTCAAATTAATCTCTGTTTGAGCCCCCAATCCACCATGGTAGAAGAATATTAATTTCAGTCAATTCAGGATTTGTGTACCCCTCTCCCATTACCCTCTTCTGACTACTTACACAGGAGTTACATCTAATTCTGGGAGGCAAACAAAACCTCATCTTTGGGCCACTAGCTGGCAACTGATGTCTTCTGTCCATATTGGTACCTGCTGAGATGTTCATAGTATTGTTAGCCAATTGTCATCAAAGGCTGCTCATCTTTATTTCCTACCACAAGGATTTTTACCTGGATTGCTCCCTCCACTTCATTTATGCCTCTTTCAGGTAAACAAGAACCTCTCTGTTGCTTCTAGGACACGCATGGCTGCCTGAAGCCCCATCTGCTCCAGATAGACAGACAGTGGAATCATTTCTTCCTCCTTTCTGAGCACTAGCTCCGTCCCACTCCCTCAACTGAGGCTCTTCTTTGAACATAAGTCTTGAGTCCCTTTTGCTCTCATATCCCACAAAATATCTGAAGAGTCTTCCACTCTCTGTGGGTTTGGCTAAATGCAGGGTATGGTCCCTTCTCTCTAGGACCCATCAAGTTTCTCTCTCATTTCTTTACCTCCAAATCTCCTCTCTACCATGAACCCAGGGATTTTTTATCTAGTCTAAAGTTGGGTCAAGGAGTGGTGACTGGGTAGTAAGGAGGAAGTCTTGCTTTTGTTTAAGATATTTTCTTCCAAACCTTTTTAAATATATGATCCTTTCCTACCCTTGAGGCAGTGAGCATAGAGTGACTTCACTGCTTAAGGGCAGGAAGGGACAAAGGAGTAAAGCAAAGAGCAAAGGAAAAGCTACAACCTGAAACTGTTGGTTGCTAGACTACTTAAAATGCCAAATATGTCAGAAAATATTATCATTTTCCACTTAAGGAAACTATTGAAAGATCAAACCGTGCATCTGTGTTGGAGAGTTAGTAGTGAAGCAGCTTTTTCCCATAGGCAGGTGTGAGCTGAGCAGGTAGGAGTGGCACAGGTGATTCCTTTGTCTATTGTTCCTGTTGCCAAAGGCCTGGAGTCAGCAGTCTCTGACTACTGAAGCCCCTGGAATTGCTTAAGTTTATCTATTAGACACCCTGTCAGGCCTGCAAGAGTTTTGCAACATCCTTCCTGAAAAAATAAAATAAAATCCAGTAACCAGCAAGCTGTTCACAGTAGAGCCAAATGACTCACAGCCAGCAATGTTCCACAGGTCTTAGGAAATCCTTATCAATTTTCCACCAACATTTCCAATTATTTTCCAAAGGGGATTTATTTCCAGAGAATCTATTTTTTTTTTTTTTCTTTTAAGCAGGTACTGGGGATTGAACCTGGGACCTCATACATGTGAAGCAGGTGCTCAACCACCGAGCCATACCAGTTTCGCAGAGGATCTATTTTTTTTTCTAAGATTTATTTTATTTATTTCTCCCCACCCCTTCATTGTTTGCACTTGCTGTGTCTGTTAGCCTTCCTTGTTTTTCTAGGAGGCACTGGGAATTGAACCTGGGATCTCCGACATGGGAGAGAGGTGCCCAATTGCTTAAGCCACCTCCACTCCCTGCTTTGTTGTGTCTCTCATTATGCTTTCCTCCTTGTGTCTCTTATTGCATCATTTTGTTGCATCAGCTCACTGTGCCTGGCCGGCAGATCAGCTAGCTGTCTTGCTCATCTTCGTTAGGAGGCACTAGGAACCAAACCTTGGACCTTCCATGTGGTAGGCAGGAGCTCAATCGTTTGAGCCACATCCAATTCCTGAGAGGATCTATTTTTTGAAGTGACATCATCCATCCCAATAGTTAACCCCATCATGGGAACCAAGCAAGAGGTATCACCAGTGGCTTTCTGGTCAATGTTTAACAATTGGCTTTTCGAAAAAAGGTGGCCAGGAGAGCCCTGATTTATAGCATTTGCCAATTTCCATTTGCTTGGGCTGGAAGGACTCAAATAGCTGGAGGCTGGAATAGCTGGGGCTCCGGAACATCTCTCTAATCCTACGAGGTGTTTCTGCCTGGTCTCTCCAGCCTGGCAGTCTCGAAGAAGCTGCACCTCTTACCTGTCAGCTTGGTGCTCCCTACGTGTGCATTCTAAAGAGAGAGAGCCAGGAGGAAACCGCATCCTTTGGCTGACCTAGCCTTGGAAGTCACACAGCATCATTCATGTCATACCCTTTTGGTCAAAGAAGTCACCACAAGTCCCTGCTCAGATTCAAAGAGGAAAAACTTAGACCCCACCTCTCAGTGGGAGGAGTGTCAGTCATATAGCAAGAAGAATGTGTGGGATGTGTGTGTGTATATATATACATATACACATACACATATACATGTATACATATATACATATACACATATACACATACACATATACATATATACATATCATATACACATACACATATACACATACACATACACATACACATATACACATACATATATACACATACACATAGAAATAGATACAGACATAGACATAGACATATACTGGACTAGCCCATCTTTACTGAGACGCCATCCACATATCGGTTGCTAATGACCCTCCAGTGTCTCACATGTATAGGTTTATCATCCCTAGCAAGCTTTCACGGCTAACAGGCAACAGCACTTGGGTCCTATACAATATATATATAATTATTTTTTTAAATTGCCATGGCTTTATTTCATGGCTCCTTAGTACACAAAATCCAAGTGCCTGCCTGCCAAGTGAGCAATGATGGAAAATCAGACCAGACAGGACATGCTTTTTGCATGTCTCCCAGCTGACACAAACCCACGTGTTCTAGCACATTTGCAATAGTTCTTTGAGGTGGTGATAACGAGGTGGCCCATAATGGGATAAATGGGTGATACCCCTGAGTGTCAAGACTGCCAGAGCAGGAGCAGGTGTAAGTCAGTGGTGGAGCGCCTGCTTCACATGTACGAGGTCCCAGGTCCAATCCCTCGTTCCTCCTAAAAAAATAAAAAACAAAAAACAAAAAAAACACTGCCAGAGCATATTTACATTGACTTTAGGTTTGCTGCCCATCAGCTCAAAGAAGAGGCCAAACCTACAGTGCCAGTTCTTGCAGAACGTGCAACACCTGACACTGACTCCACCTGACAGCCCTTGATCCAGAGCTGATGGAATTTTCTATAGTCAGGGACCCCAAGCCACCAGTTGCTTTCACCCAAAGTTCAGGTCTCTCACTCCAGCCTTACTGAAGGATGAGAGAGGAGGAAATAAATTGGCTTCAATTATTTTTTTCTGAGACAGAGTTGGGGAGGAGGTGCCATTTGAGTTTTGGATTCGTGTTCCTCGTCCGCCTTTCCTGGTTGATTACTCTCTTTGCAATAGTGGAAAATTTGTTTATGTCTTCAAGACAGTCATTGGAGGAAGCACGAGAGATTCTGCTCTTTCTCATATTTACCAAACCTCAGACATTCCCCGGTGGAGAGAGAAGGCAGCTGTAAGAACAAGGGGAAGACATAAATAATACCATATCCTTCCTTTTGCTCCCAACCTAAAATACGCTATGTTCAAAGGGTGCAACTCAGAATATGTTATCCCGTAGGATATCAGTGCCTGGCCTGGTTCACAAATGCATGGTTTATCCCTAATGTAAGCTGAGGGAGGAAGGTAACAGCAGACAGGATGGCTGAGCTTCAGTGTTTGAAGCCAGCTACCCTAAGCTGGTCCTGCCTTCCATACCTTTTTCCTTTCTGTGCTTTTGAACCCAGCCTGCAAGTTCTTTATATGCTGCATGCTCTGACAGCAAAGGCAATGCGTGTCTGACAGCTGGGAGCACAGGGGTAGCCAGAGGTAAGTACAGTCATTTATAGGATAGGGTCTGCCTGCATTTAAAAAAAATAATGAAATGTAGTTTTGAGTAACCAACTTTAGTTCAGGAAATTGTTTTTTTTGTTTGTTTTGCTTGTTTTTTTGGTCTTTTTTTTTTTTTTTTTAATGCACCAAAAGGGCTTTCACAATAAAAACCTACACAAAAATGGGGGTAGGGAGGGATGGGGCTGCTTGTTCTGAAGCCTACAATCCCACGAGAGCAGCCATTTCGTTTTGCACTCAGGCCGCACACTACATGTTTAAGCTGATCTGTTGCCACTTGACTGCCACAGTTCTGAAAAGAACTCGAAGCTCGTTTTTAATGAAGATCAAGTTGGAGAATGTAGATTCCCTGTTGTTCAGCAAACTCTCTGTGTTCTGTGGTCTGTTTGAAAACAGGGAGCTCTGCTGGATGAAAAATCTTGTTATTTTAACGATTCCCTATGTGTCATGCATACATCCCCGATTTCAACAAACTAGGAATCTTGTCTTTTCCTGTCTGGATGGCTGCCTCCCTGAAGCATATGTACCCTTTCCTGCGGCTACCATTAATTGGGCAACTGCTGCCTTGTGCTATCTAACAATTTACGTGCTCCTGACTTAGCGTGTAGGTAACTCCATTCAGAGAAGCGACTATTTTATAATACCCTCAGTGCTTTCTCAGAGGATATGCTTAATGGCTACCTGTTGATTTAATTTGAGTGGAATTCAGTAAGATGCACTTAGCATTCAAACAATCCTAGCTCACACAGTAATGGTACCTGGAGTTTTTGCAATGAGCTTCAGGACCTTGCAGGCTCAGGTTGAACAGCATGTATAGCAGCGGTTAGCAGGCCATGCACATGAGGTCAAGGACCGCTCTTTCCTAGCATCTTTGGCCCTGGCATTGTTCTAAGTGTTTCACTTATTTTATGTGTGTGTGTGTGTGTGAATGTGTGTTCCAACAATATACTTCACTCTCAGAATTTTCCCCACTAGAGGTAGAAATAGATTTAGAAGACCCAGGACTGCATTTTCGAATATCAGCCTCTTTGTCAAGGATCTGTAAGGACTTCTGCAAGGCTGCCTCCTCCTCCTTCATCCACTGCTATACTTTCTTTCATTATCACTTTCTTTACCTGATTCTTCTGTAGTTGCTGTTTATTCTTTTTTTCAAAAACAGATCAATATTATTGATACATAGTAATAAAACATACAGTTCATCCAAAGTGTACAATCAATGATATTTGGTATAATTACATAGCTATACATTCATCACTTCAATCATTATTAAAGCATTTTTGTTATTTTAATAATAATAATAGACAAAAAATAGACAAACAAGAAAATTCCTCCCCTCTCAATCTCCCTCTGTTTCTCCTGCTGTACATAGCTGCTATTTCTGGCTATTTTTGCACAATTATTTATTTATTTATTAAGTGCTTTACTTATACTATTGCCATCTGGGCCTGCCAGTAAGCTTTTGAGGTGGGTACCTTATTATACTCAAGTTTGCAGATGAGGAAGCGGCTGTGGCTCAATCAGTAGGGCTCCCGTTTACCATATGGGAGGCCCCGGGTTCGGTTCCCGGGGCCTCCTGGTGAAGGCAGGCCCGCCCGCGCGGCGTGGTTAGCTGACCCAGCGAGCACAAGCAGCAAGGGGGGGATAAATGAATAAATAAATAAAATCTTTAAAAAAAAAAAAAAAGTTTGCAGGTGAGGAAACTGAGGCACAGAGAGATTAAGAACTTGTCCAAGACTACACAGCCAGGGAGTAGCAGATACAAACTTAGGCAGCTGGGTTCCAAAGTTGGTGCTTTTGCCCAATTTGCCATCTTGGGAAAAGGGCTGATACTTATGTGTGCACTTATTATATGCCAAGCACTTTGCACCATCTATTGTTATCTGCATTTTACGGATGAGTAGACTAAGGTGCATAGAAGCCAAGTAAGTGTTAGGGCCCAGATTTGAATCCGGGGGTCTGGCTTCAGACCATTATGCTATAGCATTCTCTGAGCAGTCAGCTGATCAATAGGCTTCCCGTCTTGAATTGTTTCATGCAGGTTTAGCTAGCAAGAGATGGGGGACCACATTCTCTTTTTATAAGAAGACACCTCTGAAATTTCCATCAAGGCTGAAAATCACAATATATCTTAACATCAATGGAGCTGGGAGACATGTAGGGCTTCTTCCCAAATGAGGTGAGAAAGTAGTCTGGGGCAAGAGGGGATAGTTAGTACTTTACTTGGCTATTTTAAGATGAGGAGACCAAAGCCTAGAGGTATTTGTTTCTTCCAGGGTTATGATATGAGATGAGCTAAGGGAGTTGAAGAATAAACCCTGCTATTTCCTTGGGCCCACAGTGGGCAAGGTGGGGCATGGAAATGGGAGGGGCCCAGGTAGAAGGTTTTCTGGCCCACCTGGCTTGAGGCAGCCACATAGAGCACCAGGCTGGAGAAGCCAGGACTGAGTACATCAGTGCTTTCTCGCTCTGGTTCTCCTTGGACTCAGTAGGCACTCTGCTCCCAGAGGCCATCACCTTCAGGGATGGAGCATTTAACTGCAGGTAACGGGAAGAGTCCCATACATGCAAGGTGGTCCATTTCAGTGAGCTCACAACATCAGAACTAAAGGAAGGAAAAAATGCTTGCTGAACTAAACAACTCATCCGTCATGCCTTAACCAAACCAATGGGGCACTTAAAAAAAAAAATAGCTTTTTCTAGTTAGGGAAAGGGAACCTGTTTTAGTTTCCTGGCTGCAAAATAACTACCAAACAATGTGTTGCCTTAAACAATGGGAACATATTGGCCCACAGTTTTGAGACTAGAGGTCTAAAATCGAGGCATCAACAAGGCAGATGCTTTCTCCCCAAAGACCGCGGTGTCCTGGCACTGGCTGCTGGCAATCCCTGGTCCTTGGCTTTCTGTCAGATGGCAATGCATGTGGTGGCATCTTCTCTTTTCTCTTGTAGGTTCTGTTGATTTCCAGCTTCTAGCTGCTTCCTGGGTCTTCTTTTTGTGTGTCCAATTTCCTTTGCTTATAAGGACTTCATTCCTAGTGAATGAAGGCTCACCCTCATTCAGTGTGGGCACATCTTAAGAAACAACGTCTTCAAAGGTCCTGTTGACAAATAGGTTCACACCCACAGGATCAGGGGTGGGGACCTGAACATGCCTTTTATAGGGGACGTGATTCAACCCCCAACAGAACCTAAAGTGTACAAAGTTAAATTAAAAGAGAACATGATTTCCCATGAAGAAACCTCATGCCTCTCTGCTAGGCCTCTATCTAGCATTCCATTCACTGAAAGGGCACAGCATTTCATTCATTGTCTGGGAAAGAACATCAAAAAAACTGAGTCTGTAAGCTAGGTCTTCAGGCTGTCTACCAGCCAGCCCTCAGGAGGAAGGAAGGAAGGAGAGGAGGAGGGAGGGAGGGTAAAAGATGGAGGGAGGGAGGAGGGAAAGTCTCTGGGTTACATGTTGATGGCCCTGTGGGGACTTGCCATTGCTCCTATGCCCACCCAGGAGTGAGCACGGCAGGGGATGTGGCCACTAGGCTTCAGGCTCCTGGCTAGAGGCCAGGGTTCTAGGTAGACTAGAGAAGAAGACACGATGGTTGTTTTCTAGACGTGGAATGGGAATAGTGATGCTCAACCCACAGGGCTATTTTGAGGACTGAACAAGCATGATGCTTGGCACAGGACAGGTGTTTGGAAATGGGAACTGTCTGGCTGTTGTCAATGTGATTTAGCTGAGGGTGATCTGGCTGTAGCACTCTCTTCCCCGGGTGATGAGCCAAGCTGATGCTGCTGATCTCACTGGCTAGGTGGGTGTTCTTCCTCTTTAAAAAGTTTCTTTTAAAAAAATTATGAAATATAACATGCAAAGTCCACAAGACATAAATAACTGCATAATGAAAAACATAAAGACAAGTCCCATGTACCTCCTGTAATGTAACTACTACCCAGCTCAGGAGCCCCCACCCCCACCCCATGGTCTTTTCCAGCTCAGGCACCTCCTCTCACCCACAGAGGTGACCTCTATCCTTTTGTGGAAATGAGATCTTTGCTTTTATATGTATATATGCAAATGTTATATATGTATGCATATATATTTATATTTAGTTTTATAACCCATATATATCATCCCCTATTATTTTGCCTATTTTAAAAGTTTACATAAATGGGCTCTTATGTGTTCTTTTGTGTCTCACTTCTTTCATTCATCATTACAGTTTTAAGATGCAACCACACTGTTTTGGTAATTATAGTGTATTCATTGTCATTGCTATGTAGTAGCTCTTCATGGAGTATGCTATATTTTGTTTATCCATTCTACTGGAGATGTACATTGGGTATTTTCCAGGTTGGGATAATTACTCACAATGTTGATATAAACAGGAATTTTGCAAACAGATTGTTAAAGTTTTGGTAGCTTGAAATCAGCCATGGTGGGAGCATTTATACCATGGAAACTGGCAAATGTTACACATCAGGCCAGGGAGCTGGCTAGCCGCACCAATGGAAACGACCATGTGGTGCCATGTCTATCATAAATCCTGTCTACATACGTGTGGATTTATTTCTATGCATCTCTACTGTTTCATTCTTCTCTTGGTCTATCCTCATGTCAAAATCACCCTGTCATATTAACAGTAGCTTTGTAAGACTCTCTCTCATTTTTTAAGCTATCTTTTTTCCCCTTTTTTTTTAAGATTTATTTTATATATTTATCTCTCCCCACCCCCTCATTGTTTGCACTTGCTGTGTCTGTTCGTCTTCCTTGTTTCTTTAGGAGGCACTGGGAACTGAACCCGGAATGTCTGATATGGGAGGAAGGTACCTAATTGCTTGAGCCACCTCTGTTCCCAAAGACTAAGTCTTGACATCTGGTAGAGAATGTCCTTCCACCTCCCAAGGGCACCTTGCTCTTTCTTGCTCTTGGATTTCTTTGTAAATTTAGATTCAGCTGGTCAAGTGTTTACAGAAAAATCTGTTCGAATTTTAATTGAGGGGTTCCATTGAATATGTCGATCAATTTTGGGAAGATATTTTTTAATCTATTTTAATGAGTTTGTTCTGGATATTACTCATTACTGTATAATATTGATTGATATATTTTCCCTCAGTTTGTCATTTACCTTTTCCACAGGGTTTCTTACCTTACAGAACTACTTTATTTTTATGAAACAAAGTCTATCAACCTTTTCCTTTATAGCTTCTAGGATCTGTGTCATAAGATTAAAAATCCAATTTAATTTAAACAATTCTATTCTATTATTTAATGGTTTCCTTAATGATTAGAATCCAAAGATTTAAATTATTGATCCATCTTGAACTTATAATAAAGTGTGGAGGTAGGTTTTCTTTTTCTTTCTCCCTCTCTCCCTCCCTTCCTTCTTTCCTTCCTTCCTTTCTTCCTCCCCCCCCTTCTTTCCTTCCTTCTTTCAAGATGGCTAACCTATTGTCCCACAATTTATAAAATTTATTTATAAAATAGTCTATCCTTCCCTATTTGATATGAAATGCCACCATTATTATAAACTAAATTCCTATACGCATTTCTTATAGTCTATTCTTAGACTTTTTCTTTTGTTTCATTTATTCATTCTACAAAGGCCAGCCACATATAATTAAAAATATTCCAGTATCCACATTTTAAAAAGTGAAAAAAAGTCAAATTAATGTTACTAATATATGTAATTCAATTCAGTTTACCCAAACATCGTAATTTCAACATGTAATCAATATAAAAATTATTAAAAAGATAGTTTACATTTCTTTTTTTTTTCATACTGTCTTCGAAATCTGGCCTGTATCTACTAAATTAGATACTCAAGCCTTTATCTTTGTTACGGCAGGTCTATAGAGTAGTCTTTAAAAAAAATTTTTTTTTAATAAATAAATATATATATATATTTAAAGATACTTAGGGGAAGCGGCTGTGGCTCAATCAGTAGGGCTCCCGTTTACCATATGGGAGGACCCAGGTTCGGTTCCCGGGGCCTCCTTGTGAAGGCAGGCCCGCCTGCATGGCGTGGTTAGCTGACCCAGGGAGCACAAGCAGCAAGGGGGGGATAAATGAATAAATAAATAAAATCTTAAAAAAAAAAAAAGGATACTTAGATTACACAAATGTTACACAAAAAATATAGGGATTCCCATATGCCCCGCTCCCCACACCTCCTACACCCTCCCACATAAACAACATCCTTCTTTAGTGTGGCACATTCATTGCAATAGATAAATGCATCCTGGGGCATTGCCATTGAGCATGGACCAGTGTTGAAATTGTAGATTACACTCTCTCCCACACAATTCTGCAGGGTATGGGAAGATATATAATGGCATATGTCTGTCATTGCAATGTCATTCTGGACTATTCCCAAGTCCCCAAAAAGCCCCTGCATTATACCTGTCTTTCCCTTGCCCTGCTCCCAGAGCCTCCAGTGGCCACTGCCTTCACATCAATGCTGTAATTTCTTCCATTGCTAGAATCACAACAAGTCTATAGTAGAATACCAGTAAGTCCACTCTAGTCCATAGTTCATTCCCCAATCCTGAACTCCACCTCTAATTGAGAGGGGGCTTCAATCCCATACAGCCAATGGATGGGACTCTCTTGCTTGCAGTTGTAGGCTCTCTTGTTTCCTTGGTATGGTGGTTGTCAATCCTTACCTCCTTGTTAGTTGTCCTGGGTGACTCCAATGAACTGGAGAGTAGGTGTTGCAACTCTGCTGAGGCTCAAGGCCCAGCTGCACATGGACAGTCCAAAGATTCAAGTTTCTTGTACATATACCTACCAATTCCAGCACCAAGTGTAGGTTCAAATAGAAGGGACAGATTAGCAATGTGTGGGGAAGCCATAACTGAGTTCAACTCTGTCACTCTTAGGAGCACAAACTCCAAAGTTGGGCCCACTGGCAAGGCACCAAACTTTGGAACTTTCTGCTGTGACCACAGGAGCTGGGTGGCTCCAGAGACCTCAGGAGCCCCACTATTTGAGGTAGTATCTACTTTAGCAGTCTATGAGATCCTGCTGAGATGTGTATAAACGTTATCTCTGGGATGACCTCCTGACTTACTTTGAAGTCTTTTAGCCATATAAACTCATTTGTCTTTACCTTTTCCCCGTTTTTTTTGAGGTCTTTTTCCAGTTGCATTGCTAGTTGGTGCTTGGTAGTAATCCCATGGTGCAGGGAGGCTCATCCCCGGGAGTCATGTCCCACACTGGATGCTGAGTTTGGCTTAGAGAGATGCCACATTTGAGCAACAAGGAGGCTCTCAGGTGGCAACTCTTAGGCACCCCACAACACTAGGCTAAGTTTCAATTTCAAGAGCAAAGGCTCACAAGTAGAGTAGTCTTAACTCTATGGCTACTTTAGCCCTGAACCTACCAGGTCTTCCCTTGCAGACTCAATTCAATGATGTCTCTTCACTCTGGTTGATTGGAACTTTAACATTTTCCAGCCCTGTGTGACTTTGGTAATCTGTATCAGTCAGGGGTCTTCAGATAAATAGAACCAACAGGAGATATGTGTAAGGGATTTGCTCTTGAACTTCAAAGGGCAGGCCGCAGGCTGGAAAGGTGATTCTGAAGTACTGAGTCCAAATTCCCCAGGGAAAGCTGGTAGGCTGGAAATTCTGACAAGACTCCATGTTGAAGTATTGGGGCAGAAATTCTTCTGACCTCTGGGACCCTCAGTTCTTGCTATTAAGACCTCCAACCGATTGGGTAAGGCTCACCCACATTATAGAGGATAATCTCTTTTATTTAAGTCAACTGGTTATAGATGCTAATCCCATCTACAAAAAACCTCCACAGTAAAAACTAGATCAGTATTTGACCAAGCAACTGGACACCATAATCTAGCCAAGTTGACCATCACAGTCTACTCCTTGTCAACTTGGTACCCATACACATCTCCCTTAAACCATACTTAATCTCCAAATAAAGAAAATAATGAAGTCATACTTTCACCTAATATGATACAATTGCTCTGCATACAACCAAAAATGCACTAACCATTTTCTCGGAACAGAATACAAATCCTTAGGTGATAGTCATGCTTCTCCTTATTATCTTGAAACTTAACTATTATCATGTAAAGTAAATACAACTTATGCTAAAAGAAGAATAAGAAAGGGAATAAAATAAGAGATTACATACACATACAGAGACATATTCATAACAAAATAAGGAAAATATTCATAAAAATGACAGCCCTCATTTCTACAACTGCTTACAAGGTCATAGGTGATATTTATCACCACCTTCTTCCACTACCAATCAATATTCCCTTCACCCTCAGCAAGTACTCAGCCAGCTGTGATTCTTTGCCTCATGGGGTGACCCAAACTTTCATTTTTAAGGGTCTGGGCCATTGGGAGTTCCGCCTGGATTGGGTTTTATAGTTTTCATTGCCTTTAATTATACCCTAAAGGATCTTCTATTTTCAAGCACACTTGTGCTTACCTCCATTGTGTAATAGCAGTCCAATTTCTCCTTTGTAATCAGGATCAATCATCCCAGCAAGTACAGTAACTCTCTACTTTGTTGAACCAGGGGCATAAGGAGCCCAAACTGGCCAGTGGGTAATCTAACTTCCAGTTCAGTGGAATCATTGTTGTGTCTCCTAGTGGAAGCACTACTCCCTTTGGAACTAAGACTACTAGACTAAGAGCACATAAAGTTTTGGAGACTGGAAACAACAATTTTGCTAGTGGATCATTCTGGGTAACAGTGAGTGGTGCCACTTTCATTTCCACTCCTTGATTCCTGGATCCAGGTGTCTTGGTGTAGCAGTTTGATATTATTTATGAATTCCAAAAAGATAATATTGATTATGTTTGTAAACTGTTCTGTTCCTCTGGGCATGATATCCCTTTGATTATATTAAATTCAGAGGTTTCCCTTTTGCTTTATTAAATCAAGATTAGGGCTTTGATTTGACCACATCATTATGGCATACAGGGTTGAGTCCCTGCCCCCTTTGTAGTCTGATAAAACAGACTCTCACGCAGAGGTAGATACACAGAGAAGAAGAACATGGAGGATGAAGACAGCTCATTAGACACGGCAGAAGCCCTGGGAAGAGAGATTAGCCTGATAGTCTACAGGTGACCTTGTGAAGAGACCAGAGCAGCTGAGTCTGGAAAGAAATGAGCCCCAGGAAGAGAGACAGCCCTATGCCAGCCTACAGCTGAGATCAGAAGGAGTTGGGACCATGGAGTCTTAAGAGGAAGAAGGAAGTCTGAATCCTCACAGACATCGCCCACCATCTTGCTTCAACATGTGGCCAATGACTTTGGGTGAGGGAATACCTCTTATGGTACCTGAGGTGGACTCTTTATGGCCTTGTGACTGCAAGCTTCTACCCCAAATAAATACCCTTTATAAAAGCCAACAGAGTTCTAGTATTTGCATCAGCACCCCTTTGGCTGACTAACATACCCAGCTAAAGGGACAAACAACACCATATATTGGATGCTAATTTAGAGCACATGCAGCTTCCTGGAAAACATTGCCCCAGGCCTGCAAGGTATTGCCACCAGATAGTACCATAATTGAGTCTTCAAAAGACCATTTCACTGTTCTATCAATTCACCCCTTTTGGGATTATGGGATACATAGTAAAAGCAGTGATTTCCCTGAGCATGTGCCCATTCCTGCACTTCATTTGCTATGAAGGGAATTTCTTGACCAGAAGCAATGCTATGCAGAATACCATGATGGTGGATGTATTAGTCAGCCAAAGGGGCACTAATGCAATATACCAGAAATTGGTTGGATTTATAAAGGGTACTTATTTGGGGTAGAAGTCCACAGACACTAGGCAATAAAGCGTTAAGTTTATTCTCTCACCAAAGTCCATTGCCACGTGTTGGAGCAAGACAGCTGCCAACGTTTGCCAGGGTTCAGGCTTCTTGGGTTCCTCTCTTCCTGGGACTGTGTTTCTCTCCAGGCTTAGCTCCTCTGGTTCCTCCACAAGGTTAGCTGTAGACTATCAGGCGAACGGCTTGCTTCTTTTCTCCTGGGGCCTTCTTTCCAACATCAAAACTGCTTCTCAAAAACTGCTCCCTCTGTCCTTTGCCTTGCCTTTTATATTTGATTCCCCCACCCACCAAGGGGTGGGGCTCAACACCCTACTGACATGGCCTAGTCAACGCCCTAATCATAACTTAATCATGCCCAGATTAACAGATCAGTTTACAAGCATGATCAAATTATATTTTTGGAATTCATAATTACATCAAATTGTCCAATGGCTACAGTGGACAAGGCATTCTGTAAGTCCAAGGATGGTAGTTTTGGCAGAAGCATTGTTGCAGGGAAGGCAAAACTATATCCACAGTAAGTGTCTATTCCAATAAGAACAAAATGCTGCCCCTTCCATGATGGAAATGGTCTAATGTAATCAACCTGCTATATGGGATCACCTTGGGGAATAGTGTCATATCAGGGACTGAGTGTTGGTTTCTACTCCTGGCAGATTGGATACTCAGGAGTCGCTGTAACCAAGCCAGCCTTGGTTAGTGAAAGTCCATGTTGCTGAACCCATGCATTACCTCCATCTCTACTACCATGGCCACTTTGTTCATAAGCCTGTTGGACAATGATAGGGATGGTAGGGGAAGAGACCAATTGATATCCACAGAGCAAGCATCCTATCTATTTTATTATGAAAATCTTCCTCTGCCAATTTAGAAAGGTTTCTCTACATACATCTCCTATGAGACTTCCTTATCACCAATTTTCCAATCATGTTCCTTCCAAGTCCCTGACCATCCAGCCAAACCATTGGACATAGCCCATGAATTGGTATACAAATGTACCTCCAGCCATTTCTCCTCCCAAATAAAATTAACAGCCAGGTACACTGCTAAAAGTTCTGCAGTTTGAGAAGATTTCCCTTCACCACTGTCCATCAGGGACAACCCAGTAAGTGGCTGTAGTGCTACAGTAGTCCACTTTCAGGTGGTGCTTACATATCATGCAGAACTATCTATAAACTAGGCCCAAGATTTCTCTTTCTCAGTCAATGGATCATAAGGTACTCCCCAAGAGGCCATAGGTACAGAAACAGGAGGGCCATGGGCACTTCCTCGTGTAACATACTTGTACCTCCAGGAACAGCTCGTGCCCTAACTTGTCTATATCAGTTTCCTTTGATAATAGAGTGCTGCTGTGCACACCCAGTGTCATGGCTTGGTGGGTCAGACAACACCCAGTTCTTGATGTGCAGCTCAGGTCTCATGGTAACTTAGTGGCCTATGGTTAAGTGGTTAAGTATTTAGTCTCTACTAAGGCCAAACCACAACTTGTTTCTCAAAATGAGAGTAATTATTTCCAGAGGATAGCAAGACTTTGCTCCACAATCCTAAGGGTCTGTGCTGTGATTCTCCTATAGGAGCCTGCCAAAAGCTCCAAACATCATCTCTATTTGCCAATGATAATTTCAAGTACCATTGGATCTGCTGGATCTTATGACCTAAGTGGCAGAGCAGTTTGCATGGCAGCCTGAATCTGTTGCAGAGCCTTCTCTTCTTCTGGTTCCCACTCAAAGCTAGATGCTTTTCAGATCATACCCAAATGAGGAATATGTTGCCTTCAAAATCCAAAGAGGCCCACTAGGCATTGAACCTCTTTTTGTTTGTAGGAGGGGACAGATACAGTAGCTTATCCTTCATCTTAGAAGGGATATCTCAACATGCCACATATCTCTGGACACATAGAAATTGAGAAAACAACATTTGCCAAATCAGTAGCTACCTATCAGGTACCAGGGGATCACTGTTACTTTGCTCAAGCAATGATACCATATCTGGAACAGAAGCTGCAATTGGATTCACCACCTGGTTAAGTTTACAATAATCCACTCTAATCTTCATGAGCCATTGGTCTTCTGCACAGGTCAGATAGGAGAATTGAAGGAGGATGTGGTGGGAATCACCATCCCTGCATCCTTCAGGTCTTTGATGGTGGCACTGATCTCTGCAATCCCACCAGGAATGTGATATTGCTTTTGATTTACAATTTCCTAGTAGAGGCAGTAGCTTGCTTCCACTTGGCCTTTCCTACCATTTTAGCCCTTACTCCATAGAACAGGGGAATCAATGTGGGGATTATGCTAGTTGCTGAGTATGTCTATTCCAGTTATGTATTCTGCATCTGGAGAAATAACTACAGGATGGGGTTGGGGACCTATTGTGAAAAGAACTTGAACTAAAACTCTATTGATCACATGACCTCCACAAGCCCCTACTCTGACTGGTGGAACACAGTGATGTTTTGGGCCTCCTGGAATTAGTGTCAGTTCAGAGCTGGTGTCCAGTAAGCCCTGAAAAGTCTAAGTATTTCCTTTTCTGATTAAAAAAGAACCCTGGTAAAAGACAGATATTGCTTTGGGGAAGCCTGGGAGAAAGATAAACAGTATAGCAGAGTAGCAGGGCCCTTCCTCAAGGGGACTCGGCCTTTGCCTCATTCAGGGGTTCTGGGTGTGTAAACTCTCAAGTCTTGGATTTAGGGGCCCTGACTCTTTTTTGTGATTCAAGTTACTCTTTTGTTCTCTTGACCTAGAACTCTGCTACTTATACAGATCACGTAAGAATTTAATAGACTGCTCATCTCTTTTGCTTATAGGTTCCCAAAGATCAATTAGCCAAAGCCATAGATCTCTATAAGCCAGACTATTCTGATTACTGCCTTAACTGTGCTGTCCATTCTCGTAGACACTCCCATGTTTTCTTTGGAGATTAACTGTCCCCACTTAGGCTCTGATACCCTGGAATCCAATTATCCCCACTGCATTTAAGAATCCCAGTTCAGTGGCAGCAGTTCCCACTATAATAGCTGAGCTACAGAAAAGAGCAATGACAGAGTTCTTCAGGGATGCCGGGACTCCCCTCACAAATTTGTTTCTCACAGTCCTGGTAAAAGGTGTGTCCTCAGGACACTCCTGAGGAGGCTGAGCAGGTTTAACATGATAGATCCACTCTAACATTCCAATCTCCCTAAGCCTTTGGATACCTTCTTTTATAATATATCTGGGCAGTTCTGACATCTCAACTTCATTGAGAGTAGGCCACCTTTTGGTTCATGCTTCAGCCAACCAACCAACTAACCAACCAACCAACCAACCAACCTGAACCTTTTCTATACCTTGTCCTTCCCCCACCCCCCAGTTAAAACAATTGAATTCAAAATATCTGCTTAGTAGGCCCATATCAATGAATTCAGTCTGATCCAACTTTATCTTCCTTCCACCATTGTCCCACACACTGAATATCCATTCCCAGACATATTCCCCTGATTTTTGTCTGTATAAATTGGAAAAATCAGAAAGTTCTTTTGGAGTGTAGTATACCTCCCAAAAGATCACACTTTTGGGGTGGGTTCTGAGGAAAATTAGCAGTGTCTTGCAAGTCAACTGCATCAGGGGATTCCATTATAGGTTCTTCTGGCAAAGCAGGGTTAATCTTTTCATGTGGAGGTAGAAGGGCTGCCAATAAGGGTTCATCCAGTAAAGAAGACTCAGCAGAATTTAGGGACTCAATGCTCCATCATGATCTGCCCATATGTCTTCATTCCAATTTTCAGGATCCCATTCCTTCCTAACCAATGCCCTCACTTTAATAGCAGACACTCTGCAAGGTTGGGAATTCAATTTGCTTTGTAATTCATCTATGTGTACAATAAAACTCTGTATTTGGTTTTCAGAAATCTCAATTCTCAGGCCACAGGAGACAAGTTTCTTTCAGGCCACATATAGAAAATTTCATGTCATTTATGTAGCATTTGAGCTGGGAATTTGAGTATTTTATCCAGTATATTTAGGAACAACCAGCCAATCTCATTATACTCATTAGCTTGACAAAAAATGTTATAAGGTATCAAATCCACAGTCACCCAGAACATATAGATATTTTAGTAGGCGTATCCAATGGGGATATTTTGCATATGGGTATTTCCACATCATTCCATGGATGATCAGTGTCTTCTTTATCACTGGAAATAGAGTCATTAGTGCCTTTCAATCTAATCAGATTAAAGAACGAATTCTCAAAAATCCAGGACCACTTCAGAAAATTCATCCTTAAGATTCTGGTCTTTCAGAGTTACTCTCAGTACCAAAATCTGTATCAGAGTTCTCCAGAGAAACAGTACTGTATTAGTCAGCCAAAGGGGTGCTAATGTGAAATACCAAAAATGGGTTGGTCTTTATAAAGGGTATTTATTTGGGGTAGAAGTCCACAGATACCAGGCCATAAAGCGTTAAGTTTCTTCTCTCACCACAGTTCATTGCCACGTGTTGGAGCAAGACAGCTGCCGATGTTTGCCAGGGTTCAGGCTTCTTGTGTTCCTCTCTTCTTGGGGCTGCGTTTCTCTCTGGGCTTAGGTCTTCTGGTTCCTCCAAAAGAGCAGCTGTAGACTACCAGGTGAACGGCTCACTTCCCTTCTTCTGGGCCTTTTCTCTAACATCAAAACTGCTTCTCAAAAACTGCTACTCAAAAAACTGCTTCAACTCTGTTCTTGCCATGCCTTTTATATTTGATTCCCTACCCACCAAGGGGAGGGGCTCAATGTCCTACTGATATGGCCCAGTCAATGCCCTAATCATGTCCAGATTAACAGATCAGCTTTACAAGCATGATCCAATTATATTTTTGGAATTCATAATTACATCAAATTGGCCAAAGGCTACACTCCACACTCTGAATTCCAAAAATACATTACAATATTCAAAAAACCTTAAATCAGTAACAATTCAACTACAAAATCATATCATAATCATTTTAAAGAATAACAGTTCATCTTGAGGCAAAGTCCCATCTGCTATAGACTTCTGAAACCATTTAACTGCTTCCAGTACACAAATGGAAAGACAAAGGATAAACATTTTCAATATCATAAGAGAAATTGGTATGTTAAACATGAGTCATGGATCCTTTACAGTTCAGTAAAACTGCAGCGCATCCTCCATTTGATTTCAAAATCTGAGAGTCATTCTTAAGATGATGGTTTCTTCTCCTTGGGGCCACATGGGAACCCACCCTTTCCACAGGCTTGCCCAATGGCCATTTTCTTGGTTCCACCCTCATCAAGCATCTGGGTGTCGACTAAGCTCCAGACCTCACCCTCCAAGAGTGTTGGGGTGATTGCCACACCTTACCCAATACTTGGGTTAGAGTCTTAGCCCCACTAGTACAGTGAGGTGAAGACAACATTCTCCCTAACCTTGGCATACAGGTTCAACCCTCTCAGAGCAATGGGTTGACCACCTGGCCTTCTCTAATCCATGGGGGACAGGTACACCTCTCTCAGACCCATGGGCTGTTGATCTTAACTGCCCTAATCTTTGAGAAATGTGCTCCACCCTCCCTGCACCTTTGGGTGGCAAAACTCTCCCAGAACATTGGGTGGGGACATCCACCCTCTTCAACTGCTGGGGAAACCTCACCCTCTCTGCACTATGAGGCATCAAAACTTTCCCAGAACATTGGGTAGGAACATCCACCCTCTTCAACTGCAGGGGCAAACTCACCCTCTCTGTACACATGGGTGGGGCTCCTCTCTTGGCCCAAGGAGATGTCTTAATTCCAGATCTCTGCTTCCACAGTTTTCTTCTTAAAGCTGATTCTCCTTCAATCTCTCCTTTCCATGTCTCCTTTTGTCCAAGCAGTGGTTTTGTTCGTACAGCTCTTTCAAAAACTTTGTTGGTTTAGTATGCAGGAAGCAGGGGTCCAAGACATCAGACAGTAAGACTTTCCGCAAGTCTTTCCGAATAACTGCATCTTCAATCCTGATTTACAAGTTCCAACGTTGAAGTCTTGAGGCAGAAATTTTTCTGACCTCTGGAACCCTCTGTTATTGCTATTAAGACCTCCAACTGAGGTCTACTTAAACTCAACTGGCTGTAAATGCTAATCCCACCTACAAAATAACCTCATCAGCAACATTTAGGCTAGCATTTGACCAAACAACTGGACACCATATCCTAGCCAAGTTGACATAGAAAATTAACAATCACAAAATCATGTAGCTTAGAGGGCCCAGTATTTGTTCTTTCCCCTGTAGTAGTACTTTGCCTAGGTCTTCAAGTTTCTCCTCTGTATGCACACTGTGTGTATACATAGGAATCAGCCAAAGCCTCAAGAAAACCTCTGTCCATATTTCTGCTGCTCTTTCTCTGGGGAGCTCCCTTCTTTCCAATACTCCACCCTGTAAAGTTCAGCAGCCCAAGCCTTCTGAACTCCAGTCTCTATTAATTTATCTCAGAGGGATGACTGTGTTCTGCTTGGGGACCACTCCTTGCATTGTGGTCTGGAAAAGGCCTCTAGGCAGAAGGTCTGAGTGATCCTAGGGCTCACTTATTAGTTTTCCTTCTCTGAGGAATCATGATCACATGCCCTGCTGGTGGGGGGAGAGGTAAGAGTACAATGCTAGTTATTCTTGATGACCAGTATGGCAGTTTGATATTATTTATGAATCCCAAAAAGAGATATAGATTATGATAACCCTTTTATTGTATTAGATTCAGCTGAGACATCTGATTAAATTATGTTAAGATTAGGGCGTAGATTGAACCATGTCATTAGAGTGCAACTCAGCGTTGAGTCCCAGCTCCCTTAGTGGGCTGATGAAACAGATTGTCACACAGAAGTAGACACACAGGAGAAGAACAAAGAGGAAAAGAGATGGCTCATTAGACATGGCAGAGGCCCTGGGAAGGGAAATGAGCCTGATAGTCTATAGCTGACCTTGTGAAGAGATCAGAGCAGCAGAGCCCAGAAAGAAACAAGCCCTGGGAAGAGAGAGGAGCCTTATGCCAGCCTACAGCTGAGACTGGAAGAAGCTGGGTTTCTTTGTTGGGCACAAAAAACCAGAAACTGATTCCAGAAATTCCAGGCCTCTGGAAATCAAGCCCACAGACAATAGTGCTCCATTTGAGGAATTAAATAAACTTGAAAATTTTAAGCCAGGATTGAAAATGCAGTTATGTCTGATAGCTTAGACCTCTGCTTCTTGCATGCTAAACCAATAAGCTTTTTGCAAAAGCTGTATGAACAAAACCACTGTCAGCCTGGACTAAAAGGGATATGGTGGGGAAAGATGGAAGGGAAAACAGCTTTAAGAGGAAAACCATGGAAGCTAAGATCTGGAATTAAGACATCTCCTTGGGCCAAGAGAGGAACCCTACCCATGTGTACAGAGACGGTGAGTTTGCTCCGGCAGTTGAAGAGGGTGGATGTTCCAGCCCACTGTTTAGGGAGATCTTTGTCACCCCAGGCTGCAGAGAGGGTGGAGCACATTCCCCAAGGGTTGGGGAGAGTGAGGTCAACACCCAATAGGTCTGAGAGGGGTGGGCTTTTTCCCCATATATTAAGGAAGGCCAGGTCACCAACTCATTGCTCTGAGATAGTTGGGCCTATAAGCCAGAGATTAGGGAAAGTGTTACTGTCACCTAACTGTACTAAGGGGGCTGAGACTATACCCTAGAGATCTGGGAAGGAGTGGCCATCACCCCAACATTCTTGGAGGGTGAAGCCTGGAGCTTGATTGCCACTCAGATGCTTGATGAGGGTGGAACCAAGAAAATGGCCAATGGACAAGCCTGTTGAAAGGGTGGGTCCCCATGAGGCCCCAGGGAGAAGAAACCATCATCTTGAGAATGACTCTTAGACTTTGACATCTAATGGAGTATGCCCTGCAGGTTTTTGGAACTGTAGGGGACCTGTGATTCATATTTCCCTCCCAATTTCTCCTTATGGTGATGCAAATCTTTATCCTTTGTTTGTCCCTTTGTACATTGGAAGCAGATAAATTGTTTTATAAGTTTTAGAGGTCTCCAGCCAGATGGGACTTTGGCCTAAGACAAACTATATTTCTTTAAACTGATTGTGATATGATTTTGTCCTTAGCATTATAACTGATTTAAAATTTTTTCGTATTCAAAATATCTTTTTGGAATCCAGAGGGTGGAGTGTGGCAGTTTGATATTATTTATGAATTCCAAGAAGAGATATTGATTATGTTTGTAAACTGGTCTGTTCCTTTGGGTGTGATAACACAACCAGAAACAGCAGTCCTGCTTAAAAACAAAACAAAAAGGTCTTTAGATTTCTTTGTTACTCTCTAGTTCCTTTATGATTACCTTTATCTTTATTAATTCCTTCTTATTGTCTTCTTTAATTTTGTTATTCTGTTTTCAACTTCATTTATTTTTATTTTTTTCTTGTTTATTAGAATATTTAGGGCTATGGATTTTTCTCTGAGGACTACTTCAGCTCTATCCCACAGGCTCTGATAAGCAGTATTTTTGTGGTCATTATTCTCAAGATAATCTGTAATTTTGATTTTGATTTCCTTTTTGGTCAAGAATTGGCTCAGAGATTTTTAAAAAATTTGAGATGGTATAGTTTTTTGTTTCCGTTTTCTGGTCTTGTTATTAACTTTAGTTATATTGTATCTAAAATAAAGTTATCTGCACTGTTTATAATTTTTGGAAAGTATTGAAGTTTTCTTTGTAACTTAATGTATAGTCACTATGGTTTTACCATGGATCTTTGTAAACAAGTTATTCACTTTTTAGGGTACAAATTGTTGATTGACTTCAAAGGAGTAAATGGTAGCAATTTAAACTAACAAAAATACCATATGTGTGAGTGTGCATGTGCATATTTTTACATTGGGTGCCAGTGTAAGATTCTACTTTAAAAGAAGATTTCATAGTAAAATAAGTATGAAAATCATAAGCCTAGGTGACTTCAAAGGTCAACTCAAATAGGTATCTGAGTGAGCAGGCCCTAGAGAGATCCTGGGGTAGCTTTGAGATCAAAGTTTTATAAGTTCACAATGTTTAAAGAACACTTATTGTTTATGTATATTCATGTATGAATGAGATACTTCAATAAATTGTTTTTTTTTTTTTAAAAAAAAGGTATCTAAAGGATTCTTTCCTCTTTCTTTTCATTCCTTTCCTTTCTTTCCCCTACAAAATATGCTAATGAAAAAAATCTGGATTACACAGACCCAGGACAGGTGCTAGACCAGCCTATTATCAACAAGTAAGATCACCTTAGACAGTTTTAATTGGTCTTTGGAAAAGCAAAGATGGAATGAAAATTTAATTGTCCTGGACCTTTGTTCAAAATGCATTTTTTCCATCTCCGTTGTAAGGAGAGAATTTTAATTAGCATGATTCTCACCGTTTGGCCATGCATTTGTAATCTTTGTTCACACTTTGGGGAAGAAAAATTTGATGAAAAGAGTTGGACAATAATGGAAATCTTGCCTGAGCAGAACAAATTGGAATTATCCAATATTCTTCAGGATGACTGGCATGCCACAGTTGAGGAGATCAGAAGCACGAGGGCTGGTGCCTAAAAAAAAAGCTTCTTTCCCCCAAAATGCTGCTATTCCCCCTGGCACAGACTTGTCTGGCACAGGATGACAACACAGCCAAATGGAAGCTGCTTGGGCACCAGGCAGAGCTGGGCTCGAATCGATCTCTGACCCTTGCTGGCTGATCCATTAACCTCCCTGAATCTCAGTTTCCTCTTCTGTAAAAGCGGGAGAATATCAGCCTAGCAGGGCTGGGAGGACTGAAAGATGAATTGTCTGAAAGTGCCTGGCAATTAACAGTGGCTCAGAGAATGTTGTAGCGACTTTTTTTTTTTTTTTTTTTTTTTAAAGAAAGGAATACTTGTGAGATTCCCAAGTTGCTTACAGATTTGAGAAGAATGAAGTGGAACAGGGATAGGGGGTATGAGCGTTTGGGGATGGGGTAGACTTTCTTCGCAGCCACTCAGGGTCTTTTGCATGAGGGTCAATTCAGGATTCTAACCCGTAGTTATGAAAGCCCAAGAGCCCATGCTCACCCATGTGAGCTTTGTAGGACAGATATAACGCTGTCATGGACCTCCAGCTTGTAAGGCAATGGGCAGAGGGGTCCTGCTCTGCCAACAGATGGGTCCAACAGTACACATGGGGTGGGGGTGGGGGGAAGTCCCCTTCAGCAAAACATGCTATTTAGGGTGCTGTGTAGAGTTGTCAAAGGGTGAGAAGATATAGTCCTTAGCCCCAGGAGCTTGTAATTTAACAGAGAGAACAAAAAGGGAAGATAACTATAGTCACATACAGAGCTCATTGTAAGAACCCAATAGCCATTTGGCTTAATTCCCCCCCCCCCCCCCCCCAGAGTGTTAAAATCAAATATTCCCTGAGGCTGTGAAATCACACGTCCAGGGGTTTGGTTCAGAAAACACAGGCTCTGTTAACTCTATGTGTGTTCATTCAGGACACATTTGTCCAGCACCTACTGGGCTACCAGAATTCAGTTACTGTTACAAGTATGGCTTCAGGAGTTGAGCAGTTCTGGGTTAACTTTCAAGTCTTCCACTCATGGGGTTTATGGACTTGGGGAAGCACCGAATCTCTGAGCAGCCCAGTTCCTTTATCTATAAAGTGATTACCTCTCACAGTGGTGGTTGTAATCATTTAAAGATGTTTTTAGCATAGGGCTTGCCAAGCTAAGCACTCAATCAAAGCTAGTTGCTGGCAATATTATTTGTCAGGAACTGGGCTGGGCCTTAGGATGTAAGGATAAATAGGACCGCTTTTTCCCCTCCCAGGCAATGGCTCTTAACCTGGGGCAATTTTACCTCCCCCTCCCCGGGGTGGGGTGGGGGGCGTTTGTCATTGTCTGGAGACACTTTTGGTTGTCACACTGTGTGTGTGTGTGTGTGTAAGGGGTGGTGGTGGAGCAGTGCTACTGGCATCTATTCCTGGAGCCCTGAGATGCTGCTAAACATCCTGTGATACACAGGACAGCTCCCTGCTCCAACCCCCAATCTCTCGGATTTTGTTTTTAAAAGATGAAAATGCACCCATTAGAGTTTATCCTCTCTGTAGACAAGGAGAACTTGAGCCGCTGACAAACACCCCTCTTCTGAAAAATCCCATTTTCCTTAACGCCACCTTTACACTTTGGCTTTTTGGGACCCCCTATCGCCACGCCACGCCCCCTTCCCCCCACCCCCCGGAACTTTCTTGCTGATGGTCTAGGCAGAGGCGGCCCAGAGGGGCACGTCCCCATGCAGGCAGTCCTGGTTGGATTGTGCCATCCTCATGCATACACCTGTTCCCAGGTAAAAGATTTCCCGCAGGTGCCGGCAGAGCCGCCTGTGCGGTGGGTGGAGGGGAACTCAAAGGAGGGAACCGGCTCAGGGAGACTCTGAGAGGGTTAGTAAGATAGGGCTTTTATGGTGATCCTATCAGCCAGCTTGGGGCCGACTTTCCGGGCAGCGGCTCTAGGAAGCGCCCAGCCCAGTCACGCCCTAGAAAGAGCACAAGCGCCCCAAAGGCCGAGCGCACCAAGGGGCCAAGGGCTTGCTAGCTTCTCCCGCTGGAACCCCTATGCGGCGCGCGCAGAACGGGGTGCCTGGGCCAGGCCGCTCTCAAACTGGCGGAGGCCCAATCTTTGGAGGGACCTCAGGGTAGTTATAGGACCGCGGGTAGAGAGAAGGCGAGGGGAAGTTTGTCTTTCTCGCTCTACAGCCCTGGATTCCAAGCCTGGGAGCGAGCGCACCCCAGCGTCCCCGGGGCCGCATCTCCGTAGGATGCCCCTCGGGGCAGACCGCGCAAGTGGCGGAGGAGGTGGGGCCACACGTTCCCGCAGTCAAGATCCGATTTCGCGGACCGTGCCTATGTGCTGAGTCAAATCTCGCTGCCCGGCTGGGTCTGCTGGAGGGCGACTGAAGCAGAGTTTTGCGATGGTTAATGAATAATCCCTAACCACGCTCCTCCCGCAGCTGCGGAGAGGAGGCTCCTGGGGGCTGGGCCGGGGCGGCGAGGACCAGGCAGGAAGGAGAAGAGCTGAAGGCGCGCACCCGGGGCGAAGAGAAAGGCAGGCGCGCAGGGGCTCCGGGCCTTCTCTCCGCGGGTCCAGCAGTTTAGAACCTCCTTCTTCCTCCTCTCGCCGCCTCACTCCAGCAAGAACACACCTAAACCCCACCCCCAGGCACCTCCGGGGCATCTCCGAGGTTGGGCCGCTCCAGGAAGTTTCCATGAAAGCACTTGAAAGTATTTAAGTTACCTATGCCAGGTGAAATTCTGCTAGAGAGCGTCCTGCGTCCACTCAGGTGAGCTGCAGCCAAGAACCGGGCCCCTCCGGGAGGAGGAAGGGAAGTTGAGAAGGTCTTTGGACCTGGCGGCTGGCTCTCTTCCACATGGCTTCACCGGGTGGCCCCGGGAGCGACTGCTCCCATATCATAGACCACAGCCATGTCCCTGAGTTTGAGGTGGCCACCTGGATCAAAATCACCCTCATCCTGGTGTACGTGGTCATCTTCGTGGTGGGCATTGTGGGGAACAGCGTCACCATTCGCGTCACCCAGGTGCTGCAGAGGAAAGGCTACTTGCAGAAAGAAGTCACCGACCACATGGTGAGCCTGGCTTGCTCGGACATCTTGGTCTTCCTCATTGGCATGCCCATGGAGTTCTACAGCATCATCTGGAACCCCCTGACCACGCCCAGCTACCCCCTGACCTGTAAGCTGCACACCTTCCTCTTCGAGGCCTGCAGCTACGCCACGCTGCTGCACGTGCTGACGCTCAGCTTCGAGCGCTATGTCGCTATCTGCCACCCGTTCAGGTATAAGGCAGTGTCGGGTCCCTGCCAGGTGAAGCTGCTGATTGGCTTTGTCTGGGTCACCTCAGTCCTGGTGGCGTTGCCCTTGCTTTTTGCCATGGGCGTGGAGTACCCTCTGTTGTATGTGTCCAGTCACGAGGGGCTCACCTGCAACCGCTCCTTCACCCGCCACCACCAGCAACCCGAGGCCTCCAACATGTCCATCTGTACCAACCTCTCCAACCGCTGGACTGTGTTCCAGTCCAGCATCTTCAGCGCCTTTGCCATCTACCTCGTGGTGCTCGTCTCCGTGGCATTCATGTGCTGGAACATGATGCAGGTGCTCAAGCGGAGCAAGCAGGGCCCGCGGGGCGGACAGTCGCAGCTGAGAAAGGCGGAGAGCGAGGAGAGCAGGACGGCGAGGAGGCAGACCATCATCTTCCTGAGTGAGTCCTGGGCCGAGCTGTGAGCAGCCCCCCTGACCCCAAGATAGCCTTTGGCCCTCTTAACCAGGGGACTTGACCTAAACTTGTATCTTCACTGGTCGTGTAGGCTAAAGAATCCTAAAGCAGAAGGTGGAAGTTGATCTGAGTCTGTTTCTTCTCTGTTTTGAGGGTGTGCGGTGGGTTATGGTGAAAAGGGCATTTGCCTAGGAGGTCTGGGTATATTCCAGAACATCGCCTCGCTGATCATAGGCAGGTCAACAAAACATCTCAGGTAAAATGGGGGATAATACCAACTGGGAAGTGGGAAAGTCAAATTAGGTAATCTGGGTGAGGTGAAAGTCCTTTGAAAAGGACCAAGTTCCCTGGTGATAGAAAGGAGCATTTTTATCTAGCCCTGCTGTTACCCTGGAGAACCTTTCTCAGCGATTAGATTTTGTTCCCATTTTTCTCCTCCTTTGGAGAAGCAAGCCTGCCAGGGGAACACACTCTGCAGGCTGCTATTTTATTTCCCTAGAGTGATCTCCTACCCAGTTAAGAAACGGAAGTTCTCAGACTTGTCCTTCCCAGAGTAGTGCTTGATTTCTGCTGCGCTCTGTTTCTTAGCAGAGAAACATGGGGGTGTGGGGATGGATTCATGGGACTTGATTGAGCACCAAAAACACCCAGTTCACACGCAGAGAAAATAGTTTGTTTTCCAAACCTTTGTTGTGGTGGAAGGATTTAAAGTTGGAGCTCTTCTCTCTGGAAGGGAGCTCAGTTTGTAAATGCCAAAACCTGCAGAAGAGGGTCCAGTTCACTGCCTCTGGGAGATGTGGCTTTAACGGTGATACACAATGTTTTTTCTAAGTGTGTGTGTGTTACTTATATTAGCAGAAACAAGAAAAAGGCAGCGTCATGGGTGTGTGAATCTGAGTCAAGGGAGAGTTGATATAACACATGTTTTCCCTTCTCCCCTCTCCCATGTGGCCCTGAGGAGAAGGAATAAACCCTGGCGTTTGTTTCTGGTGTGAGAAACCTGAGTAACAGGTTCCAGGGCCAGGAGTTAGAGATGAGAGCAAACGTGAGGGCCCTTGAGGAGAGATGGAAAGGAATTGGTTCCTTCCCCAGTCCTGCCATTGGATTCTGGTGTGTCTGACCAGCTGACTTGTCTTCTCTGTGTCTGTGTAAAATGAGAGCAAGAGCTCATGACCTTTAGAGGCCCGCTCTGCATCAGGTGCCTTGGTAGTCAATTTGTATTCCCATTTTGCAGAGGAGAAATTTTAGGCTTAGACAGGGTCTGGTTCATAGTCACTCAAGTGGCTCATGAGCACAGCATTAACATTCAAATCCTGCTTCTCCGGGCAGGGAAATGAGTTTCTGCCTGTGGCTTTCACAGGTATCTGGTAAAGGGAAAATAAGGCAGGACTTTCACAAGAAGATGCTACATAGATTAGGATGGTGGTGTCACTACCACTGCTTTCTGGAAGTTGGGGTCAGGAGTCTCTGGTAGGTGATATCCTGGGACTTGGGAAGGGCATTCAATGCAACTCATCCTCTTCCATGTATTGGCTGCTGCCCAAATTATTTCAGGGAGGAATAGACATATGTTTTGCTTAAAACTTTAACACCCATTTAAAGATTAGCTGTCCCTTCCCCCATATCCCCTCAGGCATAACTTAAACTGTGGGCATTAATTTATATTTCAGTATAAATGAATTTCCTTCCCCTTTTATTGAGTACAAGTTTTTGAGGAGGGTACTGGTCTTGAGTGGATAAGAATAAGTGGGTAGAATTAGAAGCAGAAAGACAGGAATTAAGAGTGGTTGTAGTGGTTTCCAACTACATTCTGGTCTAACTTAGAAACTGAGGCTGCCTTGGACCAAAAGGAAAAAATAATTGATTTATCTTTGTTCTCTGATCAAACTCTCTGAAGAGAGTAGCTTTTCTACCTGCAGTGGGTATTTTTCCAAGTTAAAGTCAGTCTCCATTTTGTAGCATAAAATCAAAATGCCACAGATTTTTATTTAGTGGTGGAAAGAATTGTGGCGATTCTCATCCCATCAGTATCCGCCAACAATGAGTTTGTTCTCCGGGCTGCTCTCGCTTTTTCTTTTAACAGCTACATATTAATCACTCATTGTGTTCCAGGCATAGAGATTGTTGAATGGCAATCAGGTGCTCAACGTGCTCTAGTGTCCTGGAGGGAATTTAATGCTTCTGTTTAGCCCATTTCCTCTGCAGTAGGTTTTCAAAGCAGTTCTTGCTAATGTCCTCCTTTTCCCCCTTCAATGAATTTCAAAGAGCTTTAAAAATAGGAACCTGACTAATTAACTCAAGTTAGGAAATAAATTAATGAAGTGAAGAAGAAGAAATCATGGGCTGTATCCATCAGATTAATACAATGCAATTTACTTTGTGAGTTTCATAAAACGCATGCTTTGGGGC
This sequence comes from Tolypeutes matacus, assembly GCA_026826555.1. NCBI lineage: Eukaryota > Metazoa > Chordata > Mammalia > Cingulata > Chlamyphoridae > Tolypeutes > Tolypeutes matacus. The sequence goes on along the minus strand of JAKSZT010053928.1, from coordinate 46,968,321 downwards.
ATTTTTAACCCAGAACAAATGAACGTATAAATTGTTTACAAATTGCTGAATTTAATATAGTGATTTAGCTGTCTTTTCAGTGTTTCAGTTAACAGATGGATCGAATTAAAATAAATATTTGCTTATTTCAAACATATTTTGCATTTAATGTGAAATGTAAATGACGACATGGCACAAGATGTCTTTGGAACTCTTGAGGCAATAAAAAAACAATTAAGGATTTTCTTCCCCTCATTGTTAAAAATGCTAACTTCTGCATAACAGAAATGAAATTCATAAATCTACCCAAGATGAGGAAGCCCATGCAGAAAATATTAATTTTCCTTTCTGCATCTTTTGCTTTTGTGCCTCAGTCTAGTTGAGGTTCTGGGCTGGTAAATAATGAAAGCAAATTGGGAACTCTAGGGGAGAGACCAGGAGAGATTGGAAGGGGGAAATACCTCCTAATTCTCAAGCAACTTGCAGTAGAAAGCAATAATGCAAAAGTGCATTCTCTTAGAAACATGTTTCTCTCGCCTTTCGTCAACTCCGTGAGAAATAAGTACCAGACGTGTCTCCTGATACGAGGTTATGGCTAATGTGGCTATGGTCAAACTTGTCTGATGCCAGAACAAAGGTCCGGACTCCTGCAGGTTCAAGAGGTAAGGAATTGGTGCATATGACTCTTTGTGCCTTGGATGCTAAGGATATGCAAAGGAACCCTGCCTTTTAGTTTCTAGACCTTCCATCTTACCCTTCTTACCTTTCACTGGGAGTTCTTCTCCATGCATGTAGCATCTTGGTCCACAGACACCCATGGCTTGTCATCAATATCATCTACTCAAAATGGAGGGAGAGAATTAGGGAAAAACAGAGTAGTTTAAAAGAAATACTGTTTTAATGTGTGGCTTTCAAGAGCATAAAATGATTGGGATTTGGTTATAGCTACCACCTGGAGGTCTGTCGGGCAGTGATTGGCTTTCATGTACAGTTACAAAAAAAAAATTATTATTATTTTTTAATAGATAATTGTGAAATTACAAAACTAAAGAAACATTATAGAAGATTCAAGTTCTTTATAGTAATTCTACTCTCTTGCATTCTGGTTTGTTCTCCTGAGTGGGGAAGAAAGGAAAGGAGTTACATCTAGTGGCAGGAATTACACATCAACTTGGGTTGCTCATGGGAGAATATCTTAATTATCATTATTCATCATGTGTCCCTTGGTAGATAAAAGGTTAAGAGTTGCTGCTATAGCAGATTACTCTAAAAATAAGGTTAGTGTACATTTAGATATTTGTAGGGTAGGTAAGGAATGGGAGGGGATGGAAGAGGGAGATCAGTATCACACACTCTAGGTTTTTGGAGCCCAGATCTAGAGGCCAAACCAGCAATGGGAGGATGGGGGGAGGAAACAGGGAGAGGTGAGGGAAGGGAGAGTCCAGATGCTGACAGTGGTGTCCTCATTGTCTAAGGACAATTAGTATGAAAAGGACTCTTAATGTGAGTTCCTTTAAAATGGAGTCCAAAATTTTATGAAAAGAGATTGATTGGGACTTCATTATGAGAAATGAAACATATCTATTTTATAAACTATAGATTATAACCAGTGTGGCTTTTTTGAGGGCATGATTTTTCTGAGAAAACTATGATAGCCTTTGTGTTTGCTTTTTCCCAGCAAGATGATAAAGAGGGCTTTATCCAAGGTCTTCAAAGGACTTCTTTGTTATTTATTTATTTATTTAAAATGTATATGTTTTTAAAGATACTTAGATTACATAAATGTTACACAAAAATATAGGGATTCCCATATGCCGCCCTCCCCACACCTCACATACCTTCCCACATAAGCAACATCCTTCATTGGTGTGGCACATTCATTGCAATTGATAAACGCATCCTGGGGCATTGCCATTGAGCATGGACCATAGTGCACATTGTAGTCTACACTCTCTCCCACACAATTCTGCAGGCTATGGGAAGATATATAATGGCCTATATCCATCATTGCAATGCCATTCCAGACAATTCCCAAGTCCCAAAAAATCCCCTGCATTACACCTGTCTTTCCCTCCCCCTGCCCCCAGAGCCTCCTCTACATCAATGCTGTAATTTCTTCCATTGCTAGAATCACAATAAGTCTGTTGTAGAATACCAGTAAGCCCACTCTGGTCCACAGTTCATTCCCCAATCCTGAGGATTCTGGGATGGTGATGTCCACTCCACCTCTAATTGAGAGGGGGCTTCGATCCCATACAGCCAATGGATGGGACTCTCTTGCTTGCAGTTGTAGGTGCTCTTGTTTCCTTGGTATGGTGATTACTTGTCCTGGGTGAGTCCAATGAACTGGAGAGTAGGTGTTACAATTCTGCTGAGGCTTAGGGCCCAGCTGGCACATGGACAGCCCAAAGATTTAAGTCTCTTGGATGTTCACCCACCAACTCCAGCACCAAGTATAGGTTCAAATAGAAGGGACAGATGAGCCATGTGTAGGGAAGCCATAACTGAGTTTAACTCTGTCACTCTCAGGAGCACAAACACCAAAGTAGGGCCCATTGGCAAGGCACCAAACTCCAGAGCTGTCTGCCCTGACCATAGGACCCAGGTAGCTCCAGAGCCCTCAGGACCCCACTATTTGAAGGAGTATCCACTTTGGAAATCTATGAAATCCTGCTGAGATGTGTATAAGTATTACCTCTGGGATGACCTCCCAACTCACTTTGAAGTCTTTTAGCCATTTAAACTCATTTGTCTTTACCTTTCCCTCTTTTATTCAAGGTCTTTTTCCAGTTGCATTGCTAGTTGGTGCTTGGTAGTAATCCTATGGTGTCAGGGAGGCTCATCCCTGGGAGTCATGTCCCACGCTGGGGGAAGGTAATGCATTTATATGCTGAGTTTGGCTTAGAGAGATGCCACATTTGAGCAACAAGGAGGCTCTCAGGAGGCAACTCTTAGGCATCCCACAACACTAGGCTAAGTTTCAATTTCAAGAGCAAAGGCTCATAAGCATAGTCGTCAATATCATGGGCCCATCAATGGACTATCCTCCTTCTCCAGTCATTGCCCCTGCACTTGGGGGACAGTTGCACCTACATTAGAGAACGTGACAGAGCTCTCCAGGATGGGAATTCAATATTCTCTCGGTTATTGTGTGAATCTCCACCCACTGTGACAATGCCCCCAACATTTGAACACACTCATTGATGCACCTTTCCTCTCATCACCCTTGTCAGTCTTTCATTCTTACAGGATTAGCTCTTCTAGTTCTGCCAGGCCTTCAGTTGTCAATGACTTAGCATTTGATTCATGGTTTCCTACCTCCCCTTTCATTGACTTCATGAAACTCTGCACCTTGTGTGCAGTCCGTAACAAAAAAGATATATATTTAGTTTAAAAATCAAATTGGGGAAGCAGATGTGGCTGAAGTGATTGGGCTTCCGCCTACCACATGGGAGGTTTCTGGTTTGGTTCCCGGTGCCTCCTAAAGAAGACCACAAGCTGGAGTGAAGGGCAGGTGCAGCAAATCTGATGCAACAAGTGACACAAAAAGAAAAACAAGTGACACAACAAAGCAGGGAGCGAAGGTTCCCGGTGCTTCCTAAAGAAGACAGCGAGCTGATGCTACCGGCAGGCACGGCAAGCTGATACAACAAGATGAAGTAACAAGAGACACAAGAAGAAAAATGTAATGAAAGACACAACAAAGCAGGGAACGAAGTGGCTCAAGCAATTAGACGCCTCCCTTCCACATTGGAGTTCATGGGTCTGGTTCCCAGTGCCTCCTAAAGAAATAAGATGAACAGACACAGCAAGGGGGTGGGGAGAGAGAAAATCTGAAAATGAAATCAAATCATATGGCATTAATGAACATTGTAGGGTTTCTCTTTGGGGTGATGAGAAAGTTCTGGTATTGGATGGTGGTGAAGGTAGCATTGAAAGTGATTAATCCCATTCAATGGTATGCTTAGGAGTGGCTGAGATGAGAAAATTTGTTGTGTATTTCCATTAAAGAGACAATGGCAAGTAAAAGCAATGTATAATCCTGAATGGCTATAACAATGGAGGAGGAAAGGCCCAAAAGGACAATATTGGAATATAAGAAAAAAATGGAATATAAGTTTTATATCAGTATTAAATTTCTTGAGCTTGAGAACTGTACTTAAGGTTGTTACATAAGTGAATATTCTTGTTCTTTGGAAATGTGCTTGGAAGTATTAACTGTTCAAGGAGCATGATGTATGCAAACTACTCTCGAAAGTTTAGAAAATTGATAAATGGTTGGAGAGGTGGGTGGGTGGGGGGATGGATAGACAGACAGATAGGACCACATTTGTCCTGTAATTCTTTCTATCTCAGTTGCGGGGTATGTTAGAATTCTCTGCAACTGTCCTGTAGGCTTGAAATGACTTCAAATTAAAAAGTTAAAAATAAAATCAATCGTTATGTCCTAGTGCGTATCAGCTGATTATGTGGAAAGAGATGCCTTAAAGTGCTTCTAAAGTGCCACTAGAATTTTTTAAATGTTTGTTTTCTTAACTAGTTTAAATACCAGTCTTACAATCATGTTTATTTCTTACCACAGACTTTTTTTTTTTCCTATGGTATAAAGGGATATACCAACAGTCCTCTCATGGAAATATCACCAAAATTAAATTAGTGACTTTTTAGTGTAAGATAATATTTTGACTCAAATGTTTGGCTACTTCAGGAAAATGTTTTGCCTCAAGTATCCAAACTGCTGCCTGTATTCTCTTCTTCCCTTTATTGGAGTAGCTCTGGCATAATAAATGTTGTTTCATGTTTATTTTTCTATTTGTGATATCTGCCATAAATTGCAAGTGTCCTGTGATCAGCATGGCAGACAAATATAATAATGCTGCTTTATGTTTATATTCAGGCTGCTTCAAAGATTTCATTTCTCTCTTAGGGAGATACATATGTCCCTTGGAAGGAAATATTTGAATCCCAGTCCCCATTCATTAGCAAGCCTGTTCATCTGTCTTAGTTGCATGCCTCATGGGGGCTGCCAAAGTGTAATAAGGCAGCAACGGCCTCTGTTGAGCAAAGCATTCAGCTTATTAATCCTAAAACCACTCATAATAAAAGCCATTTGTGAATGGAAACAGCACGGAGGAGGAATATAGAATTGGGAGTCAGGGAGCCCCTTCCTGCCTTAGCAGACAAGGTCCCCTGATTCACGGCTTGGATACCGCACCCCCCCATCACCTTTCCTTCTGCCCACCCCCACTGCAACCCTGGGCACCCTCCTGACTCGCTACCCCTGTCTTTGGCTACTTCCTCAGCACTGCTGGGGAGAAAGGTGATCATCATTACTACTGTAAGTGCTTGTAAATAGAGTGTGTTCAGTCCTAGCGGGCCCCTGCTCTCTGGTGGGCACCTTCAAAGAGCTTGAGCTCCTGCCACACCCCTTCTGATTTTGTTTCCAGCAAGCCTCCCTGGGTGAGGGTCCTGGACTTCAGGCACCATTACCAGAAGAATGTCTGTGTCTACTCTGGCCCTCGTCCAGTCTGTTCTTCACGCTGCAGCCACTGGGATCTCTTTGACCAACCTCATCCCTAACCCCATCAAGTTAAAGCCCATCAATGGCTTCCCAATGTTCTTATGTCATAATCTAAATCCTTCACATAAGGCCCCTGAAGGCTGGCCTGCCTCCTCAACTTCGAGTGCCCCACTGATTCCACTTGAGTTCTTCCGTTCGACTTTGGCCAGTCTCTCTCCCACCATCCAGCCTTGGTTCACGTTTCCTCTGCCTGAGATGCTTTTCTGTCTTGCTTTGTATCTCACTCGCCCCACCACCCCCTTCACCATGTTAACATTTTCCTCTTCTTTCACTTTCCCCTGGGAAGCCTCCCCCTTGGCTTGACTACACTTCTTCTGAAAGAAGACTCACAATTGCTATATATACACATATATGTATATATACGTATACACATATGTGTATATATATATGTATTAGCGAAGTTGTGAACTTACAAAACAATCAATCATACATAATATTCAGAATTCCCATGCAGCACCCCTCCACCAACACCTTACATTGTTGTGGAACATTTGTTACTGATTATGAGAGAACCTCATCAGACTATTGCCAATATCACAGTTGCAACTTTACACCTAATTGTGTGGCCATTTGATGGATGTCTGTCCCGAATTTTGCCCAACATGGTACCTCCATCCTGAGTATCCTGGCACGAAATGCCAGGCATGTAGCAGATGATTCATGAATAATTGTTGATTGAATAAATCAACAAATGAGCCTCTGGTTGGAATCAGAAAGCAATGCTCTTTTCCCTTGGGCATGCATTCCTGTAGAACGATGATCATTTCTCAAAAATTTCCAGGTTAGTTTGAAGCTAATGATGTTCTCTTTGAAAGGGATCGGTCCCATGAAACCTCCCCAAAGTCAAGGCATCATGGAAGGTGTTTACAATGTTCTCTCTGAGCAAATGAACAGTCTTGGTTACTCAGCTTCTGAATATTAGCTTTAACCATATGTACCTGCCAGAAATAACCACGAAATGAAAGTGATTAGGGTGCTGGTTAACAGTCCTTGTTAAACTCTGTTTGACAAGATGTTAAGGCAGTGAATGCAACTTTCAAAATTATTTCTTCACAGGTCATTTCACCACTTGTTAACAAGGGGGCCCTCAGCGTAGTGGAAAGAGAATTCAGTGGGGGTAGCATTTTGAAAATATTAAACTAGTGTATTTTTTTTTTCCCCTTAAATTGCATTCATTTTCAGCCTTCTCCCTCAAGGCTGAGCCTTGAGGCTTATCAGTGAGGGAAGAAAAAGGCAGGTACTGCTGGGTACCAAGGTGGTGCTGATCAATTTTGAGTCCCGAAGCTGAATTTCTTGACCTCTTTAGCTAGGCAATTATCTTGAAAGCCAGGCTTTGTGAAGGGTGAAAAAGGATCGCTGAACCCCCCAGCTCTCCCTTTAATGGGTCAAGAGCTCAGCACGGGCAAAATCGGCCACCAAGCAGCTAGCTGCAGGCAAGACCACAGCTAAGGGGTTTGGGACTTATCCTGGGTTTTTAGGAGTAAATCAGCACAGTTTAATCTGTTGTGCTGCCTTTGGGGTGACAGCATCTGTTGCATTACATTTTGGGTCAGAATACAAAGCCCGGCCATGTTTCCAATGTGAAAGAGAAACAGCCCTGCATTTGGAGCCAGTCCTGGTAGAGCAGGTGAAGCCAGTTCATGTTTTGTTCATATTGCCTTGTGAGAGGTGTGAAAGGCCAGGGGGGCAGATTGAGAGAGGGACTAGAAGAGTTTGAAAGACTTACTATGCTCACAGTTTCCTGGGGAGAGGGCAGCACACCATGCAGGGCCATGCAGGGAAAACACCAGAGTTGGTCACGAGGCCGAGACAGCAAGTAGGGCAGAGAACGAGTCTTTATTTGGGAAGTATGCAAGGATGGGATGGGGGCATGCTGGCGTGGGATTGGCTGACTATATTTGAAAGTGGTGTGCCCACAGGTGGGGTCAGAATTATCTAGGAGAAACAGATATATTGGAAGGAGGGGGAGGCTTGGCTGCCTGGGGATGCATCAATTTACAGACTCGAGAAAATGTGGTTAATATAATTAGCTCTTCCTGCCATCAGTCAGAGCTCCAGCTCTTGGTGTTCCCAAGTCTTGCTGCTGCCCTACTGTGGCCAGATGTGTATGGCTTCCATGAGCTCCTCACACTTTCCCAGCACAGGGGCCCAGGCTGTCCCAATATTGCTTAGGATCTTGTTAGGAGGTAACTCTGAGGAGCTAAGCAGATCCAGGTAGCCCTAACTACTGGGCTGAGGGCACAGTGGTTGTACACTGATAAATCGATGGATTGAAACCGACCATTGAGTGGCTGCTGCTCTTGGAAAGATGAGAGGAACCTCACTACGATTTTCGTGAAGCCACCCCTGCTCCACCTGCCTTTCCCTTCCTTCCATATGGCAGGCAGAATTCTAGGATGGCCTCCCAAATTCCTGGGCCCTGGTGTACACACACCTTCTCCCAGTTATTCAATCAAATATTCAATTAGGTGCTGTGGAGGGATTTTGCATAAGTAATTAAGTTTCCAAATCAGATGACTTTAAGATAGGGAGGTTATTTCTGTGAACATGATGAAATGGCATGACCCTTTAAGTCTGAGTCTAGAGGTCAGAGATGGAGGAAGATATTCAAAGCATGAAAGAGATTTGATGAGAGAAAACTTCTCTGTTGCTGGCTTGGAAGATGGAGGGGGCCATGTGGCAAGGAAGGCAGGCGGCCCCTAGATGCTGAGAATGGTTCCCAGCAAAGAAATGGGGACATCAGTGCTACATCTGCAAAGAACTGAATTCTGCCAACAACAACCTTAATGTACGGGGAAGCAGATTTTTTCCCCAGAATCTCCAGATGAGAACTTAGCCCTTTGATTTCCGCTTTTGAGACCCTGAGCGAGATCCCAGCCACACTGTGCTTGCACTTCTGATATACAGAACTGTGAGCTAAGAAATAGGAATTGTTTTAAGCCACTATGTTTGTGGAAATTTGTTATGCAGCAATAGAATACTAATATATTCTCTGAACCCTGACAAAGGGGCCCCGAGTTAAACATATTACCTGCCTTTGTTACACATTCCAAGTCAGACCAGACACCAGAAACTTCTGTTTGAAAAGTTCTGCTTTCCAAAGACTGTACTCTTAGCCCAATCTTTCATGGATTCACCAAACATTCACTGAGCACCTACTTAGTGCCCAGTGATCATGAAGTTCACTAAGCAACGGGCACCATAGAACACTCACTGAACTTTTAGAGTCTTGTTCGGGGAATTCAAAATTTGCAGGTTTGAGTTCCACCAGCTAGATTTTGGAACCCTAGATGCCTTATTTGTCAAAGAGGAAAATTGTAGTGGATTGTGCTTCTGACTATCATCCTTTCAGTAGCTCTTTTTCCTCAGAGACTGGCACTCTGTAGGTGCTAAATAAATGTTTGGTCAATAAATTACTGACTGGGCTGCTTTGCTACATCTGTGAGGCTTTTTCACTGGAGGAGAGAATGCCTATATCCTTCATCATTTAGCTTCAAATGGAGAAAGGAAAAAAAAAAAAAAAAATCAACCCCAAGGCTGAGAGCAAGTCTGAATGCGAGAGATGTCTTGGGCTAATAAACTTTGGCATTTTCTGACTTTAGGGTTTCCTGCCAATTTAGAAACTTGACAGAATTTCCTGTTTGCACTTTCTGTGTGTAAGAACCATTCTGACAGGCAGAGGGCTTTTTAGACATCTCATCACATTGCTTTACACATCTCAAGAGTGGCTGTGTAGTTGGAGAGCTATGGTGTTACCAGCATCTGACAGATAAGGATCAGAAGGCAAGGCTTCAGCGGCAAGTCCCTGTTGGAGTTATTAAATGTCTAGCTGGCTATGAAACCAAAGGCAACCAGAAATAGGAGTCAGCCTAGTAGGGAGTAAGGACCTTCAGTGCACTTGTGGAGAGAAGCCATCCTCTTTTCCTAGCGAAGGGGAAAAACCCATCCTATGTTAGAAGTAAAACACAGGATGTTTGAGCAGAGTGGAAGTCATTAGGTCATTGGCTTTATAGTTACAATTCTCTGGAGGGCATGATATAATTGGAAAAAGCTCTTTTTGGGAAATTTATAGGTCTACTTTTTTTTTTTTTTTTTTGAGATTGGTTGATTCATTCCCCCCCCCACCCATTGTTTTGCCCTCACTGTCTGCTCTCTGTGTGTTCTTCTGTGTCTGCTTGTCTTCTCTTTAGGTGTCACCGGGAACCAATCCTGGGACCTTCTGGAGTGGGAGAGAGGTGCTCAATCTCTTGCGCCACCTCAGTTCCCTGGTCTGCTGCATCTCTTGTTGTCTCTCCTCTGTGTCTCTTTTTGTTGCTTCATCTTGCTTCTCCAGCTCTCCTGCGCGGGCCAGCTCTCCTGCATGGGCCAGCTTGCTTTTCACCAGAAGGCCCTGGGAATCGAACCCTGGATCTCCCATATGGTAGACGGGAGCCCAATCACTTGAGCCACATCTGCTTCCATATCTAAAGGATTAAATATCACATCAGATGACAGCTGTGTGTTTTGTATAGTAAAGGACAGCTGATGGAGTATCAGTTTCTGAAGTGTAAGTTTGTCATGACAGGGGAGGCAAATAGGTTGTCTTGGTGATTGAAAGTTGCCTTCTAGAGGATGAAGAAAATTTCTGTCAAAGTAGGTTGTCCTTCAAGGGATGTTTCTCATTGTCAAGCCTACTTCCTCCAGGAAGCCTGCCTGACTGCTCTAATCACTCTAGGAGGCCTTCATATTTTCATTTGATGGTTCATTTGTCACGTATTTATGAATGCCCAGAAGGCTTGGACTGCAGAGAATAAGATGCCAGTTCAATATATGCCAGCTTAATATATCTCTAGCTGGGGCATCAAAATAGAAAGGTGAGACTTGTAGAAGGATGTATTGTTAAATACCGCTTGGTAAGGGGGAGACTTACCAAGTCTGTTTATGAAGTAAGCTGGTTCTGGATGCCACATTTTTTACTAGAGTGGCTCCAGGATGCTGCATACCATGTTGATGCAGTGTAGTTCACGGACCAACAGTGAGCACATCACCTGGGAAACTGTAAAAATGCAGAATGTTGGAACACACCCCCACGTGACTGAATTAGAGTCTCATTTTAAGCAGATCCACTGATTCCTGTGCATGTTCAAGTGTGAGAAGCTCTGCTCTATACCACTTGGAAAGGATTCTTTAACTCACAAAGACTGGGAATGGATGAACTGGGAATGTCCAAACTCACCTTTGGCCATAAGAACGATGCATAGCTTGCCGTGTAGTCGTAATAGGAGGGAATTTGTTCTAAAACCCTTAGGTGCAAGAAACGTCACTTTTTATTTTTTATTTTTATATAGGCGGTACTGGGGATAGAACCCAGGACCTCGTACGTGCAAAGCAGTTGCTCAACCACTGAGCTCTACCTGCTCTACCACATTATTATTTTTTAAAATATATTTTTTGTTGAAGTATATCATTCATACATGAACATGGATAAACAATAAGAGTATAGTAAAGATTGTGAACTTACAAAATAAACATACATAACATCATACAGGGGTTTCATACATCACCCCTCCACCAACACTTTGCATTGTTGTGAAACATTTGTTACAAACTATGCGGGTGCATCGTTAAAATATTACTGCTAACTATAGTCCCTGTCTTACATTTGGTGTATTTTTCCCCCAACCCACCCTATTTTTTAAAAATATATTTTTATTACAGAGGTTGTGAACTTGAAAAACAATCATACACGTGTAGAATTTCCATACAGCACCCTTTCACCAACACACCACACCACGGTGGAACATTTGTTACAGATTATGAGATAATATCATCAGACTATTACCACCAACCATGGTCCATAGTGTACATTTGGCTCACTTTTTTTCCATACACCTCCAACAACACAGTACATCTTTATCATTGATGCAAGAATATTATAGTATTGCTGTTAACCACAGTCTATAGGTCACACCAGTTGTACTTTTCCCATGCTTCTCCACATTCCCACCACCCTGCAATAGTGATGTACGTCTTCTCTAGCTCACAGAAGGACACTCTTGCATTTGTATCCTCAGCCACAATTCTCATCCACCTCTGGGTTCACTGTTATTCAGTCCGTAGATTATTCTTTAGCTTTCTTTCAACTGACATTTACTTCCTCAGACTACCCTTTTCTGCCACAACCCCATTTATAAACCAGTTGCTACTCACTATAATGTGTTACCATCAACTCTATCCATTTCCGCACTTTTACAGTTAAGTGAATTAAAGCTACTACATACGTTAAGCATCAGCAGTATTTCTTCTCAACCCTCCTCTTATCTCCTAATAACCTATACTCTAGGTTTTAATTCCATGTGTTTATTCTTCATATTTAATCCATATTAATGAGACCATGCAATATTTGTCCTTTTGTGTCTGGCTTACTTCATTCAGCATAATGTCTTCAAGATTCATCCATGTTATCATATGTGTCCCAATTTCATTCTTCTTACTGCAGCATAGTATTCCACTGTATATATATATACCACATTTTGTTTATCCATTCATAGGTTGATGGACACTTGGGTTGTTTCCATCTTTTGGCAATTGTGAGTCACACCACTATGAACATCAGTGTGCAGATGTCTGTTCATGTCATAGTTTTTAGTTTTTCTGGATATAATCCTAGTAGAGGAATTGTTGGATCATATGACAGTTCTATATTTAGCTTCCTGAGGAACCGCCAAACTGTCTTCCACAGAGGCTGCACCATTTTACACTCCCACGAACAGTGAAGGAGTGTTCCTATTTCTCTACATCCTCTCCAGCACTTATTGTTGTCTGTTTTTAAAATAATGGCCATTCTAAGTGGTGTTAGATGATATCTTATTGTTGTTTAAATTTGCATTTCCCTAATAGCTTGTGATATAGAACATTTTTTCATGTGCTTTTTAGTCATTTGTATTTCCTCTTTGGAGAAATGTCTATTTAAATCTTTTGCCCATTTTAAAATTAGATTGCTTGCTCTTTTATTTTATTTTTTTTTAAAGATTTTATTTATTTATTCATTTATCCCCCCCTTGCTGCTTGTGCTCGCTGGGTCAGCTAACCACGCCGTGTGGGCGGGCTTGCCTTCACCAGGAGGCCCCAGGAACCGAACCCGGGGCCTCCCATATGGTAAACGGGAGCCCTACTGATTGAGCCACAGCCGCTTCCCGCTCTTTTATTGTTGAGCTGTATGATCTCTTTATATAGAACCCTTATCGGATATGTGGTTTCCAAATATTTTCTCCCATTGAGTGGGCTGCCTTTTCACATTCTTGAAGTCCTTTGAATCACAGAAGTGTTTAAATTTGAGGAGGTCCCATTTATCCATGTTTTCTTTCATTGCTCGTGCTTTTGGTGTAAAGTTTAAGAATCTACCACTTACCACCAGGTCTCGAAGATGTTTCCCTACATTTTCTTCTAGGAGCTTTATTGTACTTGCTTTTATATTTAGGTCTTTGATCCATTTTGAGTTAATTTTTGTATAAGGTGTGAGATATGGATCTTCTTTCTTTTTGCTGGCTATAGATATCCAGTGCTCCCAGCAGCATTTGTTGAATAAACTATTCTGTCCCAGCTGGGTGGGTTTAACAGGCTTGTCAAAAATCACTTGACCATAGATGTGAGGGTCTGTTTCTGAACCATCAATTCGGTTCCATTAGTCTAAGTGTCTGTCTTTATGCCAATACCATGCTGTTTTTACCGCTGTAGCTAGGCAATATGATTCAAGTCTGGAAGTGGGAGTCCTTCAACTTCACTTTTCCTTTTTAAGATGTTTCTGGCTATTTGGGGCATCTTACCTTTCCAGATAAATTTGATAATTGTGTTTTCCATTTGTTTAAAAAATGCTGGTGGAATTTTTATTGGGATTGCATTCAATCTGTATATCATTTTGGGTAGAATTGACATCTTAATGATATTTAGTCTTCCAATCCATGAGCATGGAATGTTCTTCCAATTATTTAGGTCTTTTTTGATTTCTTTTAGCAATGCATTATAGTTTTCTGAATACAAGTGCTTTTCATCCTTGGTTAAGTTTATTCCCAAATATTTGATTCTTTCAGTTGCTATTGTAAATGGAATTTTTTTCCTGACTTCTTCCTCAGACTGCACATTACCAGTGCATAGAAACACCACTGATTTTTGTGTATTGATCTTGTATCCTAACACACTACTGAAATCATTTATTAACTCTAGCAGCTTTGTTGTAGATTTGTTGAGACTTTCTAGATATATAATTATATCATCTCTGAACAGTGAAAGTTTTAATTTTTCCTTTCCGATTTGCATGCCTTTTATTTCTTTCTCTTGCCTGATTGCTCTAGCTAGAACCTCTAGCACTATATTGAACAACAGTGGTAACAATGGGCATCCTTGTCTTGTTCCTGATCTCAATGGGAAAACTTTCAGTCTTTCACTATTGAGTACAATGTTAGCTGTGGGTTTTTCATATATGGCTTTTATCATGTTGAGAAAGTTTCCTTCAGTTCCTATTTTTTGTAGTATTTTTATCAAGCAAGGATGCTGTATTTTGTCAAATGCCTTTTCTGCATCAATTCATAAGATCATGTGATTTTTCTTCTTTGATTTATTAATGTGGTGTATTATGCTAATCGATTTCCTTGTGTTGAACCAGCCTTGCATGCCTGGTATAAAACCCACTTGATCATAATGAATAATTCTTTTAATATGTTGTTGGATTCGATTAGCAAGTATTTTACTGAGGATTTTTGCATCTGTATTCATTAGAGAAATGGGTCTGTCATTTTCTTTTTTCATAATATCTTTATCTGGCTTTGGTATTAGGGTGGCATTGGCTTCATAGAATGAGTTTGGTAGCATTCCTCCTTTTTCAATTTTTTGGAAGAGGTTGAGTAAGATTGATATTAAATCTTCTTTGAATGCTTGGTAGAACTCAGCTGTGAAACTTTCTGGTCCTGGGCTTTTCATTTTGGGAGCTGCTTGATGACTGTTTGAATCTCTTTACTTCTGACTGGTTTGTTGAGGTCTTCTATTTCTTCTAGGGTCAGTGTAGGTTGTTTGTACATTCCTAGGAATTTTTCCATTTCATCCACATTGTCTAGTTTTTTGACATAAAGTTGTTCACAGTATCCTCTTATGACCTCTCTTATTTTCTGTGGGGTCAGTAGTAATGTTCCCGTTTTCATTTTTTATTTCATTTATTTTTATCTTCCCTTTTTTTTTTCTTAGTTTAGCTAAGGGTTTGTCGATTTTGTTAATCTTCTCGAAGAACCAATGTTTGGTTTTGTTAATTCTATTGTTTTTTTTGGTCTCAATTTCATTTATTTCTGCTCTGATCTTTGTTATTTCATTCCTTCTACTCGCTTGGGATTAGTTTGCTGTTCTTTTTCTAGTTCCTTTGGTTGTGTAGCTAGGTCATTAATTTTAGCTGTTTCTTCGTTTTTAATGTAAGCATTGAGAGCTATAAATTTTTCTCTCAAGACTACCTTCACTGCATCCCATAGGTTCTGATATGTTGTATTCTCATTGCCATTTGTCTCGAGATATTTATTGATTTCTCTTGAAATTTCTTCTTTGACCCATTGACTATTTAAGAGTATGTTGTTTAATCTCCATTTATATGTGAATTTTCCCTTTTTCTGCCACTTGTTGATTTCCAACTTTATCCCATTATGATCAGAGAAAGTGCTTTGTATAATTTCAATTTTATTGAATTTATTGAGTTCTGCTTTGTGACCCAACTTATGGTCTATCCTGGAGAAAGATCCATGAGCACTTGAAAAGAATGTTATATTCTACTGTTTTAGGGTACAATGTTCTGTATATATCTATTAGGTTTAGTCTATTTATCATATTATTCACTCTCTTTGTTTCTTTATTGATCCTCTGCCCAGATGTTCTATCCAATACTGAGAGTGGTATATTGAAGTCTCCAACTATTACTGTAGAGATGTCTATTTCTCCCTTCAGCTTTGCCAGTGTTTGCCTCATGTATCTTGGGGCATCTTGGTTAGATGCATATACATTAATGATTGTTATTTCTTCCTGATGAATCATTCCTATAATTAATATGTCTTTCCTTGTCTCTAATAACAGTTTTGCTTTTAAAGTCTGTATCATCTGATGTAAGTATAGCTACCCTAGCTTTTTTTTTGGTTACTGCATGTGTGGGATATCTTTTTCCAACCTTTCACTTTCAATCTATTGGTATCCTTGGGTCTAAGGTGAGTCTCCTGCAGACAGCATATAGTTGGCTTATATTTTCTTATCCATTCCACCAGACTGTGTCTTTTGATTGGGGAATTTAATCCATTAACATTCAGTGTTATTACTGTAAAGGCAGTTCTTATTTCATCCATTTTGATCTTTATGTTTTAGCTGTCATTTTATTTTTGACAGTTTTAGTTACTGTTACTGATACAGTCATCATTTCTAGACTCTCTTCCAAACCTCTCTCTCTTGTCTTTTCTTTTCAGGCCGTAACACTCCCTTTAGTATTTTCTATAAAGCTGGTCTTTTTCTTATAAACTCTCACAGTTTCTGTTTATCTGTGAATATTCTAATCTTGTCCTCATTTTTGAAAGATAATCTTGTCAGATATAAAATTCTTGGCTGGCAGTTTTTCTCTTGCACTATCTTAAATATATCATACCACTGCCTTGTTGCCTCCATGGTTTCTGATGAGAAATCAGCACTTAATCTTATTGGGTATCCCGTATATGTTATGCATTGTTTTTCTCTTGCTGCACTCATAATTCTCTCTTTGTCTTTAGCATTTCATGTTCTGATTAGTATGTGTCTTGGAGTTGGTCTATTTGGATTTATTTGGATGGGAGTATGTTGTGCTTCTTGGACACAGATATCTATGTCCTTCAATAGGGTTGGGAAATTTTCCACCATTATTTCTTCAAATATTCCTTTTGTCCCCTTTCCTTTCTCTTCTCCTTCTGGAACACCCATGACACATATGTTTGCATGTCTCTTGCTGTCATTTAGTTCCCTGAGTCCCTGTTCAATTTTTTCCATTCTTTTCTTCATCTGTTCTTTTGTATGTTCACTTTTGGAGGCCATGTCTTTGAGCTCACCAATCCTTCTGCTTCCTCAAATCTGCTGTTACATGCCTCCAGTGTATTTTTAATTTCATTTATTGCACCTTTCATTCCCATAGGTCTGCTATTTTTCTGTTTACTTTCAAATTCTTCTTTGTGCTCATTCATTGTCCTCTTAATACCCTTAATCTCTTTAGCTATCTCAGTGAATTTATTAAGGAGGTTTGTTGAACATCTATGATTAGTTGTCTCAACTCCTTTATGTCAATCTGCAGGCTTATTTTGTTCCTTTAACTGGGCAATATCTTCCTGTTTCTTGGTATGGATTGTAATTTTTTGTTGGTGTTTTTGCGTTTGGCTTGCTAGATGTATTTATTCTGGGTGCAGTTTCTCCCTTTAGTTTAGGGCTTTCTTGTCTTTTCTACCTTGCTGTTTGTGTAGTAGGAGCCAAGGATATAGTTGGTGCTGTAAGCTATGGAGGCTGAAGCTGCCCACATTTCCCCAGGAATTAATGAAGTTTCTTCCACCCTTCTCCTCTGTCAGTGGTAGGAACAGAGCTGCAGCCATGTATAATAATCCAAGTTGGGCAGGACAAGACTCTGTAGTTGCCCGAAGAGACTGATAAAGCTTCATACCCCTTCCTCCCCTATCTTGGGCAGGGACGGAGCTATAGTTGTGGGCAGCAATCTATGCTGTGTGGGTCTAAAATGACCACAGTTGGTCAGGTAAACTGACATAGCACCAGACCCCCTCTCTGCTGGGGATGGTAATAGACCCTCTGGAGTGCCCAACAATTTATTCTGTGTGGGCCGAATATGCCTGCAGTTGCCATGAGAAGCCGAGGGAGTGCTATCCTTCTGCTCTTTAGGGGTGGAAATGGAGCCACCATTTGGAGTCCCTGTAGGCTGAAAGTACTCACTGTTGCCCAGAGTGGCTGAGGAAGCACCAGCCCCCTCCAGCCTATTGAGTGGTGGGGGTGGTCCTACAGGTGCCCAACAGTTCAGTCCCTTTAGGCCAAGAACACCTGCCGTTGCCTATAGAGACTGAGGAAACACCAGCCCCTTCCTATTTTATTGGGGGTGGGGGTGGATCCACAAGTACCCACCAGTGCAGGCTGTGTGGGCCAAAAGCACCTGCAATTACCCAGAGAGGCTGGGCAAACACAGTCCATCTCTTGTCCTATTGGGGTTGGAGGTAGAGCCACAAGTGCCCAATGGTCCGGTTTGTGCAGGCCAAAAGCACCTCGCCTGCAGTTGCCCTGAGAGGCTGAGGGAGCATTAACCCCCTCCTATCCTATGGGGGAACAGAGGTGGAGATGGACTTGAAAGCATTCAACAAACCAGTTCGTGTGGGCTGAAAACTCCTGCCATTGCCCGGAGAGGCGGAGGATACCCAGTACCTCTCCTATCTTATTGGGGTGCAGGCATGCAGCCCCAAGTGACTGACTATTCAGTCTGTGCTGGTGGACAGCACTTGCAGTTGCCTGGAGAGCCTAGTGCAGGTCCCACCAGCTTCCTCTCTGTTGGAGGTGGGGCTGGAGCCTAGGCTAGGGCTACAGTCCAATCTTGGTGGAAAGAAGCTGGTGCCTAACTTCACTGGATTTTCAGTCAGCCTGGCTTCCCCTCATGCTGGGGGCAGAGTCAAAATGGTGGTTACTGGACTCTTTCCAACTTGGACAGGCTCAATCCTATTTCTAGTATTATACTTTTGCCAGCCAAGTCCACTAATCAGTAGCTGAGGTTGGTGGACAACTGTCTCTTCCTCCACCATTTATGGGTAATGGAGCTTCTAACTCCAGCCACAGAATAGCTCCTGAGGTGGTTTGTGCCGCTAGAGTAGGATGGGCACTGGCCTCTACGGCATTGCTTGCAGTTTCCCAGAGAAGTGGTGCAGGTCCCCCCAGCTTTCTTCCTGCCAGAGGTGGGGCTGTGGTTTAGGCTAGACCTGTATTCTGACCTGAGTGGAAAGAAGCTGGTCTTTACCAGCACTGTGATTTTCAATGAGCCCTGCTTCCCTTCAGGCCGAGGGTGGAGTCAAAATGACAGCTACTGGCCTCCTGACCTGGACAGGCTCAAAGTTTAGATGTTCCTAGGATTATATTTTAGCCCACCAAATTTACTAATCAGTAGCTGAAGTTGGTGCCACACGGTATCTTTCTACCCCATGTTTTGGGAAATGGAGCTTCCAACTTCAGGCACAGAATAGCTCCCGAGGCAGCTTGTGCCATGGGCACTGACCTCTGGCGTAGAGTGCTCTACTCATGAATCCTCTCTGTAGATGTGCAGTCTCCTCCTTCCATACTTTTTAAGGATGTTGCAGGATGCTCTTCTGGTCTCCTGGGGCCCCCAAACAGGTGCTTTAGGTAGCTCTGGGTGATTACCAACTGCCCTGTAGTGTGAGCTGACTCCAGGAGCTCCTTACTCTGCTGCCATCTTGGCTACCTGCCCCCCCCCACATTATTTTTTAAAAGAATATTTAATCTGGCTCCAGGTCCCTATTTCCAAGGTGATAAAAATTCAACCTCAGTAAAGTTTGGAGGGGTCTCTTCCTCACGTGTCAGAATTCAGGGGTCTTAGGAGGTACCCAGAAGGAGAGGCATTTGGTCCTTTGTTCAAAGTCGCCTTTGTCCTTCCTGTCACTCTTTCTGCCCTTTGATTCTGCTGCCAAGGCTGGCCAGAGTGTCATGACCAGCCAGCCAGAAGGTCAGCCTTTATGTTTTATTTCCATTCCTCCTAACACTTTCACCATGAGGGACAAATAAACCATTTTTCAGAGTTGCTCAAAGTCATCAACCATTGGGATTTGATCTGGGATCTGACCCCAAAGTCCACGTTATTCCCTCAGCAAACATTGGGGCACTTACAAGAGGATGTGCTCCGGCTGGGGGACTTGCTATGAGTGGAGGAGCAGGAGAGAAGAAAACATGCGATCAAGACAGTTAAACATTTCTCTTGCTTTTAGGGTCCCTGACAGCCTTTGGGTACCCTTCTTATGTTTGGGGACTTTCTCTCTTTTTGAGTCCTGCTTACCTGAGGCAGTGTTTAGAAACCTGCTTTCCCAGCACTCCTTGCAGCCAGTATGCATCTTGTGACCTAGGCTGTGCCAATCATCTGCACTGGGATTTTCACTTGGAAGAAAGCAATGGGAAGGAGCAGCCACCACATGGAGTCTAGGAATAGTGTGCGGCAAAATGGTATTGAGAAGCCTATTTTTAGAGAGAACAAGGGCAGAAGTTTGAAGGGCAGCGTCCTCGGCCAGATGTTGACTTTATCTTTGCAGGACTGTGCCTGGCACTGATGCCAGTAGGGTCTCTCCTGGCATAGTCTGGGAGGTCATCTGAGAGGATTCCTGGCTGCATACCTGGGTCTTTGGCTGCCAGGGATTCTGTGAGATAACTAATAGCCTTATGTCAAGTTTAAGCTGGAATGGGCTTTGTTTTCTGCACTAAGAAACCCAGGGTATTTCAGTTTCTTAGGCTGCTCTAGCTAATACCATGGAATGGGTTGATTAAACAATGGAAATTTATTTGCTCAAGATTTGAGGCTGGGAAAATGTCCAAATCAAGGCGTCATCAAGGCAATACTTTCTTCCCAAAGACTGTAGTGTTCTGGGGCTGACTGCTGGCGAATGTTAGTCCTTAGCTTCTTATCACATGGCAAGGCACATGGCAGCCTCTCTGTTCTCTTCCAAGTTCTGTTGAATGTCAGCTTATTGCTTCTGTGGCTTTCTCTCTGTCTGTCTGAATTTGACTCTGCTTATAAAGGACTCTAGCAATAGGATTAAGATCCATCCTGATTGGGTTGGGTCATACCTTAACTGAAGGTATGTCCAGAAAATAGGTAATAGAACAATTGGAGTGAAATGGAAAGACTCAGAAAGACTCAGTGAATGATAAATGTATATTGGGAAGTAGATTGGGTCAAATATGAAGGAACTTGATAGCTGGGCTAAAGGATTTGGACTACTTATTAGAGGCAATGGGGAGTCATGGAAGGCTTTTCAGAAGAGGACCGACAAGAAGGAGTGCAGGGAGGTGAATGTGGCCATGGGGCTTGGTGCAGGCAGGTGGAGGCTGGGAGAAGAGTGAGGTGGGAAGCTGGCATTGGTGCTATGAGTTCTGATGATGGTGAATGGGCAGATTTGGCTGTGAGTGTCATAAATGATGATGGTTATCACATTAGATTAAATTCAGACCTTTTCTTTGGGAGTGGGTCCCTGGATGGGTGATTCCAGTGTGCATCTAGGGCTGAGAGCAGTGGAAGTGTGAGTTGACAAGGCGGTCTGGGCCAAGTTGTGGCAAGCTTGAATTTGGTGGCTGTGCCAATGTTCTTTGAGGGCAAGTCACAAAACCTGATCCTGGTTTATTTAAGAAGAGAAAAAAAGAAATTTATTGAAAGCATGAGGGCTAGCTCACAGCATCAAGGCAAAAGCTAAAGAATCCAGCTGTTTGGGGATCCAGGGGGTGAAATTCGTGGACAGTCTGCTTGGGCTCCACATCAGGACACATCAGCTTCAGGCATTTTCCCATCTTTGTGGTCATTCCAGTCAGGGCCAAATTCCCAGAGTCAAGAATCTTATTAAACAGGGAGGGTCTGGTGCTCACCACCAGTGAGGTTGAGCAAGCCTGCAGGCAGTGAGAGGCTTGGTTCCCAAAGGACAATGGTTGCTGGAACCTGGAGACCCTGTTACAGAGCCTGGGGCAGAAACAACCGACGCCCCCCGCGCCGCCCCCCGGCATCGTTGTGGGGTTCTCCTGCTTTATTCTCTTATTGATCGAGATGACAGGTAGCTTTTTCTGTGGAGTCCTCTGCCAGGGTATTATTTTCCAGGGGTCATGATGATCAACTGAGTGAGTGAGTATCTTAGAGGGGGGAAAGGGAACAGCTGAGCCTTTTGGTTCTGAGATGTTGCTATCAGGGAGCTGGTTAATGCCAAATCCATGGGGCATGTTTCCTGTCTGGCAACCTGACTCATTCACAGAGGTCACTGACCAGGTATGAGATAGTGACTTTTTGTTACCACAAAATCAGTTTGTGCTTGAACCTTTGCCTCGGGGACAAAGGTCTCTGGCTGTGCCTCACAGTCTGATACACCCTCCACTTTCACTTCTTTTGGCATTTTCCAGTTGTGTCTTAGTATGATATTGGCCTTCAGATGGATATTTATCATGGAAAAGAGGGAATAAATGAGAGGCATTTGTTGCCTTGAGGCAATCCCAAAAGTCATTTAAGAAAGAAAGAAAGAAAAAAGAGTAATATATTTCATTTTGTTCAGAGAGTGTTTTGGTTTTCATGTTGAAATGCTTATTAATCTTTGCTGTTTGCATCAACCAGACTCTCTCACTGGGAAGAGGGCTGCTGCGTGTACTTCTCTGCGTGGCGTTCCCAGAACGGGAGTTGCCATGCACCCCCTGGGCCTTTCCTCTGGATCCTGACAGCGAGAAGCATTAGGATGGGACAGAGAGGGGATGATGGGCGTGGACTGCATGCCCTGTGGGCAGGGCAGTAGGCACATGAGAACTTCAGTGGTGTGTGTGGTGCCGAGGTTGGCACATTAGTTTGCTGTGGCTGCTGTAACCTATTGCCACAACTTGGTGGCTTTAAACCACAGAGATGTGTTCTCTCAGAGTCCTGGAGGCCAGAAATCCAAAACCAGTATCTCTGGGCCCACGTCAAGGTGTGGGCAGTACTGTGCTCCCTCGGCAGGCTCTAGTGGAGCTCTAGGCCATGCTCCTGTTGCTTATCTGTTCCAGCTTCTGGTGGCTGCCGGCATTCCTTTGCTTTGACCACCTCACTCCAGTCTCCAAGCCCAGCATCTCATATTTTTCTGCTCCATCTTTATCTCTTTTTTTTCTTTAATTTTTGTACCCCCCCCCCCATCTCTATCCCCCCACCCCACCCCGAGATGGCTCCCTCCTCTTTCTGCTCGCCTCCTTTAGGAGGTACTGGCAGTGGAACCTGGGACCCCCCATGTGGGAGGCAGGCGCCCAATTGCTTGAGCCACTTCTGTTCCCTCTGCATGGTCTTCGTATCACCTTCTCCTTTGTCTGTGTCAAGTCTCCCTCTTTCTCCCTTTTATAAGGGATGTGATGGCCTCTAGGGTCATCAGATAACCCAGACTGATCTCCTCATCTCAAGATCCTTAACTGAATCATATCGGCAAGGATCTCTTTTCCTTATAAGGTAACATTGATAATTCCAGGGATTAGAGCCTGATAGCTTTGGACGACATTTTTCAGCTTTCTACCAGTGGCAAAGGGATACCAGGAGGTCTAAATATAATGTAGTACATGAGCGTAATCTCCTGACTTTCAAAGGGATATTGTGGAATGGTACAAAAGACAAAAGCATATGTTCAAATCCCACTTCCATTGCTTGCAAGTGTGCGTTACCTTGGTCAAATTACTCAGTGGCTCAGAACCATAGTTTTGTCCCCTCTACCTTGGGCATAATGCCAACTTCAAAGGCTGATTAGAGTATTCAGAGGGATTTATAAGGAGGCTCCCAGCGCAGTGCCTGGCATGTCATAGGTGGTCAGTAAAGTCTAGTTTCCTGAGTGACTTTGTGATTTTACAAAAAGAATTCTGGGTGAGGACTCAAGAGAACTTTGTTCTAGTCCTTGCTGGACCACTGATTTATATCATCTTGAGCAAATCTCAATCTATTTCCTTGTGTGACATGCGCGCGCACGCGCGCGCGCGTGTGTGTGTGTGTGTGAATTTAACCATCTCATGGGGTAGAAAAGTCTGAAGCCTTCACTTTATTATAAAAATGCATGGATATTTGCACTTTATTCTGTCATATAGCATTTGCCTGATGCTCTGAAAAAATGTTTTAAGTTCCTTTTCACAGAGTGAAAGTGGTGACCAAGGAAAGGTGATTCATGATGGCCCCGTGGCTTTGAGGAGCCTGGAACTCTCCCAGGTGTAGCCCTAGCTGTGTGCATATCCCAGGTAGAGACGTGTAGACCCAGGGGCGCCCTGAGGTCCATGCCCTTCTGAAATTGTTTGCCTTTGACCTTTATAAGAGGTTACTGCAGGAGCAGCTCCAGGTCCTGGCAGCTCATTTCTGGGCAGGAACTTTTGATAAATGTACACTTTGATGTTTTCTTCACATACCTTTGAGGCCAAAGCATCATTGGTTGTGGCAATCAATATATCAGACTGAATTTTGGGAACAGTGTCATTGAGCTCAGCTTTATTTCCACCCCTGGGGAGGCAAAGATGACTTTCATTGTGAAATAAACAAAGTTGATGGCTTAGACATTACAATTTGGGATGTAGGTGCCGTGGTAACCAATTGTTCCCAGAATCCACTTGCCTGATGCTCATTAAGACTTGTGGGGCTGAAATCATGTTCTTTCCATTTTGCCCATTTTAATACTAATAATGAGAGTGTTAAAATGACATTCTGAATTTATATGGCTCTTGTCTGCGAGGCGCTCTAAGCACTTTACAGACAGTGTCTCATCAATCGTCATCACACAGCAGCAAAATGTTGGTAGCAGGTAATATTTGTAATTATATTCCGCTTAGTCCCCCCTCCCCTCTGGGGCTGGAAGACATCTCATGATGTGGGTTAGTGCTGCCTGTGGGTGGAGAGGAAGCTGGAAACCCCGGGTTCTGGTTTGGCTCTGCTCTTTTCTTCCTCTCTTTCTGTCTCAGTTTTCACTCATCAAATGGACTGATAGCAGGTGCAGTTCCTCCTCTTGCAGGACTGTTATGTCGATGATTTTTAAAATTTATGATACTAACCTTTTTTGAGTACTTGCTATGTGCCAGGTATTCTAAGAGTTTTTATATATTCGTTTAATTCTCACAAAAATCCTAAGAGGTAGGTACGGTCACAAACTCTCTTTTACAGATTAGCAAATTGAAGCACAGAGAGTTTAAGGAACTTGCCTAAGATAAAACAGCGAATGAGAGGCAGATGTGGAATTTGAACCCAAGCAGACTGGCTTCTAGAGCTTTTGCTATTAAGTACTTTGTTAACATTGCATAAACATTTACATTGCAACACAGCACATGCACACGCATGCACACATACTATTTTCTATTTTATTCATTTCATTAATAAAAACACCAGTCTTGACTCACTAAATTTATTTTATCATTCACTAGGAAATCTTGATCCACAGGTTGAAAAGCTTTTGTACTACCCCATACTCCTTTTTGGATGGCTTATGGGGACAAGCTTTGAAAGAGCAATGCAGGGAGCGTTGTGTCATTAGCTGGGGAGAGCATGAGAAAGTGTGAGGTGTGTAGCTGCTGGCTCTGCTCCCACAGTGTCACCCCCTGGGCTGGTCATTTGCATCTGCCCTGGCGTATCTGGGCCTCTGGGTGAGGTGGGTAGCAGCCACCTCACGCTCCTCTCCTGCTTGCACCATAATGGTCTTTAGGTGGCTTCTCAGCCCATATGCCCTAGCTTCACCTCTGAGTTAAACCAGGTATTTACTGAGAAACCCTGAAGTGGCCTTCATATATCAGGCACTATCTGGGAGGGCCACAGAGAAACATGAGGCCTGGGCCTTGGCTGCAGGGAAATCTTAAGGTATCAGGGCACAAGATGTGAAGGAAGAATGGGGGCACAGCTCAGTGGTATAAGGAACACAGATTTTGAAGCTGGGTTCAAGTCCTATTTTCCTCCTCTTGGTAATGCGAACTCGGGCAACACACTTGACCTCTCAGAGCCTATCTCTTGCACTGTAATTGAAGTTCTGGTGAGATGTTGGTGAAGGTGTTTGGTGAGCCATAAAGTACTCTGAGGATATGAGTAACTCTTGTCCTAAGCAGTGTTGCTAAGTACCGGAAGCCTGGTACACCACTGAGTTCTTGAGGATTCAGGGAAGGGATGAGTATGCTGCAGAAGTCAGGGAAGCTTTCCTGGAGGAGGCGCATTTGAGCTTAAATTTAAGAGGCATTTTCAATTCCTGGCCTGAAGGAATGTGGTTGTATTCAAGGGGTGGAGACAAACAGTTATGCTAGGGCCAACCAAATAACTCAGGCTTACTTATAATCAGTTGATAGCTCCATTCACATAGGAGGATCCAGAGTCTTTTCCCCCTGAATTTTACCTTCCCTGTTTGCCTGAGGTCCTTGGCAAATAACCCTTAATTCCCTTTGGCCAGGGATTAACAGGGGGCCTGTTGTGAGATCTGTAATATAAGAATGGCTTTTACATTTTTAAAGAGTTGTTAAAAAATAAAAATAAAAGAAAGACAAAGGGAAAATTTGACAGTGACTTTATGGCCCCTTAAAAAAATTTACCCTCTGGCCCCTTCCTTCCTGTAGAATTCCTGACTTAGTTCTGAATCAACCCTTTAGCCATCCTCCCTGCCCTTCTGTCACACCCTAAGGGCACACACTGCAGGAGGGAGAAATACATACTCACTGACTCATTTCCTCACGGCTAGGCTGTCAGGAACTTCCCTGCTTTGCTCCGGCAGCACTGTTATATGTAACACCGAGCATGTATATGTTTAGTTCTTTTGACGTGTGGCGCGCCTGTGATTAGTGCCGAATGCCGGGCTCCAACCCCAGTGCCATTTATAATAACATTCATAAGAATATTCTCCCGTGATGCAGCTCTCCATTTTTCCAACGTGAATAAACCTGTGATGCCAGATTGCAGACATAATTTCTCTTCATGTTCAACCTGGCCATTTTGTAATAAGCACGCCGTGTGAAATTTGATCTAAACATGCAGTTCAACCTGGAAAATTGCAATGTGTTCAAGACCATCGTTTATTTTTTTAAAAACTCAAGAGAAAACCAAAGGTGAAAAGCTACTTTGTTGTTGTTGTTGTTAGTAACAGTATCTTGATGATGACTAATATGCAGCTTAATCCATACTCAGTGGCAATGCTCCAAAATGTGTTCATCAATTGCAATGAATGTACCACACTAATGAAAGAAGTCATTAATGTGGGAAAGAGTGGGAGGTGTGGGGAGTGGGGTATATGGGAATCCCTTATATTTTTTTATGTAACATATTATGTAATCTAAATATCTTTTAAAAATAAATATATTAAAAACAAAAAGGTATTGTTGGTAGAAATGGTCTTTCAGACATCACTGAGGCAGTATGCTCAGAGGCTCTTGGCAAATGGCTGTGATGGAGGACAGATTATTTTAACAGCTCTGCCGAAAATATTGAGTTGTACTGTGCGAGCATATAGAGTTGTCCCGTGCAGGTGGCTCAGACTGTGACTCTGCTTGACAGTGGTGAGACTTTTGTTACAGGAAAATTAGATACCTTTTGATGGGTTTGAGATTGTCCTTATCTTTTCCATATAGCAAAAAGCTACCAGACAAAAAGTGGAAGGAACATCCTGATTGAATGCCTTCCAGTAAAAGGATAGTTTTGGGAGAAACACTTTAATTTGCTCTGGATGATTCTTTGAGGTTCATTCCTGAAGTGGTTCCATTCCAATACAGGTTTAGATGGCTCTGAAGAAAGAAATGGTTCTTAAAAAATCCTATGGAATACAGAGAGTTTATCCAGTTTTCTGACTAGTCAGGCAGAAATCTCAACACAGTGGCCAAAGGGCTAGAGATGGCCAAGAGATATGTTGGTTGCCTGGCCCAGTGTTTTTATTTTTATTTAAGAATTTGCATACCATCAGACAGCCCACACTAGGTCCAGTTTCTCACAGGCATCTCCGACGCCTATTGTACTTCACAGGAATTTAAGTTGAAGGTGTGTGGTCCAAATTTGTGGGTTGCATCAAAATGGGCACCTACTTATTCCCACCCTACTTGGTCGTTTTGTGACCACAGGCCACCTGCCACAAGGTTTTTGACTCCCTGAGGCTCAGCCCTACCTCTGGAAAAGCACCCCAGAGTCCCACTGTGCTGATGGCAGGCCACGAACCCCAAGCCTTCTCCAAAGGACAGAGTCCTTTTTGTACTGCTGCCACCGCTGGAAGAAATGTCAAACAAAGGACCAGTGACAGTTTTCTGGTGTTGGTTAATTGCAATGAGTTCAGCTGTTTCAGAAAACCCCCTTCCACCTGCCTAGCTTCCACCTGCCACACACCAGCCTGTAGTTCTTGGCTAGATAGGGCCAGGAGGTGCTGCATTGAGAGCAGAGACTCTGGAGCTAGACAGCTGGGATCCAATCCCCTTTATACCCCTTCCTGAGGGTGTGAACTCAGATGCACGGGTACCTTCCCTAAGGAGGGGATTGTTGCATTGGGTGATAGAGGAAAGGGGAATAGCAACTGGAGGTGCCCTAGACATAAATTTCAGTTCCAGGGTGGGCAAGTAAATGCCAACTTGGTGCTTATATTAATGAGTTGGTGGGAATGGGAAAGAGATCCACTAGTTAACAAAGCTTACCAAACACTTGTCTGGGTCAATGGGGAAATGAAAAAATTCATGATGTGCACATCCTGGTTTAAAACTCTTTTAGCCCCTGGGATTAAAAAAAAAAAAAAAAAATTAATGGCAGGGTTGTCATTTAAAAAATAAAGAAGCTAAGGGAGCTCAATTGCAAGAGGATGGAGATGAGACACACCTGTATAAAGGGAGACTTCCAGCAACTCCAGAGCCCTCTGGTGTGCTCCCTCTGCCCTCCCGAAGGTCGCTGTTCTCCACTTTTTGTCTGTGTGAGTGTAAGCCTTAACCAACAGAATTCACTATTAAAATTAAAAGTCCAGGCTGGACTGACCTATAGCCAGGCTTGTAAGGAGCCCACCTTGAGTGACAATTTCTATTCTCCATTCCTTGATTCTTTTCTACAAATAGCTCTAGTGAGAGGGGACTCCCCCCACCCCCACCCCCAGTGTGCCCTCTAGGAGCTTCCAGTCCAGGAAATGAGAGGTGTTCATATGTAAGTAACTGGGAGGCAAAGCCATGTGAGGTATGGTAGTCAGGGCAGACAGCTCCCAGCTTGCAAATCAAATGCTTTATTCCAAAAGTTAGCATACAAACTCATTTCATTTTTTCTGCAGAAACCTTTTCATGCACGCATGCATGCATTTGTTCAGGTAGCAAATATTGATTGCGTGCCTACGGGGGAAGAAGTTGAGAATGCAAGAAGACAACTTTGAATCTCCTTCAGTAGGGGAGACACTGAAGTTAACAAGTCAGTGCAAAGAAATGCTGGGATATGCTGCAAACTGGAAGTGGCTGTGGAAGGATTCCAGGCAGAGCGCCAATGAATGGAGTAATTAGTGTACCTCAGTCACTTCTTTTTCCTTCCCCTTCTCAGTCAAGTCCAAATGCCATTTCTTCAATTTAGCAGGTGTGTTAGATATTAAGAGGAAGGTGATTTGTTTAAATAATTTAAATTTATATGTAACTATTTGGGGGGAGGGTGCCAATAACACTGAAAGGAAACTTTATGTGTCTTCATGATCTGGCCCTGGAGGGAAACCTTTCGGGAGGTAAGGAATATCTTCCCACGTGCTCTGACTCAACCTCGTGAATTTCACCTGCTCCTTGAGTTTGTTTTGCTCCGGCTCCACCGTGCCAACTCACAGGGTGCTTCTCCCATATGGTGACCATCTCTTATTTGTGGGCTGGGCTCTAAAGCCAGTATAAAGGCAAAAAAGGTTGTATAGTCATAATTGCCTTTGAAAAAACCCCTTAGAAACACACCACATTGGAGACCAAATTACCCTTTCTCAGTAAATCCAACTGTGGTGGTTTGAAGCTGAATGTACCCCAGAAAAATATATTCTCACATCTAATCCATTCCTGTGCGTGTGAGCCCGTTGGAAGTAGGATCTTTTGATGAGGCTACTTCAGTTCCAGTGTGACCCACCTCATTCAGGGTGGGACTTAAACCTGTTACTGGAGTCCTTTATAAGTGGAGTGAAATTCAGAGAGAGAGCACCAACAGGAAGCAGAAGCTGAAATGTAACCCAGAAGAGAAGGAAAAGACCAGGAGATGCTACTATGTGCCTTGCCATGTGACAGAGGATCCAAAAATCACCATTGGCTAGCCCCAGGATGCCACAGTCTTCGGGGAGAAAGCATTGCTTAGAAATACATTGATTTGGACATTTTCCCAGCCTCAAAACCATGAGCGAATAAATTTCCATTGTTTAACCTGATCCATTTCATGGTATTTTCTTGGGCAGCCTAGAAAACTAAAACACCAACCCAACCATCTTTTCCTTCAGTGTTTGGAACAAATCACGTGATTGTTCGTGGGAAATCGCGAAGTAGTTAGGACCAGGAAATGTACAAATGCCAATCTTTAAACACTAAAATGGCTTGCAGGGTGGTGATTGATTCACTTTCTGAGAGGCTGCAACCCATCAAGACAACTGTAGATGCCCAGGTCCCATCTCAGACTCACTCCTAGGTTCATCGAGTGACATGGAGATCTGGCTTCCTTACATTTGGGCTCGAGAGGCCCCAGCCCTGGGCCTGTGCTTTCGAAGGATCTGCCTATCAACAAAGAACACACAGCTGCCTCTATTACTCAGGGCCTGGTCTGTGATCCATAGCTAGGCATCCGCTCTCCTGATTTTGTGGTTAACACTGCTCAGGCCCTGGGGAAATGTCTCCCATCTTTTGCCCTGTGTCCTTGAAACAAAAGATAAGTGCTTCCCATTGCTGGGAGGGTTTCTGGGTTATGACACTGCAAGAGGCAGAGTGAGACAGTGCTTTGGAGTGCAGGGCAGACTTGAGTGGCAGAAGTGCTTAGGTAAGAGGAAAAAACAAATTAATTATCTGTCATATTCTTCCTCTGGATAGCATGAATGCAATAGCTTCCTGCATAATGGAGTGTGGTTTCCCAAGAGTGCTGAGCGCCCATTTTCTTTTCTTTTTGTTCTAATTCTTGAGTCTAGAGGCACTCGTGGATTTCCACCAGTTGCACATGGTGAAGAAGGAACACTTTTCAATATTGAAAAGTTCTTATTACTCCTAGCTCTATATAGTGTTAGATGACATTGATTCTATACATTGGCAACTAGGGGGGCATTAACTGCTACAATTAGGAATTGTTTTATTTTTTTAAGTATTGGTAAGATTTAATTTAAATAAAAAATAAATTAAAAATTCACTTATTTAAATAGTTCTGATTTAATTTGATACATTTTCCATGTAATTCATGTTTTGCCTTTTAATTTTTTATATTTTACATTTTTGATGAAAGTATGTTCAAATTTTACACATTAAATATCTCACTTCATTTTTTAATCATTTAGATCATTACTGTCAATAGAATACATTTAAGACTCTTGATTATAACAGCATAACTAGCAATTTTGCTCAAATGAAGGTGAGAAATAAGATGTATGAATATGTTTTATGAATTATTTATGCTTGTATTACTCATCCAAATATTGCTGGAGTGGTAACAGAACACCCAGACATGTACAGTGATCAGTATATTAGTCAATCAAAAGGGGTGCTGATGCAAAGTATCAGAAATCTGTTGGCTTTTATAAAGGGCATTTATTTGGGATAAAAGTATACAGTTACAAGGCCCTAAAGAGTTCAACTCAAGGTTAGCTCCTCACCAAAGCCTGTTGCCACGTGTTGAAGCAAGAGGGCGAGATCTGCGAGGGTTCAGCCTTCCTCTTTCCTCTTAAGGCTCCATGGGCCCAGCTTCTTCTGATCTCAGCTCTAGGCTGGAGGGCATGTTTCCGGGCCTGCTCAGCTGCTCAGGGCTCTGGTCTCTTCAGCGGCAAACTATCAGGTGAATGGCTCCTCTCTCTTCCTGGGGCCTCTGCCGTGTCCATAGAGCTGTCTCTCTTACTCTGTGTATCTACTTCTGTGTGTCTCTTTGATTGAGTGTCCATTTATGTAGCCCACAAAGGGAGTGGGGACTCAAACTGAGTTACACTTGACTTGGTCAAATCAAAGCCTTAATCTTAACATAATTTGACCAAAGACATCTCAGCTGAATCTAAAACAATTAAAGGGTATCCTGCCCAGAGGAACAGACCAGTTTACAAACATAATCTCTCTTTTTGGACTTCATGAATAATATCAAACTGCTACAATCAGTAAATTCATTTATCTTTAACATTTTGTGACTTTTAATCATTTAAAAACCATAACTGTATACCTATTTTTAAGTTGTCATATGAATGTGTATTTATCAAGGAAAGAGGATAGAACACATTTTATTGAACAGCTTATGAGCTTGATTTGTAACTTTCAAATGTTTGTGTGTGCCTCTCTTTGTACTCAGGCTCTGGTTTCACCAATGTAAGGGGCAGGCCTCCAAGGCAGAGTCACCCAAACTGTTCAGTTATACCCTAGTCTCAGCAGCAAATCATTGATTTCTGTAAAGCAACCGGTGTTTAGTGTTAAGACATTCAACCCCAATGCAGAGATCTAATTTAACGTCTCCCCTACTGGAGGCTGGATCAGACATACTTATGGAATTCAGAGAGTGCATATTTTGAAAGTGCCTTCAAAACTTGATGCTAATGCCAAGTAATAGTTTCACCACTGAGCTATACCTGCTCCCTCCAACTAATAGTTTCAGAACTCACCGTTGATGAAGTGCCCTGAGCTATCCCCAGAAGGGCTGTGAAGAAGGAGAGAATGGCTTAGCAACTCCTGTGTCCTTTGGCATGGCAGTAATTTCATTTAGATGGCAGTGGCCCTTCCAGATTTGAATGATCTGAGAACACTGGAGAAGATCCAGTGGATGAATGTTGGGTCAGTCTTTATTAAAGAAAAAAATTTGGATGCATGACATATTTCAAGGGATTCCTATTTACTGAGCACCAGATAACTTGCACATGACTCTTAGGTCAATCAAGTCACCTTCTGCCCGTCCTCACCCCTCACTCCCCTTTATGACATTGAGCAGCAATATTTCAGATTTTAAAAATTATAAAAGAATCAAATCATTTGTGATTCATCATCCTGACACAACTGTTTTCATTATTATATATTAGCTGACTCGTGTGTACATATACATATATACATATACATATATACATATACGATTGCATAGTTCCAATCAGCATGTGTATTTTATTTATTTTCTGCTTTTCAATCTTAAATATTTTGTCATATATTTTTGGTTACTTGGAAATTTGAGAGCAAAAGATGGCCCTAGTTAATACTCTTTAGAGAGATTTGAATTTTTATTAGTCCTGGGCCATCACTCCTTAAAACCCCTACTAATTTTAGCAAGGCAAGCAAAAAATGACTTGGTAGTTAAAGATTTAACTAATTAATGCACATATTAGAGTTAACATTTATTTTAGGTTAAGTTTTATGATATAATAGACTTAACCTTGGGGTTAAGGAAGCCCAATTACATGGAGCCCCTATATCATTGCGTAGAGGACATTTATGCATGCTTTCTAGGTATTTTCTTTCATTGTTTTATGAGGCTTTTAAATTGATTACATAGATTTATAGTTATGTCTTTGCTTTTATGACAAATTGTTGCTCATACCTGTGATTTATTTTTCCACCAATTTGTTCTCAGAGATCAACCTTGAAATGTAACTCTCCAATGCAAGGCTGACCGTACGGTGAATGAGGTCTGAGCAGGGATGCTCCGCCTTCTAGAAACACTTGAGGGTGAGAAGCAGAGCCTGCTGGCACTTCGAGAGGTCCAGGTTGAGGGCAAGTCCACAGGCTTGATGAGCAGCAAAGGTCAGTGGTCAAGGACAGCTTTGAGGGGAGAGGGCATTGTCTGTGGGGTAGCCCACCACCACTGGCATTTGTTCAGTCCTGGGGGTCAATGCAGGGGAGTCAGGGGGAGAGGTGGCAAACCAGGAATGGGGGGGGTGCTTCTTTGAGAAGGGGAGAGCAGAGAGGTATGTGGGCAAATCTTGAAATAATAGGGAAGGGAAAGCTAAGGGATTAAAGCGGATTTTCAAGTCACGTTAAAAACAACTCTCCTAACTGGCATAGACATCTCTAGGCTAGAGTAGAAAACACATTTTTATTGAAAATCTGTACTCAGTGCCCAGCACAGTGCTGGCTCCTCTATTCACCTATTCATTCATCAATTGATGAGCACTTATTGGGTGCCAGACCCTGTGCTGACCTTAGAAGTCCAAGTACATTAAGAAATGATCTCTGTCTTCTAGGCTACTCTAGTTTAACAAGGAAGAAGGTCGGGCAGGCACACACATAAACCAGCCGTTACAGTTCAGAACAAAAAGAAATAAAACAGTTATGGGTGAAGTGCCGTGGAAACATTTACTCATCCAGCAAATATTTATTGAGTTTCTTTGGGCCAAGTAGTATATTAGGTGCTGGGGATACAGGAGAGAACAAAGCTAGTAGAATCCCTAATTCATGGAGCTTACAACCTGGTGATACCAGAATTTCCCCAGAGACAGGATTCTGTGCCTCCCCCTGGGAAGGCTTCTTGGAGCAGGTTCTGCCAAGACTGAGTTTAAGGGAAAGTAAAAGGAAGAAGGTGCAAAATGGAGATGGGGGAGGAGGGGCATAACTGGAAGAGGGGGCAGGGGTGGAGGCGGGGGCTGGGTTGGGGGGGCAGGTGTTCTTTTAATATTCGTAGACAGCATGTGGCTTAGCACAGAGACGGGGAGCAATATGATTAGGCCTGAACGTGCATTCCGCATATCAGGAAGGAGATGGAAGGGTCTTGTTCCCAAGGAGCTGGTGGTGGTGTTGGGCAGACAAAGTGAGTCCATGAAACAGACAAAGCATTCTGTGGCCTGGGTGGCTGGAGGTACTGATGCTTGCAGCTCTGATGGTAAATTAGCAGAATCCGAGTAGGCCGACCCATTGTGGTAACCTCCAACCAGGTCTCTAAACCCTAATTTTCGTCCCTGTCCCACCTCTCCAGGCTTTCATTAAATATTTTACTGGCTCCTGGGCACCTACATTCCACTGTTACAAAATTACAGATAATTTAAAGGAAAAGCCCTAAGACAAAGGTAAGTTTGTCCATAGCCAAGGAGCCAAGAGTTTTTTTTTATGGAACAGAAACCAAATCTGATGGGAATACAGAGAAGCGGACTGACCTTTTCATTGGTGCTTTGTTAATTAAACATGCCCCAACATTTGGTCTTAATGTTCTGAATGCTTCTGCTATTCCCTTCATCCTTGACTGCCGTATTTGCTGAAGCCTACTTCCTAGGCTGCGGTTTACAGAGACCTCAGCTGCTGGACTGACCCTGTCCAGGTTTACAAATTTCTCAAGAAATTTATATTGTAATACTTACCTGAATACGTGCCTGATGTGCCATCTTAGATTGCAAGCTGCTTGAGAAGAGACATTTTTCCTTCTCAAAACCTACTTTGCAGGTGTTCCAAAATATTTTGTTGTATGGGGTTGGAGTCTTTAGAAAAGAATTCACTGGACAATATTTAGAAGATCAGAGTAACAAGAGTTATGGGCTGGCTCTTCAAGAAAGCTGTGAACTCTGATTCCTTTGTCAACTGGTGGCTCCCCACATGTCACCGTTGGAAAGACAAAGCTGAGTTTATTGATTGCATTAAGGGAGAGCTCCACCTCGACAGCTTGGTGGTGTTTTGTAAGGTTGGAATTTGTTGAAGATTGGAAGTTTGTTTTAAGACATCTCTAGATCTTTCATGGTAGTGGGGCTTGGCTAGGGTTAGGATTGACAAGGGTCATGATGTAAGAGTTCAAGACTGGTGGAAAGAGCAAGACATGGATTTATTGATTGATTGATTGACTGATTGATTGGAGGTACCAGGGACTAAACCTGGGACCCAGTAGATGGGAAGCAGGTGCTCAACCATTGAGCTACACCCACTCCCTAAGACATGGATTTTTGAGGCAAGGGATTCAAAGAATTTTAGGGCATAAACTGGAAGACTTGATGCGTCATCTTTAGGGAAGTTTCTGTAATGAGCCATCAAGTTATTGGCCTGGGCAAAAATCTGGAATGGTAAGATCATTCTTAAATGATAACAGTGCAATAATGTAATCATGTTCCTGTAGACAGTAAGCTGTGTGTGGGATGAATAGTTTGGGTTTTCAGTTGTTAGCCAACCTCTTGGTAATTGATGGCAGGAAGATCGTTTTAAGAAAGAAAAGTAGACAAAGACAGGAAAGCCTTTCTCTAAAATTTTGTTTGGGAGTCTGGATCTTTGGCTTAGGCACGTGTTGAGGTAGAGGGACCTTCTGTTCATTAAAATGTACTCGAGATGCGATTTGTTGACTGGTTGCTGGTTGCTGATCCCTGGGAGCTGTCAAATGCAAGTGGGTGTCTTGACTTTCTGTCCTAACTCATAGCTAATGCCAGGTCTGCTGCAGTTCAGTGACGCAGAGAGGCTCTCTTCCCTTGTCGTGTGTCACATCTTCCTCTTGATATTAATCCAGATGAAAATGTCTAATAACCTCAGGATACTTTTTCATATTTCATAAAGTCAGAAAACTGCAATGCATTTTCCATTTCACGCCAACTGCTACCAACTCGCCTCTAAGTACTGTAAGAATCATTCCTTTCTTTAATCATGCGGCAAAATCTTACCCAAGGATTCTGAAATTGGTTTTTCTTCCCTTCCGTCCAGACAGTGCAGCCCCAGACACCTCTTTGATACCCTCTTCTGGTGAAATAAGAGGTGTTTTATGGGGTGATGTAAATTACAGGGGAAAAAAAAAAACTTTACCTCTCCCAGCCAGCTCCCTTCAAACCCCCACAGGCTGTTTGTAAACTGCCACTTTTTAGATACCACCGCAGATGGTATTAAACCCCTCTACTTGCAGCCCAATTTGAGCATTGGAGAATAGTCAAAATAAGTGATTGAGTTTCTGAGTAATAGCAGGTAAGCGCCAGCTGGAGCTGGAGCTGTCATCAATGCACGGCAAGGTTTCTGCAAATCACCTTCCTCCCCAGCAAAAAAATTGTGCCCTGGTGCCCACTTCCTTAATGGAGCTGTTTGGAGTTTCAGTTGGTTATCTTGGATTCGAGGGCTTCTCATCAGGCCTCCCCCCACCCCCGCCCCCACTTTTTTTGGTTATTTGTACTTTTCAAAAATATTCCACTTTAACTCTCATCATTTTTGTTCCTCAGTTGAACTGAAAGCAAAGTGTGTTTTAAAGGAAGCACGGAAGTTTATTTTTTTTAAAGTGTTTTTCAGCTGGCCTAGATGTTTGGCATTTATCATCATTTTCTGTCTGCTTTCTCTTTCTGCCTGGAATATAAAGGAACCTTGGAATTATTTTCTCCTCCCAGGGACCCCTACCTCTCTTTTCTACCTAAACTCTCTACCATTCCCTGATCTCATCTTACAGAGACCTTTCAAAAGCCTTAGGGCAGAAGTGGCTGGCCTGGGTCAGCTTGGAAGAGAGGGAGGGCCCAGCGGAGAGGATGGATGGTAGAGTGTGGGCTGTCACCTTGCTGCAGGTGGCTCTGGCACGTGAAGCCACGAGGGCTCCTTTTGCCCTTCCTCAGTTCCAACACCATTCTGGTCGTGGCCCTGGCATGGCCAAGGAAGGCCTGATGTGGCAGTCTGGAACTGAGGTTTGGATGAGTGTGCTGTAATATAAGCTAACTGAAAGGTGTCTGTGGGAAGCTCCTCCATCGCCAGGTCATAATTGTGCCCGCTAAGGCCGCTGTCTGATCAGCTTTGCATTGACGCAGAGCAGATGGTCACCAACGTTGTGCCTTCTGCTGTCATCCCCTCGTGGTTGTATATCATAGAATCCAAAAGTGAGTGGGAGAGACCTCTGCCTTCTGCCAGCACCTACTTTGTAAAGGACATTTTTATTTTAGGAGTGCTGCTTTGAGAGCTGTGCGCACTGGATGTGTTTTTAACCTTCTCAACTTCTCTTTTCTTACTTGCATTATTATTACCTCCTCCTGGGATATGTAAAAGTTCACCGAAAAATCACATGTAAGGCCCAGGGTCGGACACATGGCAGCTTCTCAGTAACTGTTTATTGCTCCCTTCCCTGCTTCCTTCACCTGTACCCTCTGAAGCCCCAGCTAGGGTGCTGGGTGCTAGTAGGCAACCAAGGGATTGAGATGAAAGTTTTCTGTTCTGTGCTTGAATTTCTTCCCTCCACTGTGCCAGCCAGCTGAGTTAACATCAGCTCAATAACAGGGCTAGCCATTTCCTTTTAATTGGAAAACCAGTGCCGAGGCTTCAAACAGCTCAAGCGGACTGCAGGGTTTAGCTTGCTTAAAATACTCTAGAGCCAATTTGGTGAAAGGCTGTTAAGTTTTCCATAGCAACCTGACTCTGTTTGCCTTGTATGCTTGATTTTTCTCCAACTTTCTTTCCAGATCTTAGCTTTTACCAGGCACATCAGGAGGGGCCAAAGGAAGAGGACTGGTGAGATCAGGACCTGCCCCTGTGACCTTGAACATATACTGGAGAAAGAGATGAGTGGGACCAGGAGTCTGTTTCCAGAGTGGGGCAGTGGGAAGACTTAGAGGCAAGCTGGGAGCAATTGGAGACAAATCACCAGCAAGATGTATTTTTTTTTTTTTTAACTGGGAGGTTCCGGGGATCGAACCCTGGTCTCTCCATATGGTAGACGGACGCCAAACCTCTTGAGCCACATCCGTTTCTCAAGATGTATTCTTGGGGGGTGGTTGGAGCAGAGTTCAAATGTATAGAGGTGAATAAAAGACACCCCATTTTCTGCCCCTATTCTGAGCCCAACTAGTGCATGTACTTGCCATGTTCTTTCCTGCCTCCGAGTCTTTGCCCTTGAGATTCCAGTTACCTCAAATGCTTCTTCAGATATTCACATGGCTCACCTATCCTTTCATTCTGGCCTCTGATACCCTCTCACGCCCACCCCCACGTTACACTCTGTCCTCACCCTGCTGTAGTCTTCTATGGAATATTTATCACTTCTTGACATTAAATCATATAGTTACTTGTTAATGATATATCTTCTCCATTAGACTATAAGCTCCATGAGGGCAGGGATCTTGTCCATTTTGTTTTCTGCTCTATTCTCAGTGCCTTGACTAGTACCTGCCACATATCAGGTGCTCAATAAATATTTGTTGAATGAATGAAAGAATGAGTAGATAAGTAAATGCTATCAATGTCTGGGGCAGCAACCAGTCAGGTGAGGGGTTTATAATATGAAACAGGCCTAACAGTAAGGCTACATGGGGAGAAAACTGGCAGATTAGCCTCCTTTTGTATATTCTTTTTCTCCTTTCCTTTCCTCTCATCCCCCACTATATTTCAGTTGGTTATATTAGAGCTATCATTGTGCTGTTAAATAAACATGTCAGCTTTAAATATCTTTTGACTCCAAGCTATAGAAGATAATGAATAATGTACCTTCTTCCCCCTTCTCTTCTAATTGTTGTTATATTAGCTCTACATCGTTGGGGATTATAACATTTATAGCTTATTTTAAAATCATAAGTGACAAATCGTTTTAATTCTACATTTAAATAATTCAGTGTTCCCCACTAGATCTTTGCCATTATCATTCAATCATCTCTGGTGTAGATAAAAAAGTCTATTCTCTAATAGTTTTGTGAGATGGGTTCCTGGGACCATAGTGCCTTCAATTCTTCCATGTTCAAAAATGTTGGTTCATTACCTCAATAACAAATGATAGTTTTGCTGGATATAAAATTCTCAAGTCAAACTTTTTTTTTCCTTGAGGGCTAGTGCAAATGGATTACCTCACTGTCTTCTAATAGTAAATGATGCATTGGTGAAGTCTGAAGCCAACCTGTTTCTTCCCTTCCCATCCCCATAATGAGCGAGGGTACCTGACTTCTCAAAGGATTCCTTCTTGTGAAGTCTCATAAATTTGCTAGAAGATGTTTGTCATTTGTTTTCCCTGGGTACTCTGTCACCTTCAATGCAGTCAAGACTTCTTTTATTTCTGGGAAGATTTATTGAATTATATCTTTAAATATTCTATTATGTCCTTTGCTAATGTTCCTTCCTTTAGACTCTTCATTTATTTCCATTTTATTTTTTCTCATTTTTTTCCTTTTCCTGTCCTCTTCGGTCCCTTACTATGTTCCTGACAATTTTGTTTTCCTGTGTGTTTTCAATTATGCCTTTATTTCTGTAATGGCTTTATTTTTTATTTAGCTTCTTTCCAGATTCTGCAAGCTTATGTTTCAAGTTCTTCTGTGTCTTACTGCATATTCCCCAAGCTCTTATATATCTGCTTTATCTTTTTTAATTTTTTGTGTGTAGATGAGTGAGTGCTTCATTAAAATTTTAAAAGTCCATGACAGAGTATTTAGTCACTTTTTTTTTTTTTTTCATACCTACTCCATGGAAATATTTTTCTGGTGAGTATTCTCTGTTTGCTATTATTTTTCCTACTCCTTTCCTTATTTTTTTCTTGTAATGTCTTCACATAGAGTCTGTACTAGTTCCTTTTTGATAACTTCATTTTGAATTTGTTGATTTCTTTTTCCTGGACTACCTACCTGTATCAAGTTTGTGTAGGGGAGAGGCCAGAGCCATGTTGCATATGAGGAGGGCTTTTCCTTAATTCCATTGTTTTGTGAATCCTTTTTGCCTTTACTTCCCTCCCACTGATGACGAAGAACAGTTATAAAGTTATTGACAATGGTAAGTCTCTTTCTTCCCCCTCTGTCTTGGTTGGCCAGGGCTGCTATAACAAATACCACAGACTGGTTGGCTTAAACAACAGGACTTTAGTACCTCACCGATTTAGAGGCTGCGAGTCCTCTAAATCAAGGTATTCACAGGCCATGCTTTCTTTCAAGTCTATAGCATTCTGATGGCAGCTCAGAAATATGGTGATTTGTCTCCTTCTGTCTCCTCCTCTGGCTTCTCCCACTTCCATGTCCAAATCTCCTTTGCTTATAAGTATACCCATTATAATGGATTAAGGCCCATACTGATTCAATTTGGCCTCATCTTAGTAGGATCTTTGAAGATCCCATTTACAAAGAGTTCACGTCCATATGACCAGGGGTTAGGACTTCAATATGTCTTTCTGGGGACATGATTCATTTCCCAACACCCTGTCATGTGGAAAGATGGCTTTCTGCACATATGTCGGTGTGACTCTTTTTTTTTTTTTTCCATTTTCAAAACAATTTATTGAAGTATCTCATTCATACATGAACATACATAAACTATAAGTATTCAGTAAACATCGTGATCTTACAAAACAAACATGCATAACATCATACAGGGCTCCCACACATCACCCCACCACAAATACTTTGCATTGTTGTGAAACATTTGTTAACAAATTATGAAAAGCATCGTCAAAGTATTACTACTAACTATAGTCCAAATCTTACTCCCCTATAGTTTTTTTTTTTTTAGGGATTTATTTATTTATTTATTTTTATCTACTTTTACCCTCCCCCCCCAACCCCCATTTTTACTGTTTTTGTGTCCTACCGCCTGTGCCACCTTAGTTCCTGGTTTTACAGCGCATCTCATCTTCTGACGGCCTGCACGCCCTTCTATATTTTTCTTTTTTAAAATTTTTACTAGGAGGTCCCGGGGATAGAACCCAGGTCCCTCCATATGGGAAACAGACACCCAACCATTTGAGCCACATCCGTCTCCCTGCTGTATCTCTTAAGGTTGACCAAAGTTACCTAGAGTTAGTCTTTTCCCATACAGGATGGTCATATAATAAATCAGACTTAGTTATCACCAGCATTCTAAAAACCAGACCCTAGGGAGAAAAACTAGGTCTGGGGACACATGCATGGTTTCTAATATAGCGAATGTTTACCTTACCCTGGTTATCACAAAATCAGGAGAGCGAGAATATTCGCGTAATGGCTTTCTTTTCTGCAGACCACTCCGTGGTCATGCAAGAACCCGTTTACTGTGCCTGGGAGGTCCAGATGGCTAGTGGGCCCCGGGGACGAGTGGGACCCTGGTAGCCGGTGCAGCCTGCATCTCAGCTACCACCGAGTACAAGGTCCAAACCCGCTGCAAGGGCTACACATGGAAATGCGCATTACCAAGTCTGACAGAAAAAGGGGGTCCCACCAGACCAGCCTGCTGTTACGAGGTGTCTTCAGAGTCTCATACCAGCTCTTTGTGTCTTATTCTTCTCAAAGAATAAGTCCCCACTGGCTAATCGTCTTATGGCAAGTCCAGTTCGATCGGGTATAGAATAGAAAATAAGCCATGATCACTGTCTGGTTTTGAACACATTGAAGTAGCCGGAACGGACCTGAGCCCCTTCAACGCAGTGTTAGCTTTCCTTGTTGGCACAAAGGCTGGAGCTCTGCTCTTCCTTTGTGTGCCTCGTAATGTACAATTTAAGTAAGTAGCTTCTTTTTTTTTTTTTTTTAACTTTATTTTGTACATTTAATAATTGAAAACATAAGCAATTAAAAACTAAAAAGTAAACACAGATGAATAAATATATACATTTCTCAATTAAATGTAATGGATGCATGTAAATTTTTTTTTTTTTGTGTGTGTGTGTGTGAATCAAACAATATATTACACAATATATTTGGTTCATAGTAATGCATTCATACAGTATTTGTCCTTTTGTGTCTGGCTTGCTTCTCTCAACATAATGTCCTCCAGGTTCATCCATGTTGCCATATGCTTTATGACTTTATTTCTTCTTACAGCTGCATAATGTTCCATCGTGTGAATAGACCACAGTTTGTTTATCCATTCATCTGTTGATGGACACCTGGGTTGTTTCCAACTTTTGGCAATGGTGAATAATGTGGCTATGAACATCGGTGTGCAGATGTCTGTTTGTGTCACTGCTCTCAGTTCTTCTGGGTATATACCCAGTAGTGGTATTGCAGGGTCACATGGCAAGTCTATATTCAACTTCTTTAGGAACTGCCAAACAGTCCTCCATAGTGGTTGTACCATCCTGCATTCCCACCAATAGTGAAGAAGTGTTCCTATCTCTCCACATCCTCTCCAACACTTGTAGTTCTCTGTCATTTTAATAGTGGCCATTCTGATAGGTGTGAAATGATATCTCTTTGTAGTTTTGATTTGCATTTCCCTAATCATGAGTGATGTTGAGCATTTCTTCATGTGTTTTCTTGCCATTTGTATTTCTTCTTCGGAGAAATGCCTATTCAAGTCTTTGGCCCATTTTTTAATTGGATCATTTGTCTTTTTATTGTTGAGTTGTAACATCTCTTTTATATATCCTGGATATTAAATTCTTATCAGATATGTGATTTCCAAATATTTTTTTCCCATTGAGTTAGCTGCCTTTTCACCCTTTTGACAAATTCCTTTGCGGTGCAAAAGTGTTTAATTTTGAGGAGGTCCCATTTATCTAATTTTTCTTTTGTTGCACGTGCTTTGGGTGTGAGGTCCAAGAAACCACCACCTACTACAAGGTCTTGAAGATGTTTCCCTACATTTTCTTCCAGTAGTTTTATGGTCCTGGCTTTTATATTTAGATCTTTGATCCATTTTGAGTTGATTCTTGTATAGGGGGTGAGATAGGGGTCCTCTTTCACTCTTTTGGTTATAGATATCCAGTTCTCCCAACATTATTTGTTGAAGAGACTGTTTTTTCCCCTCAGCGTGGGCTTGGTAGGTTTGTCAAAAACCAGTTGACTGTATAGGTGAGGGTTTATTTCTAGATTCTCAATTCTATTCCACTGATCGATATGTCTATCTTTATGCCAGTACCATGCTGTTTTGACCACTGTAGCTTTGTAATATGTTTCAAGGTCAGGCAGCGAAATTCCTCCCACATTGCTCTTCTTTTTTAGAATACCTTTGGCTATTCGGGTGCACTTACCCTTCCAGATGAATTTTGTAATTGCTTTCTCTAATTCTGTAAAGTAAGCTGTTGGGATTTTGATTGGTATTGCATTGAATCTATAAATCAGTTTGGGCAAGATTGACATCTTCACGATATTTATTCTTCCAATCCATGAACACGGAATGTCTTTCCATTTGTTTAGGTCTTTTAAAATTTCTTTTAGCATTGTTTTGTAGTTTTCTGCATATAGGTCCTGTACTTCTTTGGTTAAATTAACTCCTAGGTATTTGAGTCTTTTTGTTGCTATTGAAAATGGAATTTTCCCCCTGATTTCCTCCTCAGATTGTTCAGTTCTAGTGTACAAAAACATTACTGATTTTTGCGTGTTGATCTTATATCCTGCCACTTTGCTGAACTCATTTTGTTCAAGTAGCTTTGTTGTGGATACTTCAGGATTTTCTAAATACAGGATCATGTCATCCGCAAACAGTGAGAGTTTTACTTCCTCTTTTCCTATTTGGACGCCTTAAATTTTTTTGTCTTGTCTAATTGCCCTCGCTAGAACTTCTAGTACAATGTTGAATAACAATGGTGACAGTGGGCATCCTTGTCTTGTTCCTCATCTTAGGGGGAAAGCTTTCAACCTTTCCCCATTGAGTATGATGTTGGCTGTGGGTTTTTCATATATGCCTTTTATCATATTGAGGAATTTTCCTTTTATTCCTATCTTTTGAAGTATTTTTATCAAAAAAGGATGTTGGATTTTGTCGAATGCCTTTTCTGCATCTATTGAGATGATCATGTGTTTTTTTTCCTTCAATTTGTTAAGGTGGTGTATTACATTGATTGATTTCCTTATGTTGAACCAGCCTTGCATACCAGGAATAAATCCCACTTGGTCGTGATGTATAAGTCTTTTGATATGGTGTTGGATTCGATTTGCAAGTATTTTGTTGAGAATTTTTGCATCTATGTTCATGAGAGGGATTGGTCTGTAATTTTCTTTTCTTGTGGAATCTTTATCTGGCTTTGGTATTAGGGTGATGTTGGCTTCATAAAATGTGTTGGGTAATTTTCCCTCCTCTTCGATTTTTTGGAAGAGTTTAAACAGGATTGGTGTTGATTCTTTTTGAAATGCTTGGTAGAACTGACCTGTGAAGCCATCTGGTCCTGGACTTTTCTTTGCTGGGAGATTTTTGATGACAGATTCAATCTC
Organism: Tolypeutes matacus; assembly: GCA_026826555.1. Classification (NCBI taxonomy): domain Eukaryota; kingdom Metazoa; phylum Chordata; class Mammalia; order Cingulata; family Chlamyphoridae; genus Tolypeutes; species Tolypeutes matacus. The sequence continues at coordinate 46,923,930 of JAKSZT010053928.1, read as the reverse complement.
CTTAATTGTGATTGGTTTCTTAAGTTCTTGTATTTCTTGTTGTGTCAGTGTAGGTTGGTTATGAGTTTCTAGAAATTTGTCCATTTCATCCAGGTTGTCTAGTTTGTTGGCATATAGTTTCTCATAATATCCTCTTATGATTCTTTTTATTTCTGTGAGGTCATTTGTAATTTCCCCCCTTTCATTTCTGATTGTATTTATTTGCATCTTCTCTCTTTTTCCCTTTGTTAGTCTAGCGAGGGGTTTGTCAATTTTATTGATCTTCTCAAAGAACCAGCTTTTGGTTTTGTTGATTTTCTCTATTGCTTTTTTGTTCTCATTTTCATTTATTTCCACTCTAATCTTTATTATTTCTTTCCTTCTTTTTGCTTTGGGATTGGTTTGCTGTTCTTTTTCTAGTTTCTCAAGTTGTTCAGTTAAATCTTTGAGTTTAACTCTTTCTTGTTTCTTAATATAGGCATTTAGGGCTATAAATTTCCCTCTCAAGACTGCCTTTGCTGTATCCCATAAGTTTTGATATGTTGTGTTCTCATTTTCATTTGTCTCAATATATTTACTGATTTCACCTGCAATTTCTTCTTTGACCCACTGAATATTTAGGAATGTGTTGTTCAGTCTCCGCACATTTGCAAATTTCCTTTTTTCCTGTCTGTTATTGATTTCTAGTTTCATTCCATTATGATCTGAGAAGGTGCTTTGTATAATTTCAATCTTTTTATATTTATTGAGAGCTGTATTGTGACCTAGCATGTGGTCTCTCCTGGAGAAAGATCCACGGGCACTTGAGAAGAATGTATAACCCGCTGAGTTTGGATGCAGTGTTCTGTATATGTCTGTTAGGTCTAACTTATTTATCATATTGCTCAAGTTCTCTGTTTCCTTGTTGATCTTCTGTCTAGTTGTTCTATCTAATGATGTGAGAGGGGTGTTGAAGTCCCCGACGATTATTGTAGAAATGTCTATTTCTCCCTTCAGTTTTGCCAGAGTTTGTCTCATATATTTTGGGGCACCCTGGTTAGGTGCATAGATATTTATGACTGTTATATCTTCCTGGAGGATCGTCCCTTTTATTAATATATAATGGCCTTCCGCATCTCTTATCACTTTTTTGCATTTGAAGTCTGTTTTGTCTGATATTAGTATAGCTACCCCTGCTCTTTTCTGTTTACTATTCTCATGGAGTATCTTTTTCCAACCTTTTACTTTCAGCCGATTTGTATCCTTGGGTCTGAGGTGAGTTTCTTGTAAGCAGCATATAGATGGCTCATGTTTTTTTATCCATTCTGTCAGGCTGTATCTTTTGATTGGGGAATTTAATCCATTCACATTCAATGATATTACTGAAAATGCACTATTCATTTCCTCCATTTTATTCTTTGGTTTTCATATGTCATCTTATTTTTGTCTTTCTTTTTACTCTTTTGGTTATCCTTTCTGCTTTTCTTTCTTCTATACTCTCCTCCAAGCCTCTCTCTCCTGTCTTTTTCTTTCAGGGTCTAAGGCTTCCTTTAATATTTCCTGCAAAGGTGGGTTCTTTTTTGCAAACTCTCTTAGTGTGTTTGTTTGTGAATATTTTATACTCACCTTCATATTTGAAGGACAGTTTTGCTGGATAAAGAATTCTCGGCTGGCAGTTTTTCTCTTTCAGTTTCCTAATTGTATCAGACCACTGTCTTCTCACCTCCATGGTTTCTGAAGAGAAACTGCACTAAGTCTTATTGGACGTCCTTTGTACGTTATCGTTTGCTTCTCTCTTGCTGCTCTGAGAATTTTCTCTTTATCTTTTGCATCTGACATTCTGAATAATATGTGTCTTGGCATAGGTCTATTTGGATTTATTCTTATTGGGGTACAGTGTGCTTCTTGGACATGTAAGCTCATTTCTTTCGTGAGAGTTGGGAAATTTTCAGCTATTATTTCCTCAAATACTCTTTCTGCCCCTTTTCCCTTCTCTTCTCCTTCTGGAACTCCCATGACACGTATGTTGTTGCGTTTTGTGTTGTCATTCAACTCTCTGAGCCCCTGCTCAATTTTTTCCATTTTTTTCTCTCTCTGTTCTTTTCTCTCTTCAATTTTAGCTGCTCTGTCTTCAGTATCACTTATTCTTTCTTCTATCATCTCGAGTCTGCTGTTGTATGCTTCAAATGTATTTTTGACTTCACCTATTGTGTCTTTCATTCCTATGAACTCCGTTACTTTTCTCTTCAGGTATTATGTTCGCGCAATGACTTCTTGATGTCATTGATCTCTTTAACTATATTCTCCTTCATCTCATTAATTTGATTTTGGAAATGTGTGCTCATCTCACTGACTAGTTCTCTCAAATTCTGCATCTCTTCTGGGACTTTGCTGTATTCCTTTTCTTGGGCCATATCTTCTATTTTCTTAGTATGGCCCGTAATTTTTTGCTGGTGCTTAGGCATCTGGTTAGTTTATATTTTACTTAGATGCTCTATCTCTTTCTCTTTTATGGGGTTTTAGTGGCAGGAGGCGGTGAGTTACCACTGCTGTTTGATTTTTGGCTCAACCTTGATTGTTAGGATTGTTCTGCTGGTTGCTCAAAACTGGGCACTGGACCCAGTAATTGGTTGTAGAGTCGTTTCCTAGGGCCTTGGGCAGGGAGGCTATAGAGGCCAGGAAAAGCCTCTCTTACTTATGAATTTTCTTATGTGCACTTCCTTGGTCTGCCAGGAGATGGCGCTTGTTGGCAGCTCTCAAATCAATGCCTGGTCGGAGCGTATTTGTTGTGACACAGACCAGATCAATGTGGTAGAGCTTCATGTCTGGGGGCTAGGAGCCCTATGACTCAAACTTTCTGAGACAGTTCTCCAGACATCTCTGGTAGTGCCCCCCTTTTCTGAGCCTTGATATTATTTCCACTCCTTTCTGAATCCCCAGCAATCAGTCCCTGTTAGTAGAGGAGGAGATTGGGAGGTTTGTATATCTTTAGCCCCTTGCAGGCTCCAAGGCAAACAATGGCGCAGCCCCACCCAGCCTGGAAGGGCTCTTGGGACAGGGCAGACCAAACCTGGGAGTCCAAAGCAGGGTCAGCCCCAGGCTCTCTCTCCCCTCTCCTGTGGAGTCCTCAACAATTAGTCCAGGCTAGAAGAGAGGGAGGTTGCGAGGGTTGGATTTCTCCAGTCCTTTCTAGGCTCCGGGGCAAACCGCCATGTGGAAGTGTCTGTGGGGCTTTGCAGCCCAAATTTCAGGTCAGAACCTGAGTCAGCCTAAGGCTGTGTCCCTCTCTCTCCCCCCTTTCCGTGAGTGGCAGATCCCTGAAGCCCCCTTTGTCTGTGGTCGCAGGCCCAGAGGCCTGAGAGTTCTGAAGAGTGTGGGGGAGGGTGCCGGCAGCAGCAGAAGCTGCTACTTGCAACTCACAGTTCTGTAGTCACGATTTCCCTCTTCTGTCCCTCTCTCCTCTGGGTGGTGTGCAGCCTTCACCTGCTGTCCTAAACCCTAGAAGATCTTTTTTGGGGCTGTTTCAGATTGTCCTCTAGCTATTTTTCTGGAGAAGAGATTTCCGTGTCTTACTAGTCCGCCATCTTCCCGGAAGTTCCCGGTGTGACTCTTATTCAGCCCATCCTCTTCTCCTTCTCAGAACAAAAGTGGTCCAGTGAGGCTTGAACTGACAGCATTTGCAACCCAATTCCATTGTTGCAAACAAGGGATATTGATTGTCTACTTGAGAGTGTGCTCCTTACCTTAGAGTGTACCTTTCTGGCTTGGTCTGAGAACAGCTGCCATGGATATCCTCTCTCTGCTCCTGGTCTCCTCTACTTTTGATGCCTTTCCCCCCAAGTTTGTATGTCCTAGTTCTGTGTCCTCCGGTTCCATCAAAGGTGAAATTTTTGTTCATGTTTCTTATTTTAGATTTTTTTTTTTTGAAAAGGGAAGAATGAATGCCAATTTTATGGCAATACATTCAGAGGGGGCGATCATCCCAACCCTTTCATAGCTGTCCTTTTTATTCGTTAACAAAGTCTTTCTTTCTACGCCTTTGGTTCCCTGGGGGAGCAGACATTTTCTGTTTCCTATCTGTCCCTCCCCAGGTTTCCAAGTGGGGTGAGATTCCATGCCCCCAGAAAGCTTTTCCCTGAGTTCCCTCTGTGCTTATAGTCCATACTGGGTATAGCATCTACTGCTACATCTTGCAGCATCTTTTATATGTCTGCATACTTCATTTGGGGACATAATCTAGGCATGCAAGTCACGGTGTCCTCTAATACCTAGCATAATTATGCCATGTGGGAGTGGCTGCATAAATGCTTATGGATTATCCCTTTGCCCTCGTGCTTTGCCATGGTATTTGGAATGCTTGAGTTCTGCTTCATTTCTGATCTTGTGTATTCTTTTCCTGGGAATTCTTACTGGATTAGGAAGCTGTGTGCCTGGTGAGTATCATATCATGCATACACGGTCATGGGGTCTTTATAACATATGCACTGCCTCCAAAAAATAACTGTAGGTAAGCACCCTCCTTGAACTTAAATGACATTGAGAGGTGTCATTAGAAATAACTTTATCTTATAGTTGTCTGTAAGGTTGTGGAGGTCAGTGCTCCTTCTAAAAAACTCACTAGTTAGAGCCTTTGTTATATTGCAATAATGTTTCTTGTAGACTACATCCTGTAACCTTTAGTTATGTACCAAATTGTCATACCTCAGCCAGTGATTCTCATACATGTCCCTGCCCCCCTTTTAAGTAGAGGCATTTCAAAATCTGGGATGGGAGGGTGGACAGTTTGAAAAACAAACGAAAACCTCCATGTGATCCTGGTTTAACTTCCTAGGAATATGCCTCTCCACTTGCACCCCTACTACCAGGTTCCTAAAGATAATGCATTTAATTCCATGACTTTTTTTTTTTTTTGAGGTACCAGGGGCTGGGGATTGAACCTGAGACCTTGTATGTGGGAAGTCAGCGCTCAACCACTGAACCACATCGGTTTCCTTGAGTTGTTCTTTTTCCATTTATTTTGCTTGTTTTTTGTTTTTATTTTCTTTTCAGGAGGCACCAGGAACTGAACCTGGGACCTCCTGTGTGAGAGGTGGGAGCTCAACTACTCCAGCCACATCAGTTCCCAAATTCCATGACTATTTTAATGGAGGGAGGCAAGCACAGGGAAGGGAAATGACTTATCCAAGGTCACTCATTTCCTGTAAGTGCCTCTTGACCTGCTTTGCTGCTCTTGTCTTTCATATGATAATCCACAAACCTCAGAAGGACAATTTCTCTGTTGGATGAATCTGAGGTGTCTGAAGGTCAGGCTTGAAGGCTGGGCTGGGCTAGGTGGAGGGAGGAGACACTATTTTAGAACAAAAGGAGCCATTGGAGCAGAATGGAAAATGCATTTGACACCAATCTATCAGCCTGTGTTTCAGCTGAGCTGAGCTGCTCAAACACAATGAAGGTCTAGAGAAGCCCAAATGAAATTCTAACCTGAGCAGTCCCTTTGACCTCTGGAGCCTGTTGGAGACTCAGTGGAACAAACCATTGCTTCTCCAAATGAGAAAAAAGAGGAGGGAAAGGTTAATTCCTGATTTCTGGGAAGGTACGCTTACTTACAATGTGATGGATTTGAAAACTCTGTAAAGTCTCTCTCTGTCTTTTCATTTTTTCCCCTTTAACTTCTTTGTTGCTGGAATACCAGTTCTACGAATTCCATTCAATATCAGTAAGGTACCTACTACAATTACCCTACATGGGAAAGAGATGAACAGTCAGCTCTGGGCAGGGGCTTGTTCTGTGTTGGGGCTTTAGATGTATGGGTCGGCAAAGTCAAGAACGTCCTAGAACTCATCAGCTCAGCTGATGAAACCTAGGATTTTGCATAAATAGTGGGGAGAGGACTGGAACATCTGCAGGCTTGCCCTGTACTGGGTTTTGGTATGGGGAGCTGGGATAGAGGAGGAACAGAGAGGGTGTGGATGCTGCCTCTGCCAAAAAAAATTCCAAAACTATTTGGTGCCTTTGATGACTCTTGCCTAGAATAATAATGTAGACTCCTTTTGGGTATTATTTTTATTTAACAGATAAGAAAACTGATATGCTGGTGAATAATGTGATCTGCCTGTAGTTATAAAAGTAGATCTTAACAAAGCTTGGTCGAGAACCCTAGACTCTGTAGAGCTCACTCTCTATAATCAACAGGTATTTCCTAAGTACTTTTTAGGTGCCTAGCATTGGGTTAGTGGTAATGCCAGGTACAAAGTTGTTACAATGTTAATTCCAGCCTAAGAGGAGCCTATTTAAAAATATTATCAGGCATATTTTCAATTTTGAAAGTAACATAACACTTTTCAGAAAATTTGGAAACCAGCAAGAAGAAAACTTTAAAATAACCTCAGGCTGCCAACACAATTGCTGTAATCATTTTGGTGTACCGCCTCCTAGTTATTTTCCGTATACATTTAGGTTTTTAAAAAATCTAGTGAGAACCATATAGCACGTACAGTTTTCATTTCTTGCTGTTTTCATGTAGCTTTTTGTCATAAGAAAGTTCCCCCATAACTACTTTAATGGTAGTAGCATATTACCAAAGAGCTTAATAGTGAAGCATTTTCTCACCATAGTGTTAAAGCATTTTGTTTTATTAATTCAATAATATCTGCTAAGTACCTCGTGCCACAGCTCTCCTGACAGCCATAACCCCATGGATAGTCACCAAGATGTGCTAGGAGATTTGGGACTTTGAGGACCCTGTTGGTAGGTGCCCCATTGGAGTTCCTGGGAGCCCCTGCTTTTGCTCTGGCCCTTCCTACTGTCAGGTGACACCTAGTGACACAAATCTCAGTCAGGCTGGTTGGGGCTAAGGTGCCGAAACAGTGAGATCATCTGGGTCCATCAGCCATTTTTCCTGTAATTCATCCTCATAGCAAATAATTTTTCCCCTTGCCACCTTTCCATATCTCCCCATTCGTCTGTCCTATGCTTGCCTTTTTAATGGTCTCATCTTTGCTGACTTATCTGAAAGAGGCTGTATAATGTACTGGTTAATATATAGCCTCTGAAGCCCGGTGGTCTGGGTTCAAGTCCAGACTTGGCCATTTTAATAGGGTTCTCTAAGAAAAGAGAACTGACAGGGGATATATAGATAGTTATATATTATGAAACTATTATAAGATTTTTATAAGAATTGTCTCATGCAACTGTGGGGATGAGCAAGTCCAAATTCCATAGGGCAGGCTGCAAACTGGGAACTCCAATGAAGGTCCTCGATGAATTCCCCAGGAATAGTTGGCTGCCTGAAGTAGAGATGGAAATTCTCTTTTGACTGCTGAAACTGATTGGATGAGACTCGTCTCACTGTTGAAGGCAGTCTCCTCAGTTGGTTGTAGATGTAACCAGCCATAGATGCAGTCAGCTTACTGAGGATTAAAATCCATGAAATATCCTCACAGTAACAATCAGGCTGTGCTTGCTTGACCAAACAACTAGACACCATAATATAACTGTGTTGACACTTGAACTTAACCATTACAGTCCACCCTTGTCAACTTGGCACCCATGCACATCTCCTTAAACCATACTTAATTTCTAAATAGAAATTAAGAAATTATAAATAGTCATATTTTTGCCTAATAATACTCAGCTGTCCTGCATACAACCAGAAATGTACTAACTTTACTCAGAATAGGGTGCAAGTCCTTGAGTAATATTTGCTTTTAAATATGATATCCTATAGCTTAAATAATATGTGAAATTAATGCAAGTTATATCATATGATAAGAGGATAAGATAGGGAAGAAAATAGATATTTGCTTTCTGTATAATACAAACATATTCAAAACAAGGAAGATATAACCTTTACAGTCTCGTTTCTGTAACTGATCACGTGGTGTGTGCGTGTGCATTTTAATTTATTATAAGGAATCAGATCATGCAATTGTGAGACCTTGAAAGTCCAAATTCTGTATAGCATGTTGGAAGCTGGAGATACTGTGAGGAGAGATGAAGTTTTTAGTCCTAGTCTGTAGGGGAGGCCAGGGAGGAGTGGAAGGTACAATCTCCATGCAGAAATCCTTCTCATTCTTGATACATTCAGCTTTCCTTTTAAGGCCTTCAACTGATTGGATAAGGCCCACCTACATCATGGAGGGGGATCTTCTTAAAATCAACTGATTATGGGTTCTAACCTCCTCTTTAATATGCCTCCATACTAACAACTGAGCCAGCAATTGACCAAGAAAACTGGACACATAACCTAGCCAGGTTGACATATAAAATTAACCATCACAGCCATGGACTCGCTGGGTGACCTTGGGCAAATCATTTCCCCTCTCTGTGCCTTCGTTACCTTATTTATGAAATGGAGATGATGGTAATAAAACTACTTACCTCATAGGGTTGTTGTGTGCATAAAACTTTTAATATATGTAAAGCATTTACAGCGGTGCCTGGCGCGTGTTTTTGTTTTGTCTCTCTTTTTTTTTTTTTAACTTTATTTTGTACATTTAATAATTGAAAATATAAACAATTAAAAACTAAAAAGTAAACACAGATGAATAAATATACATTTCCCAATTAAAATAAAAATAAATTTTTTTTTGAATCAAACAATATGTTACACAATATATTTGGTTCATAGTAACGCATTCATACAGTATTTGTCCTTTTGTGTCTGGTTTGCTTCGCTCAACATAATGTTCTCCAGGTTCATCCATGTTGTCATATGCTTTACGACTTCATTTCTTCTTACAGCTGCATAATATTCCATCATGTGAATAGACAAAAGTTTGTTTATCCATTCAACTGTTGATGGACAGGATCATGTCATCTGCAAACAGTGAGAGTTTTACTTTCTCTTTTCCTATTTGGATGCCTTTAATTTTTTTTTCTTGTCTAATTGCCTTAGCTAGAACTTCTAGTACAATGTTGAAAAACAATGGTGACAGTGGGCGTCCTTGTCTTGTTCCAGATCTTAGTGGGAAAGCTTTCAACCTTTAGCAATTGAGTCTGATGTTGGCTGTGGGTTTTTTCATATATGCCTTTTTATCATATTGAAGAATTTTCCTTCTTTTCCTATCTTTTGAGGTGTTTTCTATCAAAAAAGGATGCTGGATTTTGTCGAATGCCTTTTCTGCATCGATTGAGATGATCATGTGGTTTTTTCCCTTCAGTTTCTTAATGTGGTGTATTACATTGATTGATTTTCTTATGTTGGACCAGCCTTGCATACCAGGAATAAATCCCACTTGGTCATGATGTATAAGTCTTTTGGTATGCTGTTGCATTCGATTTGCAATTATTTTGTTGAGAATTTTTGCATCTATGTTCATTAGAGAGATTGGCCTATAATTTTCTTTTCTTATCAAGTCTTTATCTGGCTTTGGTATTAGGGTGATGTTGGCTTCATAAAATGTGTTGGGTAATTTTCCCTCCTCTTCGATTTTTTGGAAGAGTTTAAACAGGATTGGTGTTGATTCTTTTTGAAATGCTTAGTAGAAATCACCTGTAAAGCCATCTGGTCCTGGACTTTTCTTTGCTGGGAGATTTTTGATGACAGATTCAATCTCCTTAAATGTGATTGGTTTGTTAAGTTCTTGTATTTCTTGTAGCGTCAGTGTAGGTTGGTTGTGCGATCCTAGAAATTTGTCCATTTCATCTAGGTTGTCTAGTTTGTTGGCATATAGTTTCTCATAATATCCTCTTATGATTCTTTTTATTTCTGTTAGGTCATTTGTAACTTCCCCCCTTTCATTTCTCATTGTATTTATTTGCATCTTCTCTCTTTTTTTTATTTGTTAGTCTAGTGAGGGGTTTGTCAATTTTATTGATCTTCTCAAAGAACCAGCTTTTGGTTTTTGTTTTTTTTTTTTTTTTTTTGGTTTGTTAATTTTCTCTATTGTTTTTCTGTTCTCATTTTCATTTATTTCTGCTCTAATATTTATTATTTCTTTCCTTCTGCTTGCTTTGGGATTGGTTTGCTGTTCTTTTTCTAGTTTCTTTAGTTGTTCAGTTAAATCTTTGAATTTAGCTCTTTCTTATTTTTTAATATAGGCATTTAGGGCTGTAAATTTCCCTCTGAAGACTGTCTTCATTGTATCCCATAAGTTTTGATATGTTGTGTTCTCACTTTAATTTGTATCAATATATTTACTGATTTCACTTGCAATTTCTTCTTTGACCCACTGATTATTTAGGAGTGTGTTGTTCAGTCAACACACATTTGCGAATTTACTTTTTTCCTGTCTATTACTGATTTCTAGTTTCATTCCATTATGATCTGAGAAGGTGCTTTGTATAATTTCAATCTTTTTATATTTATTGAGAGCTGCATTGTGACCTGACATGTGGTCTATCCTGGAGAAAGATCCATGAGCACTTGAGAAGAATGTATAACCCGCTGAGATAAGATGCAGTGTTCTGTATATATCTGTTAGGTCTAACTTGTTTATCATATTGTTCAAGTTCTCTGTTTCCTTGTTGATCTTCTGTCTAGTTGTTCTATCTAATGATGTGAGTGGGGTGTTGAAGTCTCCAATGATTTTATTGTAGAAAGCTCTATTTCTCCCTTCAGTTTTGCCAGAGTTTGCCTCATGTATTTTGGGGCACCCTGGTTAGGTACATAGATATTTATGACTGTTATATCTTCCTGGTGGATTGTCCCTTTTATTAATATATAATGGCCTTCTGTGTCTCTTATAACTTTTTTGCACTTAAAGTTTGTTTTGTCTGATATTAGTATAGCTATCCCTGCTCTTTTCTGGTTACTATTCGTGTGGAGTATCTTTCAGCCAGTTTGTATCCCTGGGTCTAAGGTGAGTTTCTTGTAAGCAGCATATGGATGGCTCATGTTTTTTTAATCCACTCTATCAACCTGTATCTTTTGATTGGGGAGTTTAATCCATTCACATTCAATGATATTACTGTAAATGCACTATTTACTTCCTCCATTTTATTCTTTGGTTTTCATACGTCATTTTGTTTTTGTCTGTCTTTTTACTCTTTTGGTTATTCTTTCTGCTATTCTTTCTTCCATACTCTCCTCCAAGCCTCTCTCTCCTGTCTTTTTCTTCAGGTTCTAAGGCTTCCTTTAATATTTCCTGCAAAGGTGGATTCTTTTTTGCAAACTCTCTTAGTTTCTGTTTGTTTGTGAATATTTTATACTCACCTTCATATTTGAAGGGCAGTTTTGCTAGTAAAGAATTCTTGGCTGGCAGTTTTTTCTCTTTCAGTTTCCTAATTGTATCATAACACTGTGTTCTCACCTCCATGGTTTCTGAAGAGAAATCTGTACTAAGTCTTACTGGACGTCCCTTGTACATGATCGTTTGCTTCTCTCTTGCTGCTCTGAGAATTTTTTCTTTATCTTTGACATTTGACATTCTGAGTAGTATGTGTCTTGGCGTAGGTCTATTTGGATTTATTCTGATTGGGATACGGCATGCTTCTTGGACATGTAAGTTCATTTCTTTCATGAGAGTTGGGAAATTTTCAGCTATTATTTCCTCAAATACTCTTTCTGCCCCTTTTCCCTTCTCTTCTCCTCCTGGAACTCCCATGACACATATGTTGTTGCATTTTGTATTGTCATTCAAATCTCTGAGCCCCTGCTCAATTTTTTCTACTCTTTTCTCTCTTCAATTTTAGCTGCTCTGTCTTTGGTATCACTTATTCTTTCTTCTATCATTTTGAGTCTGCTGTTGTGTGCCTCAAATGTGTTTTTGACCTACCTATTGTGTCTTTCATTCCCATGAATTACATTACTTTTCTGTTCAGGATTTCAAATTCTTCATTGTGTTTACTCAATGTCTTCTTGATGTCGTTTATCTCTTTAACTATATTGTCTTTCAACTCATTAATTTGATTTTGGAAATTTGTGCTCATCTTGCTGATTAGTTCTCTCAAATTCTGCATCTCTTCTGGGACTTTGATGTATTCCTTTTCTTGGGCCATGTCTCCTATTTTCTTAGATTGACTTGTAATTTTTTGCTGGTGTTTAGGCATCATGTTAGGATGTAGTTTACTCAGATGTTCATTCTCTTTCTCTTTTATAGGGATTTAGTGGCAGGAGGCTGTAAGTTACCACAGCTCTTTGATTTTGGGCTCGACTTGGATTGTTAGGATTGTCCTGCTGGTTGCTCAAAACTGGACACTGGACCCAGTAATTGGTTGTAGAGTTGCTTCCTAGGGCCTTGGGCGGGAGGTTATAGAGGCCAGGAAAAGCCTCTCCTCATTTTTAATTTTCTTATGTGCACTTCCTTGGTCTGCCAGGAGATGGCGCTCTTTGGAAGCTGTGAATTCAGTGCCTGGTCAGAGTGTATTTGTTGTGACACACACCAGATCAATGTGATAGAGCTTCCTGTCTGGAGGCTAAGAGCCTTGTAATTCAAACTTTCTGAGACAGTTCTCCAGCCTTCTCTGGTAACCCCCTCCATTTTCCCAGCTAGGAAATATTTCCTTTCCCCTCTGAGTTCTCAACAATCAGTCCCTGTTAGTAGAGGAGGAGATTGGGAGGTTTGTATATCTTTAGCTCCTTGCAGTCTCCAAGGCAAACAATGGTGCAGCTCCACCTGGCCTGGAAGGGCTCTCAGGACATGGCAGACCAAACCTGGGAGTCAAAAGCTGAGTCAGCCCCAGGCTCTCTCTCCCCTCTCCTGTGGAGTCCTCAACAGTTAGTCCAGGCTGGAAGAGAGGGAGATTGCAAGGGTCGGATTTCTCCAGTCCTTCGTGAGGATCGGATTTCTCCAGTCCTTCATAGGCTCCCAGGGCAAACTACCTTGTGGTCCCACCTGGCCTGGAAGGGTATGTAGGGCTCTGCAGCCCAAATTTGCGGTTCAGAACCTGAGTCAGCCTTAGGCTGTGCCCTTCTCTCTCCCCTTTCCTGGGGTGGTAAATCCCTCAAGCCCCCTTTGTCTGTAGTCACAGGCCCAGAGGACCGAGAATTCTAAAGAGTGTGGGGCAGGGTGCCGGCAGCAGCAGTTGCTGCTGGTTCCAGCTCAAGGTTCTATCGCGATTTTGCTCCTTTGTCCCTCTCTCCTCTGGGTGGTGTGCAACCTTTACCTGCTGTCCTAAACCCTAGAAGATCTTTTTCGGGGCTGTTTCAGCCTGTCTTCTTGCTATTTTTCTGGAGAAAAGATTCCTGTGTCTTACTAGTCCGCCATCTTCCCAGAAGTCCTGCCTGGTACATGTTATATAAGTACTAATATTATCTTGATGTGGGAGACGATTATAATATTATTCAGCTTTTTCTAGCCTTTCTTCCTATTCCCTTTCTCCAAGGTTAACAGTATCCCAGACTCATTTCTGGAAAATGTACTCTGTTCCTTCATTTGTTCCTCTATTCAGTCAGCAAATATTTCAAAGCCTCTTCTGTGTACCAGACAATGTTCTAGGTAGTGGAATCCCTGGGAGGGCAAGATGGACAAATGCCTCAGGAGCTGAGGCTTACAACCCAAGCATATAATAAAGAAGATAATTAGGAGTGGCAATAAATGCTCTGTAAGAAGAAAAGAAAATGGGATGGGGACAGCTGAGGGGCAGCTGGGAAAAGGCAGCCAGGGTTCTCTTTTATTACAGGGGGGTCCAAGTTCCCTTGAGGGCCATAGGTTCTCTGTTCTCTTGTTTGGTAATAGTAACAAGATTTATTAATGTTGTCTTCCATAGAGTATGTTTTCTTTGTCTTCTCTGATGCTTTCCCCTACCCCCACCTGGCCATGTCCTCTTGCCAAGGAACGTCTTGTCTTATTAACCCAGTTCATGCACTGATTTTGGTCCAAAATCGGGAAAATGGGTAGAGAAGGACAGGAACAGAGAGGTAAGGAGAGAAGGAGAAGGACCTACTCTGGGAAGTTAACATTGATTTATAAAAAAACTTTTGCAGGAGTGCAGAGAAAGGATCAAAAGAAATCAGCTCACTGTTACTGATCAGGTACTTATTGCTGTTTAACAAACCACCCAAAACTTAGTAGTTTGAAACATCAACAATTTATTTCTTTATTTTTATATTTGTATTACTGTTCCCCCCACCCCTCACCCCCCGAGATGGCTTCCTTGTCTGTCTGCTCATTGTCTGCTTATCTTCTTTAGGAAGCACCAGGAAACAAACCCCGGACCTCCCATGTGGAAGGTGAGCACCGAATTGCTTGAGCCACATCAACTACCCCAACAATTTATTATTTCTCAGAATCCTGTGGGTTGCTAGTCAGGTCCTCTGCTGGTTTTGCTTTGGCTCACACATTGAGTTGCAGGTTAGGCTGGGCTGGAAGATGCCACATGGGCTCACTTACATGACTGGCAGTTGGTGCTGACTGTCCTCTGGGACACCTTGGTTCTCCTCCATGTCATTTCTCATCCTATGGGATGCTGGACCAGCTTCCTACAGGGTGGTCTCAGGGTAGTATCTCCAGGTGATGAAGGCAGACTCTGCAAGGCCTCTTGAGTCCTAGGTTCTGGAACTCATCCAATATCACTTCATTCTTTTGACCAAAGGAAACCATATGGCCGGCTTAGATTTAGCCAGGGAGACAGATGTTAAATAAAAAGCACATGGTCTATGTTATTGAAGTAGAGCTCAGAATGCTGAAGAAGTGCTATGAGAGTGCCTATGAAGAGTGACATGCTTAGTACCCAACCACCGTGTTGATTTTCCTCACCTTGGACAAGGAATTGACCAAGAATGTATAGCCAAGCCTTGAGTTGTGCAGAAAAAGGTTAGCATAGCAGGCCAGAGACTGCTATCATTGGAAAGGCTAGCTTGCAAGGTTGGCTCTTGGCTGGCATCTGGGAACTTGGATTTTAGAAGTGTTCCCACTGATTTCTGACTGATAAGCATGGTTTACTGGGCCTAGACTGTTTGTGCAAACAATATTGTTTATGTTAAACACACTTGGAGTCTGGAATTTTGTTATATGCTAGGCAGAGAGTGCCCATGTGATTGGCCCCCAAGAAAAATCTTGGGTGCTGAGTCTCTAATGAATTTCCCTGGGCAGAAACATTGAACACACATTCCTGCCTTTTGTTGCTGGGGGAAGACTGTGCTCAGTGTGGCCCTTTCTGGGAGGGAGAGAGCATAAGGAAGCCTGTGCTTGGATCCCTTCAGACTCCATGTGTGTCTTTTTCTCTTATGACCTGGCTGGGTATCTTTCCTATGTCTCTGTAGTACAACTTTAGCCACTAGCAACCATATGCTAAGTCCTGTGAGTCCTTCAAGCCACTCTCCAAAGATAGAGGTGGTCTTGAGGACTCCTGACCTGCTAGTCTTAATCTCTTATGTGTTTTGTCTTCTAAGAAGAGCATAGCCAATTCCCAGGTGTCACAGGGCAAATACCAGTAAATCATTTCACAGGCCTTTATGTCTGGACAGGAAATGAAGTCATGGCCCACAGTCCTGGTGACTGTGAACCAGTGTTTTGAAATTATGATTTGACTTTCTTCTTAGTAACAGGATTAGTTTGGATTTTTGAATGTAATTCACTTACTTGGTAATAAGAAGGTAGCAATTTGGGGTAGCAATTTGGTTCGTTCTCCCTATAACCCCTGGGAACTGCATCTTTCTCAGTGAGAAGGCATTGATTGAAACAAAAACAAAAACCAGAAACAAAAGACAAACCATAAAGGAGCCACTTTGCACCTACCTGATCTGGGCAGTGAGCTGGAACAAATCTGTTAAAGATGGTTTCCTGGGCTTGCCTCAAAAGAGGTATCCCCGGGAAGTGGCTGTGGCTCAATCAGTAGGGCTCCCATTTACCATATGGGAGGCCCCGGGTTCAGTTCCCAGGGCCTCCTGGTGAAGGCAAGCCCGCCCGCACGGCGTGGTTAGCTGACCCAGCGAGCACAAGCAGCAAGGGGGGGATAAATGAATAAATAAATAAAATCTTTAAAAAAAAAAAAAAGAGGTATCCCCTTCATCCTCTGCTCCTAAGCCTGGTGGCAGCCATCATCCACTCCTCTGGAGCCCAGGGGCTGCTGGGACATGGGACTACCACAGAGGGCGCGTGGACCAAGGAGCGCACCTTCTCCCTGCCTCCCCATACTTCTCCAGCCCATCCTCCCAGCAGTATTGGCAATGAAGTTGGCTGTGAGGGCAGCTGCATTGTTGGCTGCCATGCAGTCCTTTGGCTAAATCAATGCTATTTCCTAGGGTGTTCCTGGGTAGCAAAGAACCCAGTGCCACAGAGGAAGCCTGGAATCTCCCTTGGCAGGTTTAAGCTGGAGTCTATCCAACACATTAGGGTAGTCACAGCATTTGAAGTACTACTAAGCATTTAGGAATGGGAAGAGAGTTGTATAAAGAGAAGAGTATAGGATTTGGAACTTAGCAGGGGGCTTCTTTTTCTGACCCTGCCATATAATAGTTGTGTCACCTCAGGTAGATTAATTAACCTCTCTGATCCTTAATGTCATAACCTCACAGAGTGATTCTACACTTAGAATGAGATTGTATATATAATGCATCTAATTTAGTGCCTAGTATAAGGTAAATACTTCTTAATCTTGAGTCCCTTTCAAGTGATGGGAATCTGAGTGTTATTTTTTTTTCTTTCTGCTTATATGTACAGTATTGGTCAAATTTCTGTAATAGACATGTATTTCCTTTAAAATGAGAGTGAGGATTTTTAAAAAAATCTCAATTTCTTTCATTTTTAGTTAAAACCCATTTCCTTACCATACTTCACAGGCTGTCTTCTTGAGTTGTACTTTTCCTGGGTTTCCCATGCTTAGTGTATTTTGACCTTCAGTATCTTCTGAGCGTCATTGTACCTTAACAGCAGCAGGGGCTTGGAAAGGTCTATTTTTTTAAACTGCATAACTGAAGAATTATTTTTCACTGACATAGGTAAAGTACCCACATATTTTCCCAGTCTTTCAGTCATTATAATTTTTTTTTTTTTTTTTTTTAAGACTTTTTATTTATTTATTTATCCCCCCCTTGCTGCTTGTGCTTGCTGGGTCAGCTAACCACGCCATGAGGGCGGGCTTTGCCTTCACCAGGAGGCCCCGGGAACCGAACCTAGGGCCTCCCATATGGTAAACGGGAGCCCTACTGATTGAGCCACAGCCGCTTCCCTCAGTCATTATAATTTGAATTGATTTTCCATCCAGAATTACTTTCTCTTAGCAGGGTCACTACCAGGACATCAAAAAAAAAAAAAAAAAAAAAAAAAAAAAAGAATGAAAAAAAGCCTATTCTTCCTGTAGGCACGTCCTTTTTTCCAACTTTATTTTCCTTGTGATTTTAGTTTTTTGTTTGGCTTCCAGCTGGTAGTAAAGTGCACTTTGCAGGAGAGGTTGCAAAGGGCCGGCCGAAAGCTTTGCAGCTGTGAGGGCTGTCCACAGGGCCAGAATTGAATGACTTCTGTGGTGTAAGGTGAGAAAATCTTCTGGGTACCAGGGGAGGTAGGAAAAAGAGGGCAGCTCAGACCGGGTTCACAGGCCTGGCTCCCTTTCAAGAACTCCTACTGTTTATAAATCAGCTGCTGGGTCTGCTCTGGTATTCTCTTCAAGAGTCCCAAACTTTAGATGGAGAAGGACTGGTAGAGAATTTCAGTGCTAATTTTTTTTTCATGGAAAACTCCCCAAAAAGCCAAGAATGGTGTCTGCAGTTACCCTCTCAACAATTGCGCTAGCATGCCCTGTCTTGCACTGTATTTGGGCATGTAGGTGTTTTCCCTTCCATCTTAAACTGTGAAATAACTCCTCCTGCATGGCAAGGCTGTCCAATATCATGGTGCTTTGTGTTTGTTTGTTTGTTTTTAACATCTTGAAAAGCACCTGTCAAAAAATGGTGCTAATACCTGTTTACTCATTGACAATGAAGCAGTTGTAGGAGTTGGAGAAATGTTAAGCAACAGCAGACATCACATGATTCCCTCTAATCTCTTTTAAAGCCAAGTAGAGCCGTTATCATGTCTAGGCTCAGACTTTATGGGAAGCCCAAGAGCAAAGTCCTCTATTGACTCTAACATGAATCAGTGTAATTTTGAATTACTTATTTTGACTCAAATTTCTTTTTAGTTGTAATTATATGAAATTTTGTATAGATGTAAAGGAAATCAATATGGACAAAGAAGTGACATGCTCAACTATCCTTGAGTATATCTAAGTTAAGCACGCACTTGAATGTGCAATAGAGTGGTTTACATAAATAACAAAGAAGAAAGACAAAGAAAAGGAAGAGGAAGATGCTGACAAAGAGGAGGAGGATAGGCATTAAGCCAACCATGTATTTAGCTGGGTGTTGGCTACTGTGGGGGATTCAGAAGCTTCACATGACCTCACCACAGTCAAGTTGATGAGCGATGGTTCCTGCCTATGAAACATGAATGAATAACAAAAGCATCACTTAATGCGCTAAGCTATATTGTACTAAAGTCAGTGAAGGCAGGAAACATATGGTATGGCCCAGATGAGTTAGGAAGGTTTCCTGGAAGAGGCTGGAATGAAACTGGAGCCTAAAGGTCAGGTAGTGTCTCTACTGAAGAACTCTTCAGTATCCCTTCAGCCTGAATCTGCTTCCACTTCTCTTAAGCCTCAGAATTTCCCAGGAGAAATTAGATTATTTACTCAGGAGCTCTAAGCTAATAAAATCTGCCATTAAATTCCACCCCATTCTCACCCTACCCCAAATGTCTTCTCATACTACCCCAATGTCTTTTCTTGAAGCCTTACCCCCTGGTATACTCTCCCTATAAGTTTTGTTCCCCAAAGTTCTACCTAATTCTTGGCATGATAGGAGGTTGTTCTCTCTGATAAAGTAAAGCCAATCCTTGTGCAAGCCCCACAAAAATAATCTCTGAAATTAAATTCTACCTACACAATGTTTATCAAGTACCTATGGTTTTACTTTGTTTATATATCCCAGTTGCAATGATCCATAGTTCCCTGCCCTTCAAAGAATTTACTTTCTAAAAAGGGGGAAAATAATTTTTTTAAACAAATCAATTTTATTGATACATATTAATAAAGCATACAATTCATCCAAAGTGTACAATCAATGGTATTTGGTATAATCACATAGTTGTGCATCGTTCACTGCAATCATTATTAAAGCATTTTCATTATTTTATTAATAATATAAACAAAATCCAGACAAACAAGAAAATTCCTCACCTTTCAATCTGTTTCCCCTGCTGTACATAGCTATTATTTCTGGCTATTCTTGCACAATTATTTATTAAGCAGTTTTACTGAGATATATTCAGATACCATATGATCTATCCAAAGTGTATAATTATTGGCTTTTTTTTTTTTAGCTTTTAGAAAGTCCTTTATTGTAAAGTTTTAAGATAAATAGAAAAATAGATTTAAAGAAATTACACATTTTAAAAGAGTACAAAGCCAAGTTAGATTTAATATAATCAATTATAAAAAATAGCATGATAGCATGGCAACATTTATAAATGTAAATAATAATTCAAATATAGTAGAAATTATAACATAATTCTAATTTTTATATTATAACTATAAATATTGGACATAATAATCTCTAAGAATGAAATAAATGATTGGTAATTTAATTTTCATTTAGGCCATAATTCTTTCTACATAATCAAGTTCCTTTTTGGGAATTCTTCACATCTTGTTGGAATGAATTACAGCAGATAACAATTTGTCAATTCATAATTTTATGAGGCAGAAAAATTCAAAATCTTATTCAACAGTAGTCATGCTAAATCATTACTGATCCAGCTAGATTTTTTAAAGAGTATGAATAAGAAAGGGTTAAAAGAAAAATGACATATCCAAAAATATCTCTTCTCCAGTTCTTCTCAATTAAAAGCAAGTGTTTATTTTGTATGAAAAAAAATTACAGAATACTGATCACAGGAACAATTTGCCAGTTGCAATGACTAATGATTGTTCATATCCTATAATGTTATTTTACAATTATCTGGTCTACTCCAGCTCTTTTTTGGTTACTATTTGCATGGAATACCTTTTTCCAACCTTTCACTTTTAACCTATTGTGTTCTTACATCTGAGATGGGTCTCTTGTAGATAACATATAGATGGCACATATTTTTTTATCCATTCTATCATGGTTTTCTGATTGGGGAGTTCAGTCCATTAACATTCAGTGTTATTACTGTAAAGGCATTACTTACTTCATCCATTTTGTCCTTCTGCTCTCTGTTCTCATGTCGTTCTATTGTCTGTCTTCTTGTCCTTTAGTTTACCCTTCCTAATAATCTTCATTTCTAAACTCTTCTCCAAATCTCTTGCCCTTGTTTTTTCCTTTCAGGCTGCAGGACTCCCTTTAGTATCTCTTGCAAATCTGGTCTTTTGGTAACGTAGTCTATCAGTTTGCGTTTGAGAAGAATTTGAACTGACCCTATTTTTTTTTCCTTTTTCTTTTTTTGGGGTACCAGGGCTGGGGATTGAACCAGAGACCTCATATGTGGGAAGCCTGCACTCAACCATTGAGCCACACTGGCTTCCCTCAGTTGGTTTTTTCATTTGTTTTATTTGTTTTTTGTTTGTTTGTTTGTTTTTGTTTTTCAGGAGGCACCAGGAACTGAACCGGGACCTCCCATGTGGGTGGTGGGTGCTCAAGGAATTGAGCCACATCCTCTCCTCTCACCCTCATTTTTGAAGGTCATCTTTGCCAGATACAGAATTCTTGGCTGGCAGTTTTTCTCTTTCAGTATCTTAATTACATCATACCACTTTCTTCTCTCCTGCATGGTTTCTGATGAGAGGTCAGCAATTATCAAGTTTCCCTTGTATGTGATGCTTTGCTTTTCTCTTGCTGTTTTCAGAATCCTCTCTTTATCTCTGATATTTGTCATTCTTAATAGTGGGTGTCTCAGAGTAGGTCTATTCAGATTTATTCTGTTTAGGGTGTGTTCACTGTTGCAGTTGGTCAGTTTGATGTAATTATGAATTCCAAAAATATAATTGGATCATGCTTGTAAACTGATCTCTTAATCTGGGCGTTGACTGGACCAGGTCAAAAGGGCATTGAGCCCCACCCCTTTGGTGGATGGGGAATAGAATATAAAAGGCAAGGCAAAGAACAGAGTCGAAGCAGTTTTGGAAGCAGTCTTTTGAGAAGCGGTTTTGATGTTGGAAAGAAGGCCCCAGGAGAAGAGAAGCAAGCTGTTCACCTGATCGTCTACAGCTGACCTTGTGGAGGAAACAGGAGCTAAGCCCGGAGAGAAACCCCAGAAGCCTGAACCCTGGCAAACGCCTGCAGCTGTCTTGCTCTAACATGTGGCAATGGACTGTGGTGATAGAAGAAACTTAACACTTTATGGCCTGGAATCTGTGGACTTCTACCCCAAATAAATACCCTTTATAAAGACCAGCCCATTTCTGATATTTCACATTAGCACCCCTTTGGCTGACTAATACATTCACCTTCTTGGACATTGACATTTATATCCTTCATAAGGGTTGGGAAGCTTTTGGTCATTATTTCCTCAAATATTCTTTCTGCCCCTGTTCCATTCTCTTCTCCTTCTGGGAGACCAATAATATGAATGTTTGTGTGTTTTGTTTTGTCATTCAGTTCCCTGAGACTCTGTTCCATTTTTTCCATTCTTTTTCTGTTCTCCTGTCTTTTCCAGTTCAGATGTCCTGTCTTCAAAATCACTAATTCTGTCTTCAAGCAATTCAAATCTGCTCTTATGTGCCTCTAATGTATCTTTAATCTCATCCATCATGTCTTTCATTCCCATAATGTCTGTTACTTTTCTTTGCAGGATTTCAAATTGTTCTTTATGATCTCCCAGTGTTGTCTTAACATATTTTATTTCTTTACTCATATTTTCTTTAAATTCTTTGAAGTGATTTAGGAGAGTTGTGTGATTGTCACTGATTAATTGTATTAAATCCTATATCTCTTCAGGTTATGTGGTTTGTTCTTTTGGCTGGGCCATCTTTTCCTGTTTCCTCATATGGCTTGTAATTTTTTGCTGATGTCTAGGTATCTGAATATGTTGGTGAATTTACTCTGATGGCTAATTTCTCTCTTGCCTTTTGTTTTTCTTTTTCCACAGCTCTTAGATATTTGGTTCAACTATTTCTCCATCTGGAATTGTCCATGCAATTTCCAGACCAGCCAGCAGATGGTGCTAGTTAACGCACCTTTCCACAGAGATGTTTCTGTCTTGGCTTTCCTGTGTTCCTGTGTTGAATGTCCAGATCGGAGATTCAAAGTGGCTCTGCTAGCCAAATTCACTGAAGAAAAGCACCCCAACCTCCCTTCCTTTTTCCCTTGAAACAGCTGATAGGGAGGAAGATGTCTGCTCCCCTCTCAGTTGGCAGCAGTGAGCCAGGTGTTTTATCTCAGCTTACTATCTTGGGGGTGGGGGAGGGGAACTCTTCCCGGCTGCCATGGGGGCTTAGTAACTCACGTTTTTCATTTCAGTTTCTTCATCTCTGTCCCTCACCCTCCTGGGAGTTGCATAGCACTGTCCTGGTCTGCTGACCCCGAAAGGGGACAGATTTTGGTTCTTTCTCTGCTGTTTTTGTAAAAGCATTCAGCTCTGCCTGATAGTCCATTGCCATCTTCCCACAATCCTCCAATAACTATGTTTTAAGACAAGAATGTGAGAGAAGCTGTAACAAAGAAGGAAAAGATTAACCCCAGTGGAAGAAGGCTTCATGGAGGCAGTAGGATTAGAGCTAGTCCAATAAGGAATACATGGCACTTACATATATGGAAAAGGCAGGGTGAAGACATGAGTGGGGTCTGGCATTCCTTTCAGAGGGCACTTTGTGAAGGAAAGACACAGGTGGCAGGTGCAGGGTATGTCCAGGTTTGAGACTAAGGAGGTGAATGAGTGTTGTGGCACATGAGACTGGGATGGTGGCTGGAGCCTGGAACTGTGAAGCTGAGGTGGGGCTCTAGCCTTTGGGCAGGAAGATGCTGGCAGCATTTTGAGCAGAAAAGGGGCATGAACTTTATACAGGTTGTTACGTGTCCAGAGTGGATGAGGGTGATGGTGGTGGTATAATCTGAGGCGAGGGCAGCGATGGGCGTGGGGAGGACAGATCAAGGTGCTGTCTGGCAGTAATACAGATCCAATAACGGCTTTATGTAGGGCAGTGGCAGTGGGCCTGGAAGGGCGGGGTTAGTGAGAGGGAGAAGGCACGGGGACCTTTTGCTTGTCTTTCCTCCTCCCCAGGTAAGATCCACTGTCACTTAGGCAGTCACTTCAGGATTGCAGGAATAGAATGACTTCTGCCCTCAGTGTTGCTGGCTTCCGACCAGGGAATGCTGCCCTTGAGATTTGATGATGACTTTCGCCTCCTTGTCAGCGATTCTGAATTGAGGGCAGTTGTTGGATTTATTCAAAAGCCTTGGCGAGTGTCTCTGCGTTGGTGGATGGATGTTAGCTCTTTGAGGGCTGCTCAGATTTCTCCTGTGTACCTCCTCTAGGGGGCGCCCACTCTTGCTGTATTCATTTGCTTGGCAAATAGGATGCAGAGGAAAGGACAGCATCCCTTTTTATCTTAGAGTACTTTAAAGCCCCTACTATCAGATCCTAGCAAGCTAAAATGAGTGGCTGGGGCAGCTCATACATAATTTCCCTCTATTTAGTGACTTCTGACACCACGGGGTCTGCATGATTTCTGTTCACTTAAAGGTTATATTGGCAAATTGTTGTCCTCGGGAGTGTAGGTGTGCAGGGAGCGCTTTGGGAATATATTACAGGGTAATTCCCTTTGCCCTCTATTGCCTCTGCAGGCCATATGAAATTGAATGGCAAATAATACAGTTTAGGAACAGGCAGAGAGGCTGAGGGTGTGCTTCCTTTGGAATTTAATAAGTGAGTGAGTGTGTGTAAGTAAATGGTCCTCTGGTTATGTGTGAGCAGCGGTAGGTGGTAGTGCCGCATAACTAAGGGGAGTGATTTCTCCACCCCAGACAGGGAGCTTACCAGCCATCACTCAAGCTGGCTCTGCCTTTGAAACACCCAGAAGGAGCCTCTTTTGAGCACCAAATGGAGACCAGTCCCACTTACACACCAACTAGAGGAAAGGCAGGCAGATGCAATGTGCCCATTCTAATCTCCCCAAAGATCCCCCAATTTTTGAACCTGAGGGAAAAATCCAGTAGGTGAAAAGTGTTATGGCATCATTGCCCACCATCAGAGCAGCCAACAAGTCTGGAAGGGTCAGAGGACACAAGGAAGTGATGGGGCTGGGGTTCGGCACATCAAGAATATCTCCTTGAACACACAGCAGATATTCTCCATGGCAAGGGCTGTAGTCATGGGTAGGTGTGCCTACCTCTGGCCCAGGATGCCTTGTTCCTGAGGCTCAGGGACTGGATGCTAATACCTCTGTGCCCCCAAAGCATCCTCACATGCAGAGGACTACAGACTCTCTACAGAGGAGGGCTTGGGGGCTGCTCTTGCTGGCAGTAAGGGATGGAGAGTGTTGGAGGGAGGATGAAGAGAGACAGGTTTAAATATTCAGTTGGGGGTTATGGCAGACCTCATTGAGAAGGTGACATCAGGACAAAGTCTTCAGGAGGTGAGGGACTTAGTCATGGTGTCTGGAGGACGAGTCTTATGAGCAGAGGGTTCCGCCAGTGGTACCAACACTTCCTAAAGCAGGACTGTGCCCGGATGTTCGAGGAATAGAAAGTGTGACAGGAGCAGAATGGGCAAAGAGGAGAGGTCAGAGAGGTGGGGCTAGGGGCAGATTATGAAGTGCTCTGTATGCCATTGTAAGGACTGTGGCTTTTACTCCAAGGAGGACTGGGAGCCATTGCAGGTTGTTGAGCAGTGGAGTGATATGAGTCAGATAGGTAAATAGGCAATTTACAGTAGAATGAGGTAAAAGTACTGATCCAGCTGTGTGAGGGGAGCATGTGTGAGGGAGCACAGAGAGGGGGTATCTGTCCTTGCTCAGAAAGGGGATACAGAAAGGGCAGGGAAAGGCTTTTTAGAGGTGCCAGCTACACTTTAGCTGGAGCTTAAGTGATGAGGCAGCTTAGGACTCCCTAACTTTCACCTGATTTCCTTTGTGCACCTGTCACCAAGGCAGCAGGGCTTCAGTTTCTCTCTTGGGCACTTGGTGTGGGCTTGCTTGCCCATGGCTGACCACTTTGTGTAGGACACGATCATTGCTTGATGCTTTGGCCACTAACCTTGGCTAGGAATGCATTTCCTATCCACTGCCTCTTGGAAACTCAGTACCCATGTGACTGTCTTACCTAGCTGGGTTTCCACATGCTAATGCTTTATTGACAGTTGCAATCCCAGGACTGTGAAAGTGAGGAGGAGAAAAAGGAAATGAAGCAGGGAAGGAGGCAGAGAGGAAACGAAGGTGTGTGTTACCAAGCTGGCCACAGAATCACAAGAAATCTTAGCTAGTTTCTGGGTCACATGAGACATCTGCGGCAAGGCCATGCAGAACTGCACCTTGGAATAGTCCGCTGAGGTACAGTAGGAAGGGAGAAGGCTTTATTTATTTGTTGGCACCTTCCTGTCTCCTGTTTTTCATTGGTAAAGCCACCCCTATGAGAAATCCTTTCTTGCCTACTGGTCTGCAGGAATGAGGAACCCAAACTGACCAGGTGGTACTCATATCTTTAAGCTCCACAGAACTCTCACTGTGTTCTCTGATGGTTGTGACCTCCTTTGGAACTTGGTAGAATGCAAGCACGTGGGGAAGTACAGATTCCACAGATGGGTCATGGAGTGCATCATCCACTTTATATTAGGAAACTTGGTTTCATAGTCTCACTCTTTTGAGACTCTGATTTTGGGGCTCTGATTTTGACATGAGACAGGATGAGGGCTACACATTTTATCTCCTTTGTACACTCTCTGCCACATGTAAAAATCATATTCTGGGCCTGATTTTCAGCACAGTCTGTGGGAGATGAGTCTCTTTTAAACTGACAGAGTCTTCATGCTTTTAGAATATGCTTAAATTGGCTGTTAGCTTCCCTGAGCCTTTAATTTTCTTTTTGTAAGGCCTCCAATGCCTTCAAATATAACCCTTTCATACTATCATCTTTATGGTTACCATTATCCCCTACCAATGAAATGCTGAAACCACTTGACCACCCAATGTCTTATACTTTACCTATATCTCATCTCAATCAACTGCAGATGAGAGCTTACTAATCATGATGCCACTGCATGCCAGGGGTTATAACCACCCCAATGTATAACCAGCAATAGGTTTCCTCTTATCTTCAGACAAGTGGGTGTCAAAAACTGAAGGGTCTGAGATTATACTCTACTTGCAAGCCAAAAAAATTAGTCTGCCATGGTTTCACGGACGCTTGCAGAAGATATGATACTACCGGTTCAGACACAAAGAACTATAACTCAGTGTCACCATTTGCACTCTGTGGCAGTTTGAAATTATTTTATGAATCCCAAAAAGAGAAAGTTTTTTTTAAAACTAATCTATTCCTGTGGGTGTTGTACCCTTTGATTGTATTAAATTCAGTTGAAGGGCCTTTTCTTAGATTACTTGATAAGATCGACTTAGGGCTTTTGATTGCATTACATCAGTGCGGTGTGAGCCAGCTTGAGTCTCTGCCCTCTTGCTGGGTCTGATATAAATAGAAACACAGAGACAGACACAGGGAAAGGAAGCCACCATGTTTAATCCTGCCATGTAAGAGAGGGTGCTCGAGGTTCCCTTGAGCATGAAGCCCGAAGAGGCTGGGCCCAGAGAGAAGTTTCAAGAGGAGCGAGCCATGTGCTATGCCTGTTAGCTTACAGCTAAACTCAGGAAGAAAGTGAAACAGCTGAGACTGATATAGGAGGTGGGGAAAGAGACAAGCCCTATGCCTTTTTGCCCTCAGCTGAGCTTAAACCTCCACAGAAATCAGTGGCCATCTTGCATCAACACGTGGAAGCTGACTGTGGTGAGAAAGCAGTTCTGATGGTGCCTTAATTTAGATATTTTACATTCTCAGAATTTTAAGCTTTTACCCCGAATAAATCCCCTTTATAAAAGCCAACTCATTTCTGGGGTACTTTGCATTAGCAGCCCTTTGGCAAACTAAAATACACTGGTTCCCTGAGTCCCAATACCCACAGGGCGATCCAGAGAGGGCTAGAAGACATCTGTAAGCTTAATGGATTACCGTCCAGGAAAATAACCCTGAGTTTAGTGAACCCACATCTTTTATAGTCATGGGTCAAGTTACTATGAGAGACCCATGGAGAAACCCATGGAGAACTCTCAACAGTGAGTATTCTAACTTCAAAGTATTGAAGGTCTCCTGGTCCCAATTTTCTTGGCTCAAGGCCTCTAGAAAACAAAGCTGAGGCAAAGTTTATGTGTTAATATTTAACTGAGGGATATACTCCCACGGCAGTGAGGATGTGCAAGGTGGGAAAGGCAGGGATGGAGGAAAGCATCCTTTACCAAACTGGCCACAATATCACAAACAAACAAAGTAGTCGGTTTCACGGTTGCACAGGACAGACCCCGTAAGCCTGTCATGCCTTAGACCAGTCCTTTGTGGAAAGAAAGATAGAGTTGGTATTTGCTGCTTCCTTTCCAAGGGGATATGCTCAAACCTACACTTCTCAGTTGTTGCTTTCAGCCCATCCCGGCAGCATCCAGGGAAGGCAGATTCACTGCCCCACAACATTTGACTCCTGCTGTGATGGGAAGAACCAGAGCCCCTGTGGTCCTTTCTCCTGTTCTCCCTCTTGGACACTAATCCACCTGGGATTCTCAAGATGTATCACTTCAGATTTTCATTGGCTCAGTAGGAATGCTAATACCTGCATTGCCTATTTTGTGAGATTGTTTTGTGAGAGAAAAACCTTAAAATTACAAGTGCTGTAGGAAAGTTATTATTTATTTGAAGGTTTCTTAAACTTGAATCAGAAGAGGAGGAGGTAGGACTTGAACAGGGCTTTGAACGATAGGTGGAAGATAATAGATGAGGATCCAGGGAAGGGCTTTTCAGAGCAGGTAGCTGGAGCAAGGGAGCAGAGGTGAGAGATGGTATGAAACAGGAGTTGGTAAACTACTGTTCCAGGGCCAAATCTTTCGGTAATAAAGTCTTTTGGTAATAAAGCCTTTGGGTAATAAAGTTTTATTGGAACATAGCCATGCCCAATCATTTATGTATTGCCTGTGGCTGTTTTTTGCAATGCTAGGGCAGAATCAAGTAGTTACAACAGAGACTTATTGGCCCATAGTTTAAAATATTTACGGTCTGGCTCTTGACAGACCCTTGATATAAAAGAAAACACCAAATATAAATACAGTGTGGGTAATTAATAAATGCAAATTGCCTTTCTTCTTTCATCTTCTCTCTGTCTCACAAAAAAACTGACCACATAATGGCTACTTAATAAAGGTTAATTGGCAGTCTCTCTTTGGAAAGGTGTTTATCATGATTTTCCAAACAGAGTTAATTCCAGCAATTTACAAATTTTAAAATCAATATCATAACCTACAAAAATAAACCTACAGTTTATTCTATACCATTTCCACTAAACATTAATAATTGAGACATTGCCTGACACATAATTGGATTTAGGACCAACTATTTCAAATCTGACTGTTCTAGAAAATCTGGGATTAATTTGGACTTGGCTTTAAAAACCACAAACTGCTGATCACCGAGACAGTGTTTCCAAGAGAAGCCAAGCAGAAGCTAAAATATTTCTTAGATTCCATTAGGGTAGGAGTCGTATATCTCATGTGATTTGGAATCTTCAACAACTGGCCCAATGCCTGACACGTAGAAGGAATTAAATAAGGGGTAGTTGAATAAATGAAGTGTCTAGAATATAGTGCAGGGTAAGCTCTTGGTAAATGTTTGTTGAATTATCTGGCAAAATTATCATTCATTGAAATAAATGAGAATTTTCAGGCCACAGAATAGAGCATTGCTGGACCCAGGCTGAAGCTCTGTGAAGGGTGCACAAAAGTAATCTAAAATCTATGTCTAATTTACTTGTCAGAGTGTGGTATAACCATTGGTTAGTCTCAAATATTGGATGAGCTGCCCACTCCATGCTATTTAACAAGAACAGGTACGTGTCAAGGATGGAGAGTTTGGGAAGGACCTCATGGCTATGCTGCTTCAAGGCCAATTAACTGGGGCTGACATCTTCCAGTAAATCTAAATGAAATGCATTCTTGTGAATTCTAATTTCAAGTGAGTTTAATTGAACTTGGGAGGAAAGCTACCATTTAGTGAGCAAAATGAAAATGAACTTGAGCATTTTTCCAGGATTGTATTTGAAATGTGCCCCATCAAAGGTTGTTTCAGAACCCAAATGACCAGCTGCACGTAGTTAATATTTGAGAAAGGAAGAGGAATATTTAAATGTCAGCTTGTAGCCACTGGGAGAGTAAAGACAACAGCCAGCCATTCAATTACTGGACATGGGCCCTACTTGGCATTCAAAATCTTTTTTCTTTTTCTTTTTTCAGTTGGATGACAAAAAAACAAAACCAAAAACCTACACCCTTGCCACCCCACAAACACATGAACAGGAAAGCAGTACTGTTGACTGGAATTGTAGACATTGTGAAGGACTTAACCAATTGATTTCACTTTAGAATGTTGATTCCTTTATTCAACAGCTCTTCATTGAAGGTCTACTGTGTGCCAAGCACTGTGGGAAGTAGGTGACTGAATATTGGCCTTAAGGAATTTTCTTTTCGGTAAGTGCCATGCAACCTGAGAATCCATCAGTATAGAAAAGGTCAACTGTGACACATACCCATGAGAGCAAGCTCTGAGTGCTGAGGGAATATAGCCTTCTGGCTGAAAACAAAGGACTTTCCTTAGGGGAGGTGGTATTTGAGCTGTAAATGTTTGCAGGAAGAAAAGAAAGCATGGGACTTGTTTGAAGGATGATGAGCAGCTTAACTGGGCTGGTGTGGAAGATTTGTGGGAGGAGATAGTATGAAACAAGATGGATGTGATGTGATTATAAAAGGCCTAGAATGGCTTTGTACTTGATGCATTGGAAGTTCTAAGCAAGGAGGGGCTTTTGACCAGAGTCAGGGAACAAGAATATAGATGTAACAGTGTGGTGCAAGCTGGATTGGAGTTGGAAGGCAGAGAAAGTAGGGTTTGTTGCCATAAACTTGGTGAGAGGTATCCAGAGCAGGGACAGGAGGAAGGGAGAGATAGCATCAAGGGAGAATCAGTAAGATTTGGTGCCTGCTGGATACTAGAATGAAGCAGTAGGAGTCAGAGATGGTGTGGAGGTTCCCAACCTGTGCTAATGAGAACATGATGGAGCCTTAGGCATTTCACGGAGCCCAGAGGTTTACAGGTGTCCTCATGTCCGTGATTTATAAGGTTGCAACCTCAAGATTCCTGGAGTGGTGGCAGGAAATTTGTAATTCCAAATCTATGTTTTCATGGTTAAGAGAATTCTGCAGAGGATGGAAAGGGAGAGCAATGAAATAGCCTAGTTTCACCCCAGCATGGGTTGGTCTATAAAGATAATCACCCATTTGAGTATGGCAAAGTGTCTTTTTAATGCTGGCTGTATCAGGAGGGAAAAGAAACAATTGGGGGCATTTTCAAAGGCCAGAATCTGGGACTATAATGGGATGTGATTTTATGGTCTTTATTGTATCACTTATGTCAGCAAGAATTTTTATTACTGATATTTGTGGGCAAAATGATTGCAAATGCTGAAGTAAGGTTGAGCTTTGTTTAATGCATTGCATAAATATTTCATCCCTGGAAGGCTCAAATCCTTTCACCTGAGGTTTGGGAGAACAGGTTAGATTCCAAGACAAGAGATTTAAAAAACACTGTTCAACTTTGTACGAGATTGTAAATAACTTTTTTGAGATTGCAAACGTAACATAGTTCCTTATAGAAATTTTAGAAAATACAGATAAATAGAAACCGCCCATATTCCCAGCCCACAGTAATAACCACTGTTAACACTGTGTCATCTCTCCCTCCGGTATGTGGGGTATGTGTGTGCATGTGCATTTTTAATGGGACCATATTGTGCATATGAGTTTGCGATCTGAATTTTTCAGTTAATGTATCAGGCACACTTGTCCATCTACCTGAATTTTCTCTTTTAAGATCTATTTAGAGGTTACAGAGTTTTTTAAGCAAATCCTCCATTGCTGGACATTTAGATTGTTTCCATTTTGCACTATTAGTTCACACCTGTTGTCCCCTGGTTTAGTGATTAATAGCATTTCCTTTTTAATCTACAAAATGTCCTGATTTGGACAATAAAGAATATGGCCCACCCTAATTATTAAGGAAAACTGTGAAAACAGTCTTATAACTTAATTTTTGTGCTTATCCATTAACATTTCATATTAAATTTCTTAAAAATAAAATTTCTAGGTCACACGGCATACACGTTTAAGGGTTTTTTTTTGATGCATTTTGCCCAAATACCATGTTCAGAAATGTTATAAGGACCCTTTAACTTTGGCCAGGACTAATCTGTCTGCTAAGCATATATTTATGTTTCTAAATATGAGCTTTCTGTTGACTTTGTTCAAAGTCATTTTGATCTTTAGCAAGCAGGAAAATAAGCATAGATAATACAATCTTTTTGCAAATGTGGAGTTATGAGGTATTAGGGGTCTGGAGGGAGGGAGAAATGGTAGAAAACATTGGCTTACATGGAGAATAAAGAGGCTATATTCTTACAGCTATTTGATGGTAAACAAACTGTATCATGGCCTTGAAGTCACTAGTCATTATCATAATAATGGCAGCTCCATTTACTGAGTGCTGAACAATTCTGTGTTAGTTCTCAAAGCAACTTACAAATTTTTACCAAAGAGGAAGTTGAGGCTCAGGGATATTGAGTAAGTTGCCTGAGGACATGCAGCTAATAAGCAGCAGAACTGGACTTTGAACCTAGATGTCCCTCTCCAAAACCCAATTTCTTTCCATTTGGCCCTATTTCCTCTCTTGGTTCCCCAATCTCCTGTATCTGCTGGATTTCCTCATTTTATGCCATCAAACATTAAAGATGGATGAGAGGGATTGATAAAGGAGGCCTGTGGTCCCAGACTCCCTGTGCTGGAAAGTTACTATCCATAGTTCTCTCTAGGAAAACTCAGGAAACCCCTTCACTTTAAGGGCCACCTGAATTTCTTTATAGAGTGCTAGTGTGTGACAGCTTTCTTGTTAATCCTTTAAAAGCCTAACAAAGAGGTGAGATAATGGAAAGAGAAAGTGGTGGGGTCATTTTTCTCCTCCCTTCCTTGAATAATTCCCTTTTCTACCTGTTAGGGAACAAATTGAGATTTTCTTCTCCTTTGAGAATCAGAGTACTAGGAAATAACAGCAGAGCATACAGAACAAATGTCATTGAAAAGAAAAAAAAATTAGATATGTCCTTGATCACAAGCAAGCATTTATTAGCTTCACACTTACCAATAGGTTGAAGATTTTGAAGCAAAGTGACAATTAAAAATACCTGTTGGTAGTGGAAATGGATTTATGTGAGGAATCACATTGCCTATTGATGGACTACATCTTATGGAAAATTATCCTTCATTTACAGTCATTATGAAGTTAAAATTTTTGTTACAAAGTAGTAGCCACTGAATTATGACATACAGAAAATGGTTGAAATGGGACTCTGAAAGGGGGCAAAGTTGGAGGGAAGTACTAAAATCAAAGTCAGATTATCTTTGGAGGCAGTTCTTATGCAACTTCCTTAACTGCTGCTGGGAGTACTCTGCAGTATTTACCTCAAAACCCCAGCCTCAGCTAGCATCGCCCACCCCCCCATCCCCCAGGCTTTTCTCATGACCTTGTCACAGAGTATAGTTGATGCTTATTATTGAAGGTAGTTATGTTCTATAATGTTGCTTCAAACACTGAGTTAGCAAACACTGAACCCTTGCTCCTAGGGGAAATACAGGGTCAAGTTCCTGTGAGCCTCTGGTCACATTTTTATCAACCGATTGAGATCAATGCATAACCTTGTTTTATGGGTATTTCTGATTAAAAACACCTTATTTAATACAAATTGTTGCTCCATTAACATTGAACTCACAGCCAACGGCACTATAACTAATGCCTGGATGAAACTTATCTAATATATGTATTTTCTCCATAAGGCATCTCACAGCTTCTTGCGCTTAGGAACACTAGGCGGCACTTTACTACGTTTGGGGGCTATTTAAATAATGAGGGAATCAACAAAAAGCACACACAGAAAAATGCAAAAAGTGTGGCACTAGATATACTGCGAAAAGGACACAAGTTCCCAGTATCAGCTGAAACAAGAAGGCAGAACATTGCCTTGTTTGACCTCAGCTGGGAACATGCATGTTAGGCGCCTTCATTTTTTGCCTCTCTGTGTATGCCCATGAACGACCGTGAAAGTGTCTTTATTGATTTGAGGGTTGCAAATAAATTTTAGTGATTTAGGTGCATTCACAAGGATGGAATCTGTGAATAATAAGGATCGACTGTACTTCTCTGCAAGTTATGGCTGTACTTGCAGAATATAGGCCAAAGGGAGACTGCCTTATTTAAACTCACAGTTTTGGCACACAGAGCACAGGGCTCCGGTGGAGGGAAGCTGAACAGCTTCTAGACTATACGATGACTCACAGACCATTCTTGGCGTTGCTAGCGTTCCCTAAGCAATGACTCTGCTTTGACCTGTGTTCCAGGCTGGAGGGCAGCACCCACTCCCTTTTCCTACCCTCTTGCCTCTACTTGTAGCCTGGCTATGAAGGGGTTAGGTCTAGACCTGAGTATTTGGCCTATTTCCTTCTACCTGTATCATGTGGTTTCATTTCCTCTTTTACGAGAGTCCCCCTTTTTGGCCTGATGGACTCAAGAAATTTTTACTCATCTTATCCCTGTAACTACAGGTTATTACACTTTACATATCTCTGTTTGGTGCCCCTAAACACCTCATTAACAAGATGTCTCTGTCATGCCTTTCCTTTCCCAAGATCCAGAATCGCCGAGCCTTTCTTTTAGTAGACATTGGGTTTTCTTGGAAGAAGATACCAAGAGGACTGGAATCCAGGAGGTGGCACAGGTCTAGGGCAGCTGCAGGGGGCAGGCAGGTAGCATCAGAGAGGCAGTATGGCTTTGTTCTGGAATGGGGTAGGGCCTCTCATATATGACATTC
Source organism: Tolypeutes matacus (assembly GCA_026826555.1). Lineage (NCBI taxonomy): Eukaryota > Metazoa > Chordata > Mammalia > Cingulata > Chlamyphoridae > Tolypeutes > Tolypeutes matacus. The sequence continues at coordinate 46,889,929 of JAKSZT010053928.1, read as the reverse complement.
ATTCATTCCTATGTTTTTGATTTAACTATCATTTTACTAAGTCTTTATCTATCTGGATTTAAACCAAGAGCACATCAGTTTTTATTGTTCTTCCTTTATTTGAGCTACCAGCTTTCTCCTGTTATTCATGTACAGCATCCTAATAACAGATTTGGCAAGCTCTGCTATAGCTTGTCACACTAAACTATATAGTTCATTTATCTGTTGCTGTGTAACAGACAACCCTAAAACTTCAGGGCTTAAAACAACCATAATTCATATTTCTCATGGTTCTACAGTTTCCGCGGGGTGCAGCTGGTGGTTTTTCTACCCCATGTGGTACCACTTGGCTGCATTTAACCAGTGGCTGGGCTAAGCTGGAGGCCCAAGAAGGTGTCACTCATGTGTCTGGGGTCCCAGAGCTCTTCCCTGTGTCTTCCCACATAGCTAGCATGGCCTTCTTCATAGCAGGTTGGTCTCAGTATGGTTGGGTTTCTTATCTATGACTGCTGGTTTCAAAAGCACAGAAGTAGAAGTTGCCAGCCCTCTTAAGGCATAGGCCTAGAATTGGCACCGCTTCACTTCTTCATTCTATTGATCAAAGCAAGTCAAAGCTTGTTTTAGTTTGCTAAAAGCTGCTGGGAGCAATATACCAGAAATGGGTTGGCTTTTATAATGGGAATGTATTAGGTTAAAAGCTTACAGTTTTGAGGCCGTGGAAGTGTTCAAATGAAGCATCTTCAAGAGATGCTGTCTCACCAAGTTGTAGCTGTGAATAATCAGATATTTGGCTTGTCTCTCCCCTCTCCTCTGGGCCTTGTCTCTTTCAGCCTCTCTAGGGCCTCCATGCTCCACTGATTCCAGCCTCTGGCCTCTGGGCCTCTCTCTCAGCCTCTTGGGGTTTCTCTGTCTCTGCAGCTTTTTTTTCTGTGTGTCTCAGCATGTTTCTCCTGTTTATAAAGAATTCCGATAGAAGGATTAAGACCCACCCTATAAAAGGCAATAATCAAAGGCCCTTAATAAAAGTAATTTAGTCAAGAGTTCCCACCTACAATAGGTTTACATGCACAGGAATGGATTAGCTCTAAGGACATGATCTTTTCTGGGATCCACAAAAAGCTCCAAACTCCCACAAAGCCCATCCCAGATCCAAAGGGAAAGGAAATAGACTCCAAATTTTGATGGGAGAGGTCAAAAGCAAATGTCTGGAAGGGAGGAATTGTGGTGGCCCCCGTTGGAGAACAACATACTGATTGATTTACACTGCTGCCCCAAATCTTGGGAAACTCCAACATTTTGATGCCAAACTGTGAATATATTTTGGGTGCCAATGAACATATCTTTTTAAGACTTCTCATTTGACAAACCTGATTCCTTACTAGTATAGTTTATAAATCAGATGGAGCCAAAATAGATGATTAAAATGTCAATTTCTCCTCCAGTGCTTTTATAGAATTGAACTTTGTTCACATGTCCTAAACAAAGAAATACTTATACTGTGTTTAATGGCTTAAAAATTAACTTACGGAATTATCTTACCCATAGTATTTAGTACTGCAAGAATATCTTATCCAGTCCATGGCAGTAAGTGCAGTGAGTCAAAGCACAGACTTGGGAGTCAGATTGCCTGAGTTGTATGGTGAACTCTGCCACATACTAGCTGGATAGCCTTGAATACGTTTCTTTGTGACTCAGTTTCTTTATCTTTAAAATGAGGAAAATAATACCTACCATATAGGGCTGTTGTGAAGATTGTGTTCAGAGCATAAGTAACATACAGGATAGATTAACTACAACTACTACTACTATTAAGTATTATTATTATTTGTTATACAGGATGAACAGCACCAGTCAGGGCAGGATGCGTGCGTGACAGTTGGAGTAGCAAAAGTATAGGATCAGCTTTTATCTGTGGAATCCCACATGTTCTGGTCCACACCCATGGTCTGTCCCTTTTGCCTCATCCAGCTCACTGGTGGGTACATGCACAAACATCAGAGAGCTGGTCAGCCCTCTATGTTGGTTTCCCTTCCACATAATGATGGATTGCTGCTGTGCCCTTCCTCAGGCTGTGATTGGCAGTTCTGGTCTCATGGTTATATGGCCAATGGCAGTCTTTTTATGTTACACCAGAGCCTAATAGTAGGCTGGTATATGGTCTTGGAAGAGGTCTATAGCCCTCAGCCGTTGCTGGCATTATTTTACTCCAGGACTCAGTGGCTCTTCAGTTTTTTCTCCATCAGATAGGCTCAACAGTGGAAACAATTCACCATGGATAATTCTAGTACTGCAGCCTCACCCAGGGTATATGTACAAGCCTCAAGCATGCCTTTGGTGTCTGAAGGGCCACTTCTTGGAGCAGAGCCTAGTAAAAAAAGTAAGTCTTTCTAGGTACTTTGGATTAGAGACTACTGAAAAATTCTCCGATTGGAGGTAGCTGGGAATATGCTGCCCCTGGAATCCAAATAGTACATTCAGCTGCCTTCTTGTTAATTGGTGAATCAGAGTGTAAGAGTTTATCATGACCTTGATGGGAATGTCACCATTCAGCTGCATACACTTACTCCCAACGAATTCAGTACTTAATGCAGGACCTGGATCTTACCTGGTTAATGATCCATCTTTGCACCCTTAGGCAATTCTCCAAAGCTAAAAGTCTGCTTTTTAGTATAGTCTCACCTCCATTCCTGAGCACTGATGTATTGTACTAGGTACAGGCATGTGGCCAGCTCCAGAGGCCAATGTTCCAATCAACACACCTATGGCAAATTGCAGGAAGTTAACATATCCCTGGGGCAGCACAGTACAGAGAATGCTGTGTTCTCCATATCTAGTTGTTTAGCAGACTAGAAACTCTGATAACAACTTCCCTGCTCAAAAGAAGTAAAAAAATGCTAGTGATAGTATTAAAACATTTTTTTCAAAAGGCATTGGTGAGCTGGCAAAAAGTAAGGAACCTCAGAGGCCACAGCTAAAGTAAAAGTAGGAACTGGAGAGTTGCTGGGATCTCTTGTGGGCATTTGTGGGATTAGGTGAATTTGACCATGGGTTTGTACAGCCACAGGAGAGAACTGAAAAAGCCCAGAGTCTGTTCAAAATGGGAAGTCTAATAGACTCCTACTACTCTAACCCACATTAAATTTAGGACCCCAGATAGCTGTATCCTCAGAGTAATGATGAATTAGAAATAAGCCTCAAGAGATAAAGAAAAATTTCTCTGTCAACCCTTGATTCTGAATGGAAAGGGAAAAAGGCACCCAAAACTCTTATAAAGTTCTTCCACCTGCATGCCATCATGTGGATTTATAGACAGAACTTGTTCTATATGGGTTGTCCAAAAACCTCCAATGGAAAGTTGAGTTTTAATTTGATGTCCAGGTTGGTTGTGCCACAGGCAGAAGGAAACAGATCCTCTGTGCAGGAGCTCACTTTTAACCCAGGCCTTAAGGAATTCTCACAGATAATGTTCTGGGGAAAAACAAGCATATACTTTGAAAAAAAAAACTAGAAACAAAATATGGAAACAAAGTGCTAAGAGTGAGAGCCTGAAAAACAATAGGCAAGTGAATCACATTCACATTGATTTCAGATACTGTCTTTGTAATAGGCAGGTTAGAAAATAATTATATGTAATATATGTTTAAAGTAATAAACAAAGGGAGTTAGAAAATAAGAAAGGAACATGAGACTAAATGATCAGTCAGATTTGACAAAGAATGAAATTAAATTTTAGAAATGAAAATTATTATAGTTAAAATTTAACCATTATGATTAACAGATTTAACAGCCAATTAGACATAGCTGAAAAGAAAATTAGTGAAGTGGAATAGATCTAAAGAAATTGTTCATAATGTATTTGAGAGGCAAAGAGAAGGAAAAATGAGAGAAAGATTAAAAGCCCTGGAGAATAGAATGGGAAGGTCTCTACTTAGAACAGTTTCAAAAGCAGAGAAGAAAGAATATAGTTAGCTAAGACCTTTCCAAAACTGATGAAACAGATTCAGGAAACCTATTAAATTTCAAGAAGGGCAAATTTAAAAATCCACATCTAGATGTATCCCAGTGAAACTGTAATATCAAAGACAAATATAATAAAAGTAGGTGGAAAAAAATCTGTTTATCAAATATGTTTCATTTTTAGGTCCTCTTTACTTTTCATGTTGACCTGCAGGGAAATTAAATTCTAAGTAGACAAACTTGGTTATTTCCTTCTCCTGGAACTTCCTGATTGTGTGGCTATATTCTTAATTTTCCCAGAAGACTTCTCAGTGTCCCTTTTAGAGAGTTCAGTTGACTTCACCATGACTATCACTGTGGTTTACATGCCCTGGGTGAGGGCAAAAATTGAGTGTGTATGGTGGGGAGCAGGGAAGGTTTGTTTGATCAATGATCATTAAAAGACTATTGTGATTGGTCAGATCAAATCTTTATGCTAATTCTTTTCATACACACACACGTATCTTGTATATGTACACTGTGATGTGAGACATTTTGCCTCACCAAGATGCTCTATATTTTGTCAATTTTTAATCACAAATGTAAATTGAATCTGTGACTGGCAGCTAAAAAGCTCTTGCAGAGGGTGAAAGAGGCTCAAACTCAAATTCCCTTTGGACATGGGCCCAGTAGCTTTGGGGGCAGAGGGTGGGTTCTGATGGGACCCTGGGACAGGCCATGGAGGGCTGTGTACTACCCAAGGAAGTTCTCTAAGCATCCAGCTGGCAGCCTCACATCTTCCCTGCTCCCCCTGCTGCTTTCTGTCCCACCCAGCCAGCAAGCCACTCTGTTCTGCCAAAGCCCAACTCATTGGGGGTGCAAAGGCCTCCCCCGCTTCAGCTGAGAAAAACCAAAGAAACTTGTCCTCTCTAAAGAGAGAAGAAAGAGAGAGAAATGGAGGGTCAGAGGGAAGGAGGCAGCCCATTAATGCACATATACTTTAGTTTGTTCACCCTAATGTTTGGAGACAGACCAGAGATGGAAAGGAAGGAGGCAAAGGGATATTATGAAGAAGGAAAAAAGAAACCCTAAGAATGAGATACTCTTAATAATGTCAAGACATATAGTTTTCTGTCAAAACCCTGCTTTTCCTTGGAAATCTCCAACAAAACATTTCTTAAGTTTGACTGAGGGGGTTTATTCAATATTTAACATATATTCATTGGGCTTCCCCTATATCCCAGGTACAATTCTAGGCTGCGGGGATAAGAGTGAAAAAGATAGACACAGAGCTCACCTTGTAATGGGGGAGACAAAGGACAAGCAAGTCATATACAGAGAACTCCTTGTTGCTGATAAATGCTAGCAAGAAGAATAAGGGAGGGAAAGGAAAGGAGTATGACATGGGAGGGAGAGAGGAGGGCATGGTTAATCAGGGAGGTGTCAGAGATCAGGTGTCATTTGAGTGGAGGCCTGAAAGAGACCAGGGAGCAATGGTTACACAGAGTGGGTATGTTTGCCTCCTAATCTGCAGAAGTCCATGTGGCTCTTCCCCAGTCTAGGGATCCTGAGGCAGCATCTGCTGGAAATGCTGCTGTGCCTGCAGCAAGAGTGTATGGGGAAGTTCCCCAAGATCCTTCCCAGGGAGGAGAGAGGTCAAATAACCACATGGCACTCTATGAAGAGCTTGGTGGCAGACACCAGGCCTGCATGGAATGTGTAACTGGGGTGTGAACTCAAGTGTGAACTGACACCGGGAAGGAACTGCTCTAATGTGCAAACTTTGAACCAAGCTGAGCCCCAAACTAATCTTCCCTGGACCTCTCCCACCCCACCCCACCCCTGCCACTGAGCTAAGCACTGAACCAAGGATTTTTCAAAACAGGAACACCTTGTAAGCCAGTTTGAACCAGACCCAAACCTATCCGTTTTCTGAAAGTATTGAACTGGAACAATACGGGAATATTAAAATACCTTTCAAACTAAACTAGAATGGAACAGATCATTCATGAGTGCCTGACTCAGAATGGGAAAAAATATTTTTGAAGAGACAATTCTGTGTATATTGAATGTCTTGGGTCTCTCTTTATATTTAGGGTCTCACATCTGTGTGACTTGAGGGTCTGCCCTCTTATTACTTGACTGCCCGTGACTTCTTTATTATTGTAATCTTGGGCATAATTCTTATATTTAAGTTTTCCTTTATATATTTCATTTGTCTAAACATTTTCTTGAAAATAGGAACCATATTTTATTTACTTTTATTTTTTAAAGAAGCTTTAGATTACATAAATGATACATTGAAAATAAAGGGGATTCCCATATGCCCCACCACCTCCCCCTCCCACACTTTCCCCCATTAATATCTTTCATTAGTGTGGTACAATTGTTACAATTGATGAACATATATTGAAGCATTGCTGCTAACCATGGTCTATAGTTTACGTTATAGTTTGCACTTTGCACCACACAATTTTATAGATTTTGACAAAATGTATAATGGCCTGTATCACATCATTGCAATAGCATGCAGTCCATGTCCCCAAAATGCCCTATGTTACACCTATTCTTCCCTCTCCCTCCCCTCAGAACCTCTGGTGACCGCTGCCTTTATATCAATGATAAAAGTTCTTCTATTGCTAGAACAATAAGTCTACTCTAGTCCATAGTTGCACCGCCCACCTTATGTTTGTTCATTCCTCAATCTTGAGATTTCTGAATGGTGGTGCCCACTCTGTTTCTGATTGAGAGGGGACTTAGATCCCATGGGACAGATGGATGGCACTGTCTTGCTTGCAGTTGTTTTTTTGGGATGGGCATTATTCATCATCATCCTTTTGTTGGTTGTCCTGGGTGAGTCCAATGAACTGGAGAGTAGGTGTTGCAACTCTGCTGAGATTCAGGGCTCAACTGTCTTATGAACAGACTGAAGATTTACGTCTCTGGGACATATATTTAATGAGCATAGTGCTAATTATAGGTACAAATAAAAGAGGCCGAAGAGCCCTGTGTAGGGAAATTATAAATGAGTCTAACTCTGTTACATTGGAGAGCATATATTCCAAAGAAAGGCCCACTGACAGGTTGTCAAATATCTGAGATGGTCTGCCAATCTCACCTCCCAACTCACTTTGAAATCTCTTAGCCATAAAAACTCATTTGTATTTAACATTTCCCCCTTTTGGTCAAGGCTTTGTGCCAAATGCACTATTGCAATACCTGGACAAGAAGTAATAAAAAGCAGTGGAGGGAGTGGGTTCCAGAGGGAGAAACTGCCTGTATTTGATTCCTGGCTTCACATTTCTTTGCTTTGTGACCTGGGGAAAGTCACATAATTTATCTGTGCCTCAGCCCTACCCTGTGAAATAGGGATGTTAACAGTACTTACTTCATAGTGTGGTTGGGAGGTTTGCATAACAAATTACGTGTAAAGCACTTAGAATAGTACCTGGCACATAAGTACTCAACAGATGTTAGTGATTTTTATTGGTGGGAATAGAGAAAAGGTAATAAATAGGGGGTATGTTTAGACAGAATCAACAGACTGCATATGGGGGATGAGAGAGAGGTGTTTGGGATGAGTTTGAGGTTTTGATTTGGGCAATTGGAAGGATGGTGGCCTCATGAGTGTAGGGGATTCAGGACATGAACAATTTGGAGTGGGAGAAGAAAATAAGTTTGCTTTTGAACATGTTGAGTGGGAGGTGCAGCAAGAGCAAGAGTGACTCATCCACGTGGAATTCTCCAGCAGGCAGGTGCTCTTGTGTGGCTATTAACAGAGTAGTAAAGGCTACAGCTAGAGAGAGAGAGAAGAGCTAGACAGAGTGAGAAGAACAGAGGGCCCAGGCAACATTAGAGGCAGGTTGGCGTATAAGAAGCAAATGAAAGAAGAGGAGCGTCTAGAACTAATGGAGAAAGGGTGGCCCAAGAGGTAGGAGGAAAACCAGAAAAAAATAGGAGTCACCAAGGCCAAAGGAAGAGGGAAGTTCAGGCAGAGAATGATGAATGACAGACACACTGAACATTTTCAATGAAATGAAGACTGAAAAATGTTTCTAGAGGCAATAGGCTTCATTGGTACCTTAGCTGCCATGGTTTTCTATGGAGGGATAGGGGCCAAAGGCAGGTTGCAGGGGGCCGAGGGGCATCTGGGAAGTGGGGAGTGGAGAGAGCTCATGCAGGTGACTCTTTAAGAATCTCAGCCATGAAGAGGTAGGGGCAAGATACAGGCTCCTCATAGACTTGTCACTAAATCACATTTTGCATTCACAGGCCAGGGGACGTTACAGAAACAGTTCAACACCTCACCTGGCTGACCCCTCTCATTCCTCGAGGGTGTGTGTGACTTTCTCCTGAATACCCTAAGTCAGGTACCTCTCTCCCACCTCTCTCCATTGAACCAATATGTAACAGTTTTATTGACCCTCTCTCCCTAGAAAATCTAAGACCCATGACAACAGTAATCTTTTCTGTCTTGTTCCCCTCTGTGTCCCCGTCACTTTGTAATGCCTGGTATAATTAGGTTGGCAATAGTTCTTGTTACTCCCAGCATCACTCCATCACACCAGCTTCCCATTGTGGGACCCATAGGAGAACTTGCCCTCGGGCCTTAATTCCAGGCATGACCATTCATTTTCTATTCCCTGAATAGCAGAAAGTTTTTCATCACATGGACACTATGCTTTATTCCATGTTTCCCTTTGATTATGTTTTTCTCTTTGATTTGGTCACTAGAATACTGAGTCAAATTTACATTCCGTTTCTAGCAAATTATAGAACTCTCTGGCATTTTTTTTTTTTTAACATCCCCCCCTCCCCCGATGGCTCCCTCATCTGTTTACTCATCGCATCTTTGCTTGTCATCTATCTGTTCTTTAGAAGGCACCAGGAACTGAACCTGGGATCTCCCGTGTGGGAGGCGGGTGCCCAACTGCTTGAGCCACATCCGCTCCCTCTGGCACATTTTATGCAAGATCATTCAATGCATCCCTAGCTTCAGCTTATTTTCCCATTCCCTTGATCTCCTCAGTTCTTTATATTTACTTTCTTATCTTGCATGCGTTTTTCTAAATTTCCTCAAATACATTTTGGAACAAAGTGAGGTTATACATCAGTAATGGGAAAGATCGATGGTACCTAGAAGAAGTTGTGTGGAGTTGGTTTTTGAGGCTGAAGAGAAGTGAAATGGGGAAGAGATTAGGGGATCTCTCTGAGGAGGTGGGAGAGGGTATGATCCACAGCTCTGGTAGGTTTTCCAGATTTCAGCCTTGTGGGAGTCCAGGCAAAGACCCTGGAAAGACAGTAAAACCTAACAAGGCCATATAAGAGTGTGTGCCACCAAGAAGGGTTTGGGTGGGAATGTATAGGGGTAGCAGAAAGGAGAGGTTGTCATGTGGTTGGCACGTTCTGAAAGCCTCCCTGAAGGTATAGAACACATTCAACCTTGATGAAGAATAGAATCTAAATGGAGAAGGTGAACCTCACCTGTCGAGAAAGACTTGGAGTGGCAAGAGCCACCTGGCAGGTGGCTGGGCATCTGCTGGGAAGGAGGCAGCAGCAGGAATTAGGCTTGCTATGTCCTGGACGGGGCAATGTTTGGATCTCAGTTTAGAAGTCCAGTGGGGAGCCTCTGCCAAGGTTAGAAGAGGATGGGATGGTTCCTAGTGTTTGACTCCTTCCCCTGCCTTTCCCAGACAAGTACTTTTGGGTAAACATTCTCACTCCTGCTCATTCATGTCTGCTTTCTTTGCTGACCTGGCAGCAGCCGAGAGGCCAGGGTGGATTGAAATTCCACTTAAGGTGCACACAGCATACCTTCTTTGCCGACTCATCAACCAGCAATAAATGGAACTTTTGACAGCTTTAAATTTCTTGCCAGGGAGCAGCTGGTGTGTGTTCCTCATGAGAAGCAATCTTGAAGTTTTATCAGTACCTTGCTAGTGAAAGTATTTTCTCTCCCTTCCCGTTCCCTCCCCCCTTCCCCCTCCTTCCCCCTCCTGTCTTACCTTTAAACACTTTGCTCCTATTCAGTCCTTAGCCACTGAAAATTAATTTAGGGACAAAGAAAGTCTTTCTCTGCACAGCCTGCTGAGTTACTCATTACTGTCTTTAAGATTCAAAGAGCAGACCTCTTTTTCAAGGTTCTTTTAATGAGCATTTTCAGCATTGGACTCCCAATTTTCACCTCTGCCAGACAAGAGCCGCTGGGAAGGCCTGGGAAACCAGCCTCACTTCCCGACACTGTAGCTACTGGGCTACAGGAGTGATATAATTATTCCCCATTAGTGCTCCGTGAAAGCGCAGATGGTGTGCAGATTCCTGATGCTATCTTGCCTTTTTTTTTTTATCCCCTCCCTGAAACATTTTGGTTTCTGTTCCTTCATTTCAGAAAACAGGGTCTGGTTCAGCTTGTTTACCAATCTCTCCTGCTGGACAGGTTAATATCGGAATACAGTATTGTAAATTTCCTGTGTAGAATCTATAATTACTAGTTATTTACCCAGGCAGAGGAAGACACACAGCCTCCAGCAGAAAAATGTGTTCGTGAGAACTCCCTTTGCTGCTGTGGGAAGCACATGGTCCAAAAAAAAAAAAAAAAAAAGTCACCTTAAAACAAAGGCAGCAGCCTGAAAAACACCCGGTAATAATTTGTATTAGTGACCACCAACGAGGCAACTGAAGCAGAAGCATGGCTGCCATCTGTGGGAGCAATTTCAGACCTTCGCCAAGCTCAATTATCCTCTCTACCAAACCACTTTGCACTCTCTCTGCCTGTCCTCGGCTCGGTGTCTGAGATTAGAAGTCCTTCTGACATGCTGTGCAAATATATGCAAATTTGATGTGAGTTCTGGTCCACTCTGCTTTGCCCTGCGTTGCTGGGCTGCCTTGGCAGGGATTGGCCTCCTGGAATCTCAGGAACGTGGCCTGTGCTCCCGGTGCCAGGAGCTGTTAGCAGCCTTGATGAATCGGATCCGGAGGCTCTGACAGCACCACGGTGTCAGAGAATAATACCCCAGCTCCTAGGGTGCAGGACGGCACACAGCAGTGTCAGAAGCTGGAGGGAAAGATGCTGACTTCCACAGATTTTTAACATATGGGTTTGGTTTCAGAATTTTACTCTCATTTCTAAGCAGCCAGGGTGGAAATCTGCTACTCTGTCAGGGATAATTACTTGATGCTGTCCTTTTTCATGCATCTCTTTCAAAGCTGGTCTGATACGCCAGTGACCACTGCTGAGATTTTCCCGAACAGCATACCCTGATGTATGTGTGGTTGGATGTGGGGAGATCTGTATATACATATTAAGAGTGTGATCATCAGAAGGTCAACATTGCATTTGCATGTGAATTCCAAATAACCAATAGGTGGCTTCTAAGACAGGCATCCTCAAGCGATTGGAAATTTTACTCTCATTTTCTTGAGGCTTTCATGGGTCCCATCTCCTTTTCTCTGAGGTCCTGCTCTCCCGGCTTCACTCACCCTCTTCCATCTGTTCTTTGAAGGCTGAATGTGAGGTACAGGCCCTAAGGGTTGACTCTGATTAGGAGGGAGAGGTCACCGAAAAAGGTGCCGGCCACCGGAAGGGAATTTTAAGAACTCACCTATACAACCTTCACCTTCAAACAGCTCTTCTTAAATCTGACGGTTCTTTTCTGGAATCGTTTTCTCATCTTCCCTGCCCCTATGTCGTTAAGCAAACAATAAAAAGACGAATGTTGGACGTGTATAGTACTTTTTTTTTTTTAAAGATTTTATTTATTTATTCATTTATCCCCCCCTTGCTGCTTGTGCTCGCTGGGTCAGCTAACCACGCCGTGCGGGCTGGCTTGCCTTCACCAGGAGACCCCGGGAACCGAACCCGTATGGTAAACGGGAGCCCTACTGATTGAGCCACAGCCGCTTCCCTATAGTACTTTTATGTAATTGTCATAATGAAGAGTCACAATTATCTCCCACTTTGGAACAAAGCTCTTTCTAATACCCTATGTGGGGGGTGGATGTGGCTCAAATGGTTGGGCGTCTGTCTCCCATATGGAGGGACTTGGGTTCGATCCCTGGGACCTCCTGGTAAAAAAAAATTACTGTATGTATTATTCCCTTTTCTGGAGTCCATACGAATAAACTCCGGCTGCTGCTCACCCATCATCAGAGGCAGCTCAAACAACTCTTGCCACCTGCATTCAGAGTGTCAGGTCCTAATGCCTTAGTGAGGTTACTGAGAAACAGACGCTTTCTGCAAATGTCTGCAAAGGGAGGACTTTGAAAGGCTCAGTAGTACCTGGGGAGTATATCAATACAGGCTTCCCTGAGCTACGCCCTGTTGAAAGGCACGGCTGTTACTTAGAAAACAGCCTGGATTCTGGGTCCCCGTAATGAGCTCCGGCCTGACTTCATCACTTTAGGCTCCTCCTTCAAGTACAGGAGAAAACAGAGGGACGGGCAAGTGTGTCAAATTCTCGTTTTTAAACTGGTGTCCGATTCTTCAGCCACTGAGGTTCTAAAGCCATCTTTCATTTCCTCCTGCCGTGGCATCTAAATATGCATTTCATGTATGGCCATGAAATGTCCCTCCATTGCAACATTAGTTTCAATTATCTGTGAAAGAAAGAGCAAGTCACTCCCAGTGGCCCTGGTTCCAGCAGTTCTGGGCGTCAACAGCCTGTCTTTCAGGTACTCAGATGTTCCTTGGGCTTGATGCCCTCAAGAGAGAATATCTATCCGGATGAGCTCCAAAATGCTTGTTCATCCTCGGAAGCTCCTGCGTCTCCTGATGGCCCCACAAACAGAGATTCCCATCTGAGTGAACTTTAGTATTCTCTCAGCCATCTCCATTTGAGCCTGATAATGGCATTCTGTGTGGCATAGTTGGCATGTATTTCCACATAAAATAGAAATAAAACAATGACCTAAAAACTTTAATGGACATTTGGTGACTCCCTGCCACCCCCATAACATTTTAGCACAATTAAAAAGTATATATATATATTTTTTCTTATTGAAATGTTTAAAACAATGTTTTCTTGGTATAAAGGAAAACAATCAAGGTACTTCCAGGGGTGCCCCAAATGAATTTTGTGTGTACATTGCCTAGCCTGTATTTGGAGTCAGGTCACCCCGACAGACCTCTCCAAATATGGCAAAAATCCATCCAGCTATTTCCATCTGATAAGTAGGCATGTCAGCAGGAAATAATTTCTATATAGACATGAGGTATAAATTTTTATCTAAGGAATAATATAAGGCAGTGCTCAGCAAAATGTGAACACGTGTGGGACTAGTAATTCTAAGTAACAATTGTGCATTTCAAAGGGCGTAGCTCAGGGGAACCTGTATTGATGTACTCCCCAGATACCACTATAGTATTCTAACTGGTTAAGACCTTAAAAGAGAGAAGAGAGACATTGGGAATATAAGTCCACGTGTCCCCGTCACGCTGCAGCAGGACATGGGTCTCAATGTTCATCACATTTCTGAATGCTTCCCAGGGCCAGCACTCTCCTGAGCATTTTACATGTACTTTTCTCCTTAATTGCTTTAGGCGCAGGTACTGAGGTTTGGAAAGGATAAGAAGTTGCCCCTGTAGATGGCACAGCCACAAAGTAGCAGGGTCAGGGTTTGAACCCAAAGTCTTAGCTCCAGAGTCTCATCCCAGCACTACAGGAGACTGCTCCTTTCTCGCCAAAGCCCTACCTTAAGCTTCTGCCGGGCACTTCCAGGCTAAACTTAGGCTTCTGCGCCTTATGTCTCGCCTCAGCCCTGGCCTGGGGTGGGTGAGTCTAAGGAGTCAGAGACCACGCACTCCAGGCCCTAACAAAAAGACAGATTTCCCCTGCAAGCACAGCATGCCAACCATCTGGACAGCAGACACTTCCACACACTTTAAAACAGAAACCACAAGCCAGAGGGACTTTTCCCAGAGGCCAAGCACAGCATCTTAAGTGCAACAGAAATCCTCTTTATAATCCGTCCCCGTGTAGAGGGATTGGCTGTTACTTGCCACCGAGGGTGATGTGCACCTGCTTGGCTCTCACCTGCTATCAGTGTGCTGGGAGCCCGGGAAAGGTTCCTGGTTCACCATTTTATAGGCAGAAATGTTGGCGAAGGAGGATGGAGTCACAGAGAGCCTGGGGCAGAGAGATGCCTGCTTCCCCCCTTATATTCCCACTGGTCCACCAGCCCATATCCTAGGGCACCCAGAGCTTTCAGGCATTAGGTTTCTAAGTGCTTGGACTACTCACTTATTAGGAGAGGGGAGGCAGTGTGGAGGGAGGGGCTCTGCAGAGATCCATAGCGAGGAGGTTGTAGGGGGTGGAGGCAGGGACCAGAACCCTGAGTAAATTCTGGAAGGTTTGTGCAGGAGGCTGGGGAGGGTCCTAGAGCTGGGAAACCTGAGGGAACTATTTCCTGACTCTTCCCTGGTCAGCCCCTGTTCTTCCCAGGGTGACTTATGCCCTCTCACCTCCAGGCCTGACTAGATCAAGGAGGCAGGGAGCCTTTTCTCCCTGCTCTGGTGGGGAATGGGTAACACGCAGATCAAAATGTGTTGTCTGGACTGAAAATGAAGAGCCTTTCTGACTGTTAAAGTAATATGTGTAGATTAGAAAGAACGTGGAGAAGGTACAGAGGGGGAAAACCCTTAAACGGTGTCATTCTCCAACCCATAGATTACCACTTTGTGAATCTGGTCTTTTTCCATCTACAGCCAATGTCATCCCTTTACCCCAAAAACCACCCACCTACTCATTCATGCACAAACGCACACACATACATACACATGCTGACACCTGCAAACACCGTTTGTTCACACACTTGGACACACCAACCTTTAAGAGGATTCTCACACTTGCAATGTGTGTGCACACACACTAACACACATTTGTAGACACACCCACTGACACAAACGCACATGCACAGACTCGCATAAAAACATGCACACGTGTTTTGCTATCTAATTGCTCACTGCCTGAACTCAGGAACTGAAAAGATTCAGATATGGAAGCCTGCTTCCATGTAGTATTTGAAGAATTTTTCTTACGTTGTAACTACTCTTCCATACCTCATAATTCTTTGAAAACAACATTTTGGATGGCTGTGACCTTGAGCAAATCCTGTAACTGCTCTGACTGTCAGGTTTTTACTCCATAAATGGGCATAATGACTCTACCTCACAGAACCGGCTTTTGGAAGCTACGAAGGTGCAGGCGTCATTCCTGGGGGCGCAGAAGGTCGTCAGTCACCAGCCATCCGTCTCGTGGCTCCTTGGTCTCTCCTCAGCCTTGCCCCTCCTGGTCCTGGGGCAGCCATAGGGAAAATGCTGGGACACAGCTCAGGGGAGAGGAGGGAGCTGTGGCCTGGGTGTGGCTGGAGGAGCTGGCTCTCAGGGGCTGTTTTCGTGGGTGCAAGGAGGCCCACACGAGGGGTGGGAGAGGCATTGCCCACCCTTTAGTATAAGAAGTTTAACTTGTAAAAATCCCTATGTCCCCCAAGTCTGATTTTGAGACCCTTGGGCCATGCTTGGGTCAGTTGGTCATTATGCTTGCCCACAGTCCTGACAGGTATATACTTGATTTTTCATCTCCTGCAATCGAAATTGCACTTTAAAATTCTTTTTGTTCTCGTTCTTATTTTGTTTGTTTTACTACCTTAATGGATCTGATGAAATGAATAGGGAACATTGAGGTTGAAATGTATGGCATGAATGAGGAGCATAAAGATGATGATAATTCTTCAAATGTGCCTCGGGAAGTCCTTACCTGATTGCACATCACATGCATCTGCTCGCCACGCGTGCAGCGTACATCAGGAGAGCTCCAGAACTCCAAGAGCCAGTGTTAAAAAGACAGAGTATAGTAAGGTTTATATCCAATTTGGCTTTTCATTTATTCAGAATAAAGAGTTTCTTTATCTAAAATGTGTGATTTGCAAAGAGAGGCTTTGAAAAAAAAATCTTCTTTTATCTCCCATTTAGAAGGAAAACGCAGAAATTATAAGAATAAATGAGTTTATTTTTAAAGTGCACATTGCAAGAATTCCCAGTCTCACATCATGAAAGCAGCATTTGTCTGTTTCTGAGGCAGCATTAAATTGCAGTCTGCATTTTAATATATATTCAGTCCCCAAAACAAACCTAATATATATTAACACTTTGGAATTTACTGTCAACAAATCATGTTTTTCTTACACAATTTATCTAAAGTAAGCCATGTACAGCACTTGGTAAATGGAAATAAGTAAAAATCTGACTGTATGTTAGAAATATTATTAAATACAATAAAAATAAAATTTATGCCATCCTTAATACTCTAACAATCTAAATGAAATATTTTTTAAATTTAAAATCCGGTCTGTATGGTATTTTAAATAAAAAGGACAAAATGGGTTTTAAAATTCTGAAGGCAGTTGGCAAGATTAATGTACTACTGTGGGCAGGATTCAAGAGTCAAAAAAATGTCAGTTGAAATGTATGAAATGAGTGAGGATCATAAAGACAGTGATCATTCTTCAAACTATCAGGTAAGGATGATCCTTACCTGACTGCACGTTACATTTATTTGCTCACCACAGGCACGTCGAACATCAGAGAGAAGGCTCTGGAACTCTGCTGACGAGGGGGGGGCGAGGATTAATCTGGTCTACAGTAGCCACTTTAGGGTCGGGAGCCATTTGCTGTCTTAGCAGATCACAGCAAACCCTGATTTAGCACTTACTCTGAGCCAGGCATTGGCGAGTGTTTCTTATCTATTAGCTATTTAATCCTCCCAGCCACTCAGAGGCAGATAATGTGACTAATGTCCTCCCCATTTTACAGATGGGGAAACTGAGATACAGAGAAATTAAACAACTCACCCAAGCAAAGCTGTGACTCTAACGCAGGCTGTCTGGCTCCTGACTCCATACATGGAACCACTGTGTCATGAACTTCTCACAAAGCCCATGGACTGCGGCCAATTTGTCACAGTGTGTGGGGTTTCTATTTTTCCTCATCCTTGACCCCCCCAACTCTAAGCCCAAATCACCTGTCCTTGCCAGGTAGAAGAAGCTGGTCCTGTGTCAGCCTCAGGGATGCCCCATTCTTCTTCTGAAATGCCGCTGTACCTTGGCTCACTGTCCATCTAGGACCTATGTGCCGGGTGGATAATTAAATATGCCCTCACTCTTGCCTCTTGGTTCTGCACGTGTAAACTTTGCAGGAACTGCTGAGCTATAAGTAAATCTAAAGTGTACAGATCATTAGGGGGCGTATTGAACCATTTACTGAGAGAAAAGACCTGGATTAACTGGGCCTGGGTGAGCATGCTACCTCAGCCCAGCAGTGGGGAAGATTTAAGGGATTCTGGAAGAGATACTCGTGTGTCAATGAGAGGACCCAAAAAGATGAGGAAGGGCCGTTGGCATGTTCCCACTGTCCTTGGTGATTGTGGTTTGTCTTAGTGGAACTACCTCAAACAGGGTAGAGGATGGGGATTCCGGCTTTGGAATCAGATTAGAAACCATAGTCTGCCCTTTATCAGCTGTATGACCTTAGGCAAGTTACCTAACCTCTCTGATCCTCTGTGACCTCATCTGTAATATGTGATTAACAATAGTTTTTACCAGATAGGGTGGTTGTGAAGATTGAGTGAGATTGAGTACAAAGTGCATAGTAGGATCTGGCCCAGAGTAAGTACAGTGTATTGTAAAAGTCACGCGTTTACATACACTGCACTTGGACATTCACCATATATATATATTTCTTATTCCCCCCCCCCCTTTGGGTGGCTAGGACACTTAGACTTGTCAATTAATATTTTTATTACTTACTGCTATATAATAAACCATCCCAAAAAGCAGTGGCTGAGATCAACCACTATTTTATATCTCCTGATTCAATGAGTTGAATAGAATCCATGAGTTGAGTCGGCTTAGCTGGGCAGTACTTCTGGGGCTACCACCAGTTGGGGGCAACTGGGCTGGTGGCATCCAAGATGGCTCAATCACATGGCTGCCTCAATATTGGACTCCATGTGGCATGGTGGTTGGGTCACAGAAGAAACATCCCAAACAGTGAGTGTTCCAAGAGTCCCAGATGGAAGCCTCAAGGCTTCTTATGTCCTAGCTTGGGAATACGGGTGACATCCCTTCTGCATTGCTCAAATGGGGCACTTCAGCAGCACAGATTCAAGGGGAGGAGAGTTAAATTCCACCTGTTTATGTGAGGAGCCGTGTAGGTGTATAGAAAGGGAAGGAATGAATGGTGGCAGCCTGGGGAGTGTATCTACAACATACCCTGTGCTCAGGTATGCAGAAAAATGAGCACATGGTTCTTTGCTATTTTCTCTTTCTCTTTTCTTTCTGAGTAGCTTCTAAGACTTGTCAAGTAACATCTCTGTCTCTTCCACCTTGAGAGGTCGCTTTTCAGTTTGAACACTCAGTGTAATGGAAGCTAAATTCCCCTACAGAGCTGCTCTAAGTAGCTTATTTTGGATGACATGGGACTCGCCTTTCCCGTCTTCTTCCCAGGATGGCTTCTGGTGGAAACACCCATGTCCCCATAGCTGCAAGGACTGATGCCTTTCCTCTAGTTATTACTGATCTGATGAGGAATGGTGGGGCCAGACAGGAGACTGCTGAGATCGTCCTGGTCCTGTTCGGTTTTGGGACACGATGGCTCCCTTCTGGAATCCCTGGCCAAGCCATTTGGCAGCTGATCTTGACATCTGCACCTATAAAGGCCTTTGTCCCATTCTCAGGGCCTTTCACCCCTTCCTGTCCCTTCAGTGTGGCGTGTCATAACCCCTGGGTCTCCATCCTGCTTCAAGCTCGTCTTCCCCTCTGCCTGTCACTTCCAGCCTCACATCATTGCCCACCACGATGGACCCTTTGGCTGTGGTTTCCTAGTGTCCTGCAGCTCTGCCCCTGTGTGCCTGGGAAGGATGGCCTGGATGGTCTCAGGCTCCCCCGTACCTACCTGAATATGTCCACATCCCTCCCACTCTCACCCCTCCTTGAGGTGTGGCCCCTGGGTCTTTGATACCCACTGGATTTCTCCACTCTAGCTCTGTCCTCCCCTGCTCTCCATTCCTCCAGCCCATAGGGGCAGGCCTCAGGCTTTCCAGGCTTCCAACAGTATCTGTCTGCCCCGCAACCACATGGCTTCAAGCCCAGCAAGCATGGGTGGAGGGGGCATCCTTTCTATGCTGTGGGAAAAACAAGGATCTGTGCCCTCTGGGCTTCACCCTAAATATGTTAAATGAATGCTAGGGAAATTTGAAAATGTCTAGCATTTGAGATTAAAGTCTCTACTAAACAAAAAACCTTATTTTGGTAACAACTCCTTTTTCTCTGAGTTTTTTTCTGTAACAGTCTAAATACTCCAGCTCTATGACCCAAACTCCCTCATACCCTCAACCTATTAGGCAACCCCAGCCTATATAGGGTTCATATCCCCCCAACCCTACCAGGCAGAAAAGCTATCTCTGGCTTTTATGGAAGACAATTCAGTGAAGTGCAAAGAGAAAACCACAATAATATATTTTTAGAAAACACATCCCATAAATAGGAGCTACAATTGCAGTGGCCATCATCCCCAATCAAGGCCACTCACTTCTTGTTGCCTGAGGCCAGGTTTGGTTACTCTGTTAGTCTGCTGTGTGACTTTGGGTGGCCACCACCAGAGGTGGGGCCCTGCAGAGGTCTTCACACGTCTCTAAGTCTCCATCTGGCCTGCTGTGCATCACTCTCTGACTCTCACTTGGCCACTCTGCCTGTCCATGGGGAGTGGTGAGCAGATGCTGGCTGGTTGACCAGCTGACCCTTAGCAGAGTTCTTCTAGTATATATGTATTGACTGTCTCTCCAGCTAGAATGTCAGCTCCCAAGGGCTGGGACTTTGGCTTGTTCACGGTGGTATCCCCAGCGGCTAAAACACTGCCTGACACAGAGTCCATACTGAGTTTTATTTGTTGGATATTAAATGACTCTTGACTCCATCCCACTGATCCTCCCCAGGAACCTGTCTTGCATGTGGCTTTGTTCTCACTTTCTGGGTCCCTACCATCCCACAGAGGCTGCTTCCTTGTCCAGTGCTTGCTCACCAGGCTGTTGGAGAAAAGGAATTCTCAGCATCGTTGGCCACTCTTTACACGCCTCATTAACGAGATGCACTCCCTTGATGGGGTTGAAGCAGTGCCGCTGAAGACCGGAACATGTTTTCTGGCTAACTCGGAGCTTCTCAGCAGACAGCAGGTTTCTGGGAAATGAAGAGAAGGCCCTGCTCAGATTTTGGCAGCAGGAGGATGCCTGGAATGGTCCAGACTATGGAAATTTGTCTCAAGTTATGGGTCATTGACTCACTGCCCTGAGCTGTCACTCTGTCTTCCCCCTCGATTGAACTGAGATGGGCCAAGGTGATGCTGCCTTCACACAGGACCAAGGCATGTAGTACAGGATGTTGGTGGAATGAATGAGTGAATAAAATAAGGGAGGGAGATAGGAAGGAAGATAGGAAGATAGATACATTATTTCATATGGGTGCTGTCGGTGCTAGGTTAGCCATCCTTAAATTTTTGTAATAGTAAAAGATTTCAAATAACCCAAACATCCATCTGTAGGACCTGGTTGTAATTGCATAATGGGATACAATACAGCAATTTAAAAATATGAGGATGCTCTCTATGTACTTATACAAAGAAAAATCCAAGAAACTAAATGTAAAAAGCAAAGTCAATATGTGTGTATGTATGGGATTGCCTTTTGCATTAAAAAAAGAGGTAGATGTAAACTACAATGTAAATGATATTCCATGCTTAGTGACAATGTTCCAAAATGTGTTCATCAATTGAAATGAATGTACCACACTAATGAAAGGTGTTGTTAATGTGGGAAAATGTAGGAGGTATAGGGAGTGGGGCATAGGGTAATCCCCTTTATTTTTCATGTAACATTTATGTAATCTAAGTATCTTTTAAAAAAATAAAATATATTTTTTAAAAAAGGAGGGTAGGGGGAAAAAATAAAAATATATATTTCTGTGTCATATATGCAAAAGAAACTGAAAAAATACACAAGATCTTGATAAAAGTAGTGAACTGTTTTGGAGTGTTGGGTGGCTAATAGGGGACAGAAAGAGGTTGAGACGAGGGTGGAAGATTCTTTTCACCCTATATGTTTATATACCTTTAAAAATTTTTTTTTTTTTTTTTTCCACTGGGAGGTACCAGGGATCGAACCCCGGTCTCTCCATATGGTAGACAGACGCCGAACCTCTTGAGCCACGTCCGTTTCCCTAAAATATTTTTGCACCCAGAAAATGTATTACTCTTTCACAAGAGTTTTTTTTTTTTTTTTTTTTTTTACCGGGAGGTACTGGGGATCGAACCCTGGTCTCTCCATATGGTAGACGGACGCCGAACCTCTTGAGCCACATCCATTTCCCATTCACAAGAGTTTTTTAAGTCCTTCAGATCAGGGATGCATTCTGGTTGAATTTTCTTTATCTAGTGCCCAGCGTAGCATGTGACTGGAGCTCTTCCTCAATCGTGACAAAATTGATTTCATAATACAATCTGTCTTTCTCATTCAAGCCAAATCTTTCTCATCTGAATCGTTGCCTTCCAGTTTTAAGAGAGGAAAGAGAATGGCATAGCTAGAAGGAAATGCATAGATCTGGTATATCTTTTTACTTCTTAGTTGGGGTGAATTATGTTATTGCTCTCCGAATTTATGGGCTGTTTTCACTTTAAAAAACATTCACTATTAAAAATATTTCTTGGGAAGCGGCTGTGGCTCAATCAGTAGGGCTCCCGTTTACCATATGGGGGGCCCCGGGTTCGGTTCCCGGGGCCTCCTGGTGGGGGCGGGCCCGCCCGCACGGCGTGGTTAGCTGACCCAGCGAGCACGAGCAGCAAGGGGGGGATAAATGAATAAATAAATAAAATCTTTAAAAAAAAAAAAAAATATTTCTTTTTTCATTTAAGAAATTTTATTGAAATATATAATTCATACATGAACATACATAAACAATAAATTTATAGTAAAAGTTGTGAACTTACAAAATAAACATGCATATCATCATACAGGGCTCCCATACATCACCCCACCATCAACGCCTTGTATCGTTGTGAAACAAACTATGTAAGAGCATCAACAAAATATTACTAACTATAAGCCCCTATCTTACATTTGGTTTATTTTCCCCCAACTCACCGGATTATTAATACCCTATAATAGTATTACATATTTGTTATAGTTCTTGAAAGAATATTCTCATCTTTGTCCTGTTAACCACAGTCCATCTTCCATCACAGGATTCACTGTGTTATACAGTCACGTACTTTGTACAATCCATTCAAAATGTGCACTCAGTGGTTCTCATTTTCATCACAGAGTTGTGCTGTCATCACTTCAGTCAATTTTAGAACATTTTCATTGCTCTGAAAGAAAAAATCCCATACCGCCTTATATCCCTTGTTTTAGTTTGCCAAAGGGCTGCCAATGCAAAGTACCAGAGATGTATTGGCTCTTAAAATGGGAATTTATTTGGGGAAAAAGCTTCCAGTTCCAAGGCCATGAAATATCCAAATAAAGGCATCAGCAGACGTGCTTTCGCACCAAAGTCAGCTGCCACGTAGTAAAGCAAGATGGGTGCCGATCTCTGCCAAGGTAGGTCTCTGCCTGCCCCTCCTGAATCTACCATCTCTGAGAGCTCAGCTGAGGGCAACCAGGCATAGGATTTGTCTCTTTCTGGTCTGCCTCTATCAGTCTTGGCTGCTACGCTGTTCAGCTGTGAGTTATCAGACATATGGCTCATCTCTCCTGGACCTCAGCTCCTTAAGCCTTTTGGGGTTTCTGTTTTCCTGCAGTCCTCTCTCTCACATGGCAGGATCAATATAATATGGTGGCTCCCTTTTCCTCTGTGTCTCTGTTTATATCAGACCCAGCAAGAGGGCGGAGACTAAGCCTGAGTAACGCCACACTGATGTAGTACAGTCAAAAGGGTCTCACACCACAGGAATGGATTGGTTTCTTTTTGGATTCATAAAAGAACTTCAAACTGTCACATATTTCTTTTAGTGTCTCTTATAAATCCGGTCTTTTGGTACCATACTCTCTCTGTTTTTGTTTTTCTGTGAAGACTTTAAACTCACCCTTATTCTTTGTCAGGTACAGAATTCTTAGTTGGCAGTTTTTCTCTTTTAGTACCTCAAATACATCATACCACTTTCTTCCCTCCTCCATGGTTTTTTTTTTTTTTTTTTTTTTATGGGTAAAAATCAAAATTCTCACAATACATACAAACATTTGCAAAATGATATATAAATATATATGCATATATGTGTATTTGCTTACAAAAATGTTATTTATATATATATATATACATATATTTCAAGAGGTGCTTAGATTACCCAAAATATTACACAGAACCCACTGGGATTCCCATGTTGCCCACCTCCCACACCTCCCATCACATCCCACACAAACATCTCCCACAGTGTGGCCCACCACCCTCAATGAACTTACACATCCTGGAGCCTTGCCACCAACCATAGACCATAGTTCACACTGTAGACCACACTCTCTCCCACTCAGTTCTGAGTGGTGTGTGCAACGGATGTAGGCCATTTTAAATCCTCCATGGTTTTTGATGAGAGGTTGGCATTCAATCTTATTGAGGTTCTCTTGTACGTGATGCTTTGCTTTTCTCTAGCTGCTTTTGGAATCTTCTCTTTATCTCTGATATTTGTCATTCTGAACAGTAGGTGTCTCGGAGTAGGTCTGTTTGGATTTATTCTGTTTGGGGTGGGTTGTCCTTTTTGGATATTGATATTTATGTCTTTCATAAAGTTTGGGAAGTTTTCTGTCATTATTCCTCAAATATTCTTTTTGCCCCGTTTCCATTCTCTATTCCTTCTGGGATACTGATAAGGCATGGTTTGTGCATTTCACATTGCCTTTCAGTTTCCCAAGACCCTGTTCCATTTTTTCCCATGCTTTTCTCTTTCTGTTCTCCACTCTTTTCAAGTTCAAATGCCCTCTCCTCCAGTTCACTAATTCTATCTTCCACCAATTCAAATCTGTGGTTATGTGCCTCTAATGTGTATTTAATCTCATCCATTGTCTTTCATTCCCATAAGCTCTGTTACTTTTCTTTGAAGGCTTTTTTTTTGTTGTTGTTGTTATTTAAACTTTATTTCATATCTGTTGTTAAATTACACAAAATCAGTGAATGGTTTGTAAAGCTACACCATTGGACTGATGTTTATAGTTGAAATCATGGAATGTACATGATAATGACAAAAACGTATATTTATAACATCCCCTATATACAATAATCAGTATAGACAAAGAAAATGTGTTTATTCTCTGCAAATCATGTACAACACAGCATTACACAAAATGTTATTATTATTATTTTTTTTTCCTGTAACAAGCTTTTTCACTGGCTTGTGTTCCATCCGGCTTTCCTACAGTGCCTATCAATTTTAAGAACGAGTATTTTCAATTAAAACTAAACAACATTGAAATACCATAGTGATCTATAGAATGCTTATTTTAAAAACACACCATACACAAAATAGTTTTATTTCAAAAACACTTTGACTTCAATTTGTGTTTGATTTTTAAAATTCCTTCCAGTTTTTCAGTTCCCACACATCCCAAGGCTGAATTAATATCAGGCAAAACAAAATGCTGATATACTGAGAGAAGCGTAGAGTCAAGAATATCCATTTTTAAGTCCAAATACTCAGATTGTTGTCCAGCTTGTGACCATATTATTACAGATGGAACTAGAACATGCAATTGAGCAGATTATACGAGATGTGACTTTATGGTCACACCTCTAAACATATCTCTCTTGTAAACAAATGCCACTGCTAGTCACCTTAAGCCTTTGATTGATCACCATTGGGTTAGTGTAAGTCCTTACAAAAATGTAGCAAAACCTGTAAAAATGGAAACTGCCCAGAATCATGATGCTTGGTAGCACCATGAGCTACATAGTTGTTGTTGTTGTTGTTTATTTTTAGTTTTTACCTTGCTCAATTCAGAATTGACATCTTAAAAGTATTTTTGTATAAACTTACACTACCAAATCACTCTCCTCAACTCATATGCTCATGGCGCATAACCGCACTGCCAAACACTCTTTCCCTTTTTTTCTTAATGCAAAATCTGGTAGAAGGGTTAACCTAAAGTATTGAGGTATGCTTTTTGGTGTTACTGAATAACTCTGGCTGTCCTAATGCTTATTCTATTTTTTTCCTCTTGTAATAGTCTACATTCTGTCAACACCAAAAAAGGACTAATGGGCTAGAAATAGCCACTCCAACTGAAAACATAACAATAAAGATGTACAAAAAGTAGATAAACAGCGCACATTCAGGTTCAGTTTTGTTTGATCAAGAATAAATTGTCAATCTTTTTAGAAACATTATCCTGTTTAAGAGTTTCTTGATAAGAACTTCACTTCACAAACATTGATAAGACAATTCTATAGAAAGAAAGTCCTAACTTTTATCCAGGATTATATACTACAACAAATTCAACAACACACCAGTTAGATAATGAAGAAAGATTATATAAATGGGTTTGTTTGGAATGAGCACAACTTGGAGAAGCCTTCAAAGTAGTGAAAAATAACACCAAAATATTCTAGAAATGTTGAAATTACAGTCTTGTGAAAGTGTCTGGAAATTAAATTTTTACACTGATACTCCATTTGGAAAAAAAGTTATTTTGTTTAATATGAAATACACCCTATTTAATACATTTAAACAGTAGAAAGTAGACAAAGTTTAAAATTTTAAACATCTCTTAAATAACAAGATAGGAGTTGAAAAGCTGATGTTTTTTTACGTAAATCCCCCCATATTTGGGAGAGACATTTCTCATTTTCCACAGTTTGGTAAAAATTCCCCATTAGTTGTTATTCTATTTAAATGATTCTTTGTTAAAATTGAGAAGATAATAAAAGATTTCACGTCTCATTTTATTTATTTTGTCTTATTCGTTTGCTTCCAAGATTGCATTTTAACAGTGTATCATGAATAATTTAAAATCCATTTCTTAGCTGTAAGTTAAACGGTAGCATTCTGTTTTTTCACTTTATCTCCGTAACTAATTTAAGAACTTCTTAAAATATCTAAATGGCAATTTCTGGTGAGTCTATTTGGCTTTTGGATTGCATACATAGTCCAACAAACACAGAAGAGACAATTTAATTACATATTGAGATTTGTTTTACCCGTGCACAGTATCACATTTACTTGAAAGGCTACATCTTAACTTTTTAACTTCCCAGAGGAAGGAAGCAGGATGGGTTTGGACACCTCATCTTTTAATTTCTGCCATATTTTTACTGGCCATTGGGGGATGGTGCACAGCTTTTCTGACCCATTAAACGCCATTCTCTGCACTGCCTATGTTGTCCTTGGTGCCGTTGCTGATGTCGCTATCGCTCTGTTCTGGTCCTGGGTTCTGCCTCTGGGTGTCCCGCTTCTCCGTCTGGCTCAAATTTTGACTTGAACTCGGAGTCAGATTCTCAGAGTCTGAGTCAGATTCTGATTTGGATTCAGATTTAGATTCTGGCTCGGGCTCTGGAAATGGGTCTGAGAGAAACTTCCCTTCAGAAATTTGCATTGTTCCTGACGATTCTGCCTGGCCTCCTGGTGCTCCTTCTGCCTCATAAACCAATACCTCTGCAAAAAGAGGTCTTTTGCATGGTTGTACAATTCCATGTCCAGAAAATTCAGTCCTCTGGTACACTTTTGGGTTTCCACATTGATTTCTACACTAGATGCCCTGGTGGTATTATATTGGGTAAATGGTAAAATAAAGTTCATGTTAAAGGTTTTCTCAAACAGATACTGGATTTTCCACTGAAATTCAGTGAGACCAAAGAACGCCATGTGCTTCAGTTTCGATTTGGTGCTATCCAAGGGGACCTTGTTTCTTTACTTTTTGGGCTTGACAGAGAGGTTGAAGCAGCCTATGAGGATCAGGTCTGAGAGCATGCATACCTGGCAGTTGTTGGCTAGATTATAGGGACAGTCCATGAATTCTTTGAGGAGGCAACCAGATCAGTCATTCCCAGTAGGAAACTCCTCACAGGTTGGGAGCCTTCCATTGCAGGCATGCAGGGATGCTTTACAAGTTGCCCCACTCTGAGCATGCTGCCACTCCCTCAAGTACCAGGACACCAGGTCTCAGAGAATGGTGACATAGTAGAAGTTCCTGGACACTCTCAGCTTGACGTGCTTGCGCCCGCCACGCAGACACACAGCGGTGAGCTTGGTCCAGTTGGCATGCAGCCCACAACTCCAGCTCATGGAGAACCTGAGGAAGAGGCAGATCTTCCACTAATTGGACCAGTGGTAAGTTTATTTCTTCTGATCCATGCAGCACTCATACAGCTGCTCCAGCTGGATGTTGTCCACCAGGTGGCAGCTGAAAGTGGTGCCCTAGTCTTCTGGATGTTCAGGAACAAGATCAGGTCATTGCCCTTGATGTCAAAGTCTGCCTTGCTCAGGAGGTTGACGTGGCTGAAATTGTAGTGGGGCACGAACCTGGCAGAGCTCTCATCCTCCAAGTGGTATGGGTCTGGCACCAGGGAGCTGAATGCCTGCAGGTGGAGGAACTGGAGTTCTGTGCCGGGGCACACGTATTAGAGGACAATCTTGGGAAATAGGAAGAGCATCATCAAAGCTAGCAGCAGCTTGGTAGATTTCTCATCCATATTCCCGTTGCTGGCCAGGGGACCAAAAATATTGGAGAACATTGCACTGAGTACGGGCTTCAGCAAGTAGGCCAGGGTGGCCAGGCCCCTATTGAGCAGGGCCAAGAAAAGGGAGCTTAGGTCTCAGTGTCACCTGAGATCCTGCATCCACCTCTAGCAGCCTTGGGGAAGCAGCGTGAAGAGCAGGGTGCATGGATCTCCCACTGGAGAAGATGACACCTTTAGGGGATTGTCCAGGAATGGCCAAGAGTTGTATCCCCCAGTGTCTTCTTAATATCCTTTATGTCTTTAGTAATATTTTTTTCAATTCCTTGAATTGATTTAGGAGATTGTGATTATCATTGATTATTTGTCTTAAATCCTATGCCTCATCAGAATTTTTGGTTTATTCCTTTTGCTAGGTCATCTCTTTCTGTTTCTTAGTATGGCTCATAATTTTTTGCTGATGTCTAGGTATTTGAATATGTTGGTGAATTTACTCTGACCTTCAATTTCTCTCTCTTGCCTAATGGTTTTGTTTCATGGCTGTTCTTTGATTTTTGGTTCAACTTATTCTAAGTCTTTAAAATTTCCCAGCTTAAGTTATCAAAATAGGGTTAGCAACTCACTAATGGGGCTCAGATCCTATCAAAGGGGGCCCTGGTTGAGAGACTCCCAAAACTGTTTTTTTTTTTTCCCTTGAAGTTTCATAGCTGGCCAGCAGATAGCGTGCATTGGCAACTCTTTCCATGGAGGTGTCTCTTTCAAATTCCACTTGCCCATGATTGTGGACTGGCCAGAGCCAAGATTCAAAGCAGGTTCTGCTGGTCAAACTCATTGAAGAGAAACTATCTCTGCCCTCTGCCACATCCTTCCTCTTCCCAGGGAGGAAGACATCTGTTCCCTTATCAGTTGACTACAGTGAGTCACAGGTTTTATCCAGGCTATTCACCTTGAGGGTGGGGGATGGGCACCGTTCCCAGCCATGAGGGCTAGTAACTCACAGTTTACATTTTGGCTTCTTCGTCTCTCTGTCCTTCACCCACCTGGAGGATGTGCAGCACTCTCCTGGTCTGCAGATCTCCAAGTAGCTCCCCCGGACAGTTTTTTGCCCTTCCTCTATTGTTTTTGTAAGAATTGAGCCCTGCCTACCTACTCTGATGCCATCTTCCCAGAAGTCTCTGAAAATACATGTTTTTCTCTGTTGGAAGAATTGATAAAATTCTGGTATGATACTACTCACTGCCCTTTCTTCAAAATGGCAAGCCAGAAACTAGTTTCCATTTCCTTGGTTTTTCTTTCTTTCTCTCCTTTATTTCTCTGTTTTTCTTACTTAGAACAAGTATCTGTTGAATATCTATTATAAGTGAAACTTTTGATAAAGAAAATTAGATATAGATGTGGGTATGTAGAAACTATTGGCATGTCCTTAGGGGTTTTCTTACCACATTGCAAATTTATTGATATAATAACTGGCTTATATTCTGAACTTTAATACAATTGATATTTTCCTAAGTCTTAATAATCAGGCTTTAACATATTATCTCAGTGAAGACTTAATCAATGTCTTTACTGAGAAAATATGTTATGACCTAGTACATCTATTATAATGTTCTTGGTCAATAATCGTAATTTTTATTGTAATTAATGAAAGCTGGTTTCCCCTCTTGTGCAGAGTGTTGTAAATTCAGATGTACGAGATTTTGTAGGATCAAGGTGTCATACATAATGGCACATTCAGCTGGATTTATGTCTCTCTCCAATTAGGGGACAATCAAGCTCAAATTAATTTAGCTCACAGCTATTAATGAGTAACAGCAAAATGAGAGCACTATAAGAATTGTTATTGAGTTTTATTTCCTTCAACTTGAACTTTGATGCACTATTGAGATAATGTATTTTTGAGGCCTGGTGATGAGAGACCTTGAGGGTCTCTCTTGCCCCTGACTGTAGGCTTCATGACAGCTCTGTTTCCTGAGTTAACCAAGACAGGATGGGTTTCCTCTGCTAAATGATTCTTGATGGTTATCATTCTGAGTGAATTCTGTAGTCTAGACTGCTGTCCAATATTAAGATAACACAAGCCAAATATGCAATTTAAAATTTTCTAGTAGACACATTTTAAAAATATGAAAAGAAACAGGTGAAACAAATTTTAAATTCACTTATTTAACTTAATGTATCCCAGATATTATTGTTGCAACATGTAAGCAATATAAAATGTTCACAAGCTAGTTTACATTCTTTTTTTTTTTTTTTTTAAGATTTATTTTATTCTCCCACCCTTGCTGCTTGCACTTGCTGTATGCTCTCTGTGTCCATTCACTGTGCATTCTTCTGTGTCTGCTTGTCTTCTCATCTTCTCTTTAGGAGGCACCAGGAACTGATCCCGGGACCTTCCAACGTGAGAGAGGCACTCAATAGCTTGAGCCACCTCAGCTCCCTGGCTTGCTGTATCTCTCATTTTCTTATCCTCTGTGTCTCTTTTTTTGTTGTTATGTCATCTTGTTGTGCCAGCTCTCTGTGCAGGCCATCTCACCTTCACCAGGAGGCCCCAGGAACCAAACCTGGAAACCCCCATATAGTAGATGGGAGCCTTATCACTTGAGTCACATCTGCTTCCCCATTCTGTTTTGTACTAAGTCTTCAAAATCTGGTGTGTAATTCACATTTATAGGACATCTC
This sequence comes from Tolypeutes matacus, assembly GCA_026826555.1. Lineage (NCBI taxonomy): Eukaryota > Metazoa > Chordata > Mammalia > Cingulata > Chlamyphoridae > Tolypeutes > Tolypeutes matacus. Next base: position 46,859,638 of record JAKSZT010053928.1, on the reverse strand, counting down.
AATTCAGACTAGCCCCCTTTCAAGTGACCAATAGCCTCAGGTGCCTGAGGGCCGCCATATTGGGTGGTGCAGGTCTAGACTCACTTTGGTTGAAACTAGGCTTCACCAGTCCCTTTAGGGTTTACAGGTTGGGGCTGTGGTGAGCATGGGCTTTGGGTTCTCAGTAGCAATAAAGAATACACAAAACACACCGGCAGGAGAAGATTCTACATTTTCATTTTTACTGTTAGTCTTGCAAGTCCTTGGCAAATTTACAATCTCTATGAATTGGGTTACAGCTCCTGTCAACATCTACCTTCCACACTAATAAAGGCGGCATAGATCCTCATAAATATCCTGTTTCCTCGTTATCAGAGCTTGGCTTCACCAATTGTGGCCTCATAAAAAACAAAGTTGTTTTTTATTATTATTATTTGTTGCCATGAAAAAAATAAACTTTTTTTTTTTTTGAAGCCTGGCTCTAGTGCTGTTGCTTTGGTATCCCACAGAGCCTGAAACATATTGTCAAATATATGTTTGGCATATAAGAAGCTGCTGAGTATTTTATCTCACTGGCAATGTTCCTGAAGAAAGTACAGACTTAAATCTGGGAGAATATTTTAATTGTTTAATATTATAAAAGTTTAATAGGGATTTTGAGGCGTGATGCAAGGACTCCATTTTTCACTGAACTTGATTACTGCAAACTAGGAGAGTGGTGTACAGTGAGCTGGCAGGTCTGGTGTTTCCATCACTTGGACACCCTCACCCTCTAGTGAGATGGGGGGCCAGGGAGAAGAGGAGGAGGGAGAAAGCCCCTGCCACCTGCCCACATGGAGGTTTATAGCTCCCTGTTAGCCTGTTAGCCAGGGCAGGGGGACCTCAGAGGCCTTCTCACAGGCTCAGCAGGGCAGGATCTCATCACTGCTATTTCTACCCTTGCTTTGCTGATTGCATGCCTGTCTGCTGGATTCCTGACTGGTCTTCCCGTTTCCAGCCATGTGCTCCTCAAATTCATCCTCAACGCAGTCATTGGAGCCATCTGTCTAAAATGCAAATGGGATCCTATCACTCACTGCTGAAAATACTTCAGTAGCTCCCCATTGCCCTCGGATTGGAGATGGTCTGCTTCTGAACATGCAGACTCTCCTGCAGTCTGGCCCCTGCTGACTCCCTTGTCGCCCTCTCCTTTTCCCTCCTTCCTTCTGCTCCATCATTTATGCTCCTGTAATACCACAGCCCCATGTCCCTCTGACCCAATGCTTTCTCCCCTACCCCTCCTCAGCCCTCTGCCCCACCAAGACTTTTCAGCCCAACTCCCTTAATAAGATTCTATTTAGGCTCCACCCCCTCCGGGAAACCATCTCCAAGCCTCTGGCATTCCACTCTAGGCAGGCTAAATGCCTTGGCTCTTCAGTGCCACAGTAATTGCAGCAAGTTACCATCACATGCCTCAGTCCTAGTGCCTGTGTGTGCACCTGTCTTCTCTTGCCCTAGCCACCTCTGAAACCCTTATCCAGGCTCAGGATCTGATGCGTGTAGTAGGTGCTCAGGGGATGTCTGCTGATAGACGGGGCCGGTCCCCTGGGACAGAGGTTTCTAGGGGCTCGGGGCACTGCCTTTTCCATCCACTCTGCTGGCAGGTGAGGCACAGTCTCTCAGTCAGCTCTGGGGGAGGATCAAGCCAGGCACCCATTCCCCCCTCAAGAAGTAGCTGATAGGAAGCTGAGTTTTCAGCCCAACTCCTGCCTTATGATTCTTTCACACCCAGGGGCCTGATCCCACACAGTGCATGGTAATGAAAGTATATGGCTTTGGTTCGGTTTGAGGAGGTCTCTAAGCCCAGCCAAGTGCTTGGAGCCCACTAGGAATGCAGGGTTTGGAAAGGAAGAGGAGAAAGGGGGAATGGAGAAATAATACTGGTGAGGTCAGGGGTTTAACCTCCACCCTGATGGCAATGGGGAGCCACTGAAGCGTTTTTAGCAGAGAACGGTAGGATCAGGTTTAGAGCAAGGTTCTCTGAGTCCAGCCTCAACTGCATGTGTTTGTATGTTTCTGCCAGTCTCTGATGGGAGAGAAATACCAAGCAAGGGGCCAGAGATAAGGACCTGTATCAGTTAAGAATTTCAATAAGTTATGAGTGAAAGAAAAATTCAAAGAGCAGTAGCATAAACAAGATAGGAGTTTATTTTTCTCCCACATAGCAAGAAGCCTGGGGATGGGCCTTTCGGGGCTGGCATCATAGATCACGGTGTTATCAGCATCTGTCTTTCTGCACCACCATTCTTAGCAGGTGGGCTTTTTCCTCATGCTCACAGAATGTTTTGGTCTCTCGAGATACAGCCTTCCAAGCTGGAACAAGGGGGAAAGGTGGAGGGCAAACGGACAAGCTGCCAAGTCTATTTCCTGGGACTGCCATGCAGTGACCTCTGCTTATGGCTTATTGTTCGGGTTGTATCACATGGTCACCACTGCCCGGGCACCATTGCATGGTTATCGCTAGCTGTATAGGAGCCTGGGACCTGCTGCTCCCACAAAATTGCGGTTCTGTTAATAAAAAAGGAAAGAATGATATCGAGTAGGCAACTGGCCTTACCACCCCGACTTTCCAGTATCTTTCTGTGCATCCCATTTTACTCTCCACATAGCACTTAACACTCTCTGAAATAATCTTGTTTAATTATTTACTTGTTGATTGGCTGTGTCTACCACTAGTCCACTCCATGAGAAAAGGGGCCTCATGGCTCTTGTTTTGTCCAACCCGTTTTGTCTCTGACTTGAACCACAGAGGTGTGTCTTCCCCACCACCATGCCTCCAGATCCAGAATGAAAATTGTCAGTTTTATTCCCGAGTGAGATATTTGGAAGAGTTTCCCAAAGGATCAAGGTCATGCAGATGTTTTGTACACAATTGATTTCACTGTGCTGGCCTCCTCATTTCTGTCTCTGGGATCTTTATCTTTTTTTTCCTCTTGTTGAACAAATTAACCAACATGACACTGGGTACTGATTAGCAATTTGTACAGCAATAAAAAAAAATTGGCAGAATTCCATTGTTTTGCTATTTAATTCTTAATTTGCATTTTAATGTACTGTGTCTACATTCAGATTATGGGGTTTCTTCTGTGTACATCTCTGATGGAACAAAGGATTCTGTCCCCACCCACCCCAAATAATTATGAACATCTAAAAGTGACTTAAATGGCTCAGTCATTTTATAACTTGAGTGGAGAATATATATGGCTCTTCATCCTTGTGCAAATGTGATCCAGCATGGAGTGTTGGGCTTCTCCTCCTACTTCCAGAGCGTTGCCTTGGCCCCTGCATGCTGGGAGATTGGGAGTCCCCGTCCTGCCTGGGGGCCACCTCTGCTTCATTGTATGGCATGTGGTCAGCTCCGTCATCCCCTCCTCTGGGAAGCCCCTTACTTGGCCACCATTCTGGGCTTCCGTGTTACCTGTGCTTCAGCACACAGAGTTCTTTGTCCAGGATGCGATCGTTCATTTATTTTTCTGCCAGAGGTTCTGGAGAGGAGGGACTTGGTCCCATCTGTCTCGTCAACCCTTGAGAGCTTTGTAGGCATCAATAAATGTTTCTTTAACGAACGTGAAGAAATGAGTAATAATAAAAGCCAACTTCCAAACGTAATTTATATTACAGGCACCGTTCTTAGTTGCTCTCAATATATTAATGCATTTAATCTTTACAACCACCCTATGAAGCAGGTACTGTTGCCCTGATGTGATGTATGAAGAACCTCAGCCAGAGAGAGAGAGTCCCAATACGAAGGGACAGCAGGATGGAGCCCAGCTGCAGATCCCAGCGGCTAGGCTCCTGGGCTGGGCTGTCTTCTGGGCTGGTTGGAGCCACCGTTTATTTCTGACACTGGAGCCTGGAAGCAGAGCCTCCCTCTTTCTGACTCAGAGTCCTCCTTTGAAGTGCTCATGGGAGCATCAACCCTCTTCTCTTCACTCCAGCAACTGTCAGAGCAGAAATAAGTGCAAGTAGCAGGAAGCTGGGTTCATGTGCATCTGCCTTAGTGGCCGGGGATGCCTGATAGAGCAGATCAGGATGTTGGGGGGAAAAGGCTCCTCATGCTTCCCTGTCACCTGTGCCTGTGGCTGCCAACAGCCCAGGGGAAGAAAGTGTCATCCCTGGTTAATTTTATGTGTCACCTTGGCTAGGTTATGGTGTCCAGCTGTTGCCATGGAGTACTGCCCTAGTTGTTGCTGTGGAGGTTCTCAGATGGGCTTAGCATCTACAACCAGCTGAGCTGAAGAAAAGGAGATGGCCCTCCATAATGGGGGTGGGCCTCCACTCCTCAGTTGGAGGTCTTAAATGCAAGGAACTGAGGGTTTCAGAGTTCAGGAATCCTACCTCAGGACTACATCCTTCACACCTTCCCGAGTTTCCAGCCTAAGGAATTTGCACTCAAGAATTCGGCACCACTCTCAAGGGAATTTCTAGCCTCTGTCTTGCTGTGCAATTCAGGCTTGCCAGCCCTCACAACTATAATGAGCCTCATAATAAATCTCTTTATATTTATATATACACACTCGTTCATATACTCCTTATATAAATTTCATACACACACACACACATAAATAATACACATATACACAGATACATCCTGTTGGTTCTCTTTTTCTGGAGAACCCTGCCTGATACACCCCCAGAATCCAGTGCCTCTGAAGAACCTGCCATAGATCTAATGGGGAGAGGATTGGTCTGGGGGCTTGGATTGTGTCTCTGCCCCACCTACCCACTTTGACAAGTCACCCTGAGCCATCTTTACTCTGTAAAATGCAGATACCACTTAGATGCTGGGAGGCAACTCTTGTCGCAAATTTCACAGACCAGGATTTTTTAAAAAGGAGACTAAAATAGGTCTTCACTTATTTTGCCAAATAAGAACATTAAAAATGGAAAAAAAGAAAAGAAAAAGACCATCCCTTGCTACCATCATTTTAAAAGCATGGAAGCATTTTACCTCCCTAAAATATAAATGAGATGGTCTTAGAAAAAAATGAAGACTCCATTAAATTGAGTTCAGAAGGCTAACTTAATGCAAAACTCCCATTGTCCTTGTTCTGTTCAATTCAGCTTGGACCTGGGAAAATATTTTCAGTCATTGAGAGCCAGCTCTGGGGAACTAGTGGTGTAGGAAAAGAAAAAAAAAAAAAAAAAAAAAAAAGGACCCCATTGCTAGCCTTGCTGTCTACTACTTGTGACCTTGGACAATTTATTTAGCATCTTTGATCTTTGGTTTCTTTTTCTATGAATGAAGGTGATAATAGCTACTTCTCAGGGACTTTGTGAAGAGTGCCCAGCACTAGGGGGAGTGGCAGGGGCCATGCTTAGAGTTGTTTCAAGCAGTGGTTAGCCGAGCATGGTCCCTGGGCCACAGAGTCAACATTAGTGTCCCCTGTGAGAAATGCACATCCTTCAGCTCCATCCCAGAGCAGCTGAATCAGAAACTGTTGGGTTGGCGTTCAGCAACCTGTGCTCTGAGCAGTCCTCCAGGTGATTCTGAAGCAGGCTCAAGATGGAGAACCACTGTTCCAGCCACAGCTGCCCCCTGAATCACAGGCCTGACTTGTGAGGAGGAGAGCGGAGAGGGCCTTTTGTCCATGCCAATTGCCCAGTTCAGGCTGCATTTTCTTCACCAGTCCATAACTCCTGGAGTGGGGCTTACCCTGGACATGCTAATCACAGGGTTGGTAAGCTCAGGCCACCAGTGCCCCTCCCCCTTCCAGCCTAGCAGTGGTGGCATCGTTGCTGTGAAAAGGATGGGAGCAGCTCTCCTTCCACCCAGCTGCCCCAACACTGGTGTTATCTGGAGCTACACCTGCTCATGGATGTCGTCTCCCTCTCTCCACTCCCTCCTCTCCCTCCTCTCCTCAGTTGGACGAAGTCTGTAGGTAGGGGTTGTGACTGGCCTCCCTGCCTCTACCCTCTCTCTGCTCTAGCCCAGGGCTAAGCAATGCTGTCAGAATCTTTGACCCAAAATAGAGCTTTGATTGGATCATCCTCCCCATTAAAAGGGGCCCTTAGAAGATACCCATAGAATAAATGCAAAGTCTTTAGCTTGGCATGCAAGGGCCTTGAATCTAGTGCCCGCCGAGTGGATTTTTAAAAAAATAAATATTAACAGCATAGAAAAGTACAGAAAATAGTATAACGAGTACCCAGAAGTGACATGTTAATATTTTGTCACATTTTATATTCTGGTTAAGGAAAAAATTGTTACAGGTAGAGTTGAAGCTTCCTCCCCTTCCCCTACCCCCGCCTACTTAAAATCACCTTTGTGGCATTGCCTTTTGTACTTCACCTTTTTCCAGCCTATACTCCAGCCAGACTGGGGACCACCTGTTCACAGTGGAGGCTCGTGCATTTGCCTGTATGTGACCCCGACTAGAATACCTTCCCCTACTCATCACCTGCCCCATTCTAGGCTTGCTCAAACCCTACTAACCCTTCAAGCACCAGCTCAAATGCCACACCATCCACTTCTTCTTTCCCCATGTTGCTCCAACTCCCCCACCCCTTCCCATGTTCAGCCTCATCTGAGGACATCTTCTAAATCCCTGTGTTGAGAGCACAGGATTAATTCAAAGTGTCGGGTTCAAGGCTCAGCCTAGTCATTGATGCATGTGGGATCCTTGACAAGCTCGATGTCCTCATCTGTAAAATGAGAATAGTAATGCCTTTCTGTTAAGAAAGAATGGGTGTGAGAGTAGTGAGGTGTTATAATGTCAGGGATTTTATATATGACCATGGTTGTCACTCAGTTGTCTTCATGCTTCCTGGCTTTTTTCATGGTGATGCTTGAACGTACTTGAGCTACCTGAGGTCAGGATGGAGCCCTGTCTGACTCTTTTGTGTTCACAGGCCTTAGCTTGATACTTTGCACACAGTAAGGAATGAGTGGGGTTACAAATACTGAGTGTTTCTGCCCCATCTTTTTACAAAATGGAGAATGAAGCCCCGGTCGTTTTGAAATTGATCTTCCCCTTTGCCATCAGATATGTGATGAGTGATTGTTGGGTATCAGGTGCAGTGCAAGCTGGTGGTGATGCAGAGTGTCTCCAGATGCAATCCCTGTGGCCTGCTGGAGACACAGGTTATGCATGCAACAGGAAACACGTGGTCCCCCCCCCATTGTTCATTCAGTGCCTAAGGAGCAGCCAGATGGGTAGAGCCTATGGGTTTCCCAGGGGTAGGGGGTGCTTTCAAGGAGCCTCTGAGATAAATGCCCTGAGAAAGCAGACACTGACCATCTCACGGCATCTGGCTCAGAAACTACCTCCTCAATGACATCTTGACAAATGGCTTTGCCAGGAAATCTGACCAAATGTGAGCACAAGATGTCCATGATCCCAGACTTAAAAAGGTCTGAAAACTGGAAGTTTCCCATAACTTATTTGGTTGCAAAACCTAGACCAACCTGATGTGAGGCTATTTATGGTATTTATTTATCCCACTGTGTAAGATAATTCTTACCTTTTGCTGCAGATATGCGTGTATCTGAGATTACAGGGTTCTTCTGCAGATCCTGCTGGGGGTATTTAGGAGTATACAATAGATGTGGTGTATCACCTTCTTAAAACTCAGAAAATTTTGAATTTCTAAATACATCTGGCCCCACCTCATCAGGGAGTGATCCTCTCCCTGTCCATTCTGTTCCCCAGCAAGCTTTTACTGGAGTCATATTATTCCTGTAGCCTCCTAGGCAATGGTTTCCTGTCACCTGGGGAAGCCCAGTCCTATTATCTTTGGAAGGACGGCAGGTTGAAACCAGTTCACCCTGATTCTGAAGCCCAGAGTGATCCTTTACTCCAGAAGTGAACTGTTATTAGTGTCAGGTGGGCTCAGTTTTGCCTACAGGGATACTCTGGGCTACATCTCCTCCCAGGGGTTGATACCCCAGGCTTTTCACCCCATCCAGCCCTGGTAGGTAGCCTCTGGGTCCCCCCCCCCCCAACACACACACTGCCTCCTCTAGCCCAGTGTCAGGGACTCACTCCATTTTCTCAGGTCTCTGCTAGGTAAGAAAGTCCTAAATTAACTACCCATGGGTGTTAACATTTGGTACCTGCTCTGGGTTTATATCTCTAGACACCATTCACACTTTAGCAAGGGTTGTTTATGCTTTAGTCCCTATAGGGCTGACCAGTAGAGGGTTTTCAAAGAATGTGCTGGACATTTAGGGAAGATATTTTGGGGCAGAGGAGTTGTTCCGGTTACCGACTGCTATTTAACTGCCCCCCCACCCCCCAACCCAATTAGTGGCTGAAAACCATTTTATTTTACTGTTCAGGAATTCAGGGAGCATATGGCTGGGTGATTCCCCTCAGAAACATGTGAACTTAGCTGGGGCAGCTGGAGGAGCCACTTGCGAGAGGCTCAGCATAATTGCTAACATAATCTGTTGGTCAAAGTGGCCCCAGGGCCTGCCCAGATTCCAGGAGGGGAGAAGAATAGACTCTGCCTTCTGAAAGGGCTTGGTGAGGTTGCATTGCAGGAGAGCACGTGGGTGGGGAGATGCCACAGCCATCACTGGAAAATTCGGTCTGGCACGGGAAGCTTCCAGGCAGATGGGTTACCCACGGGGAGGAATTTGTAATCCTACTCAATATTCCCAAGAATTACAGCGGAGGAAGCTTGTAGTGCAGAGAAGCCCAAACAAGATGTTTTTTCACATGTATACACAGAGAAAAGGCAGTTGGTGTTAGGAAAATCAACGTGCCTATCCCACCCAGCCCCCAGGCTTCTTGTACCCATTACTTGTGCCGAAAACTCTTACCAATGCAGAAAACTGTCCTTTTCACTGCAAAATATAAAGCATAGATCTTTCATGCCAAGGCCTGCTGAGGCTTAGAGCAAGGGCTCCCTGGAGAAGTGTGGTGTGAGAACAGGAAGGCAGCAGGAGCCTGAGGCCCTGGGAGCACTAACAAAGGGGAGGAGGAGCTCCTGGGGGAGAGCGATGCTCGTGAAGGAGAAGCCCGAGTGCAGGAGGCACAGCTGTGTCCCCCTTGCAACTGGGATGCTGCTAGGCCTAGGCATCTGGCGCCTCCTGTCACCTGTCATTACTTGCCTCCTGCTGGAGATGCCCATCTGCCACTTGAGCCTCAGGACTGTGGAATTTGGTAAGTGGGAGGCTAGAGCATCACGTTTCAGAAACGTGGTTAACACAGGTGGGGTGAAATGCCATCAAGGAACATTTTTATTTCAACGCAGTAAAACAGCCCTTGCCTGGCCACCTGGGCTCCTGAGTTTGTAATTTTATCTTGGCACTGCCCATCACCTGCAAGTATGCTATTGGGAGCAATCTTGCCGCCTCCGCTGTGAAATGTCAGCTGAGCGCTGCCAGTTTCCTGACTGACCGGTGACACGGGGCTCCCGCACCTTGTTTTACTCTGCAGTGTGATGTGAAATTGTAGTGGAGGTGGGGCTGGGTTGTTTCCTGCAGATGAGCCACCTTTGAAAGAAAAAGAATCCTTGTAAACCAAAGGCTCCATCCTGTTGGCCAAGCTCCCACACAGCCAGCCAACTCGGTTTTCCAAGTGGCCTCTCTGCTTGGTGCCTTCTCCAGGTAACTCTGTCCTGGCTGCCTTGCCTCTCAGCTGCTCTCTAAGCTGGTCTTCGGGAGACTCGAGTTTTTTCTGTCACACACATGAACCTGGGTTGGGATAATATACCTTCTGGGAAATAAAAATCATATTCCGAATTCCAGGGGCAAAAGAAACACAGTTTGGATATTCCGTGGTTGTCTATTATCCACACCCCTAACTCTCTCCTGCATCACTGACAGCTGGAAAGCTAAGGAAAATGAGGTAGGTTTTCCAGGTCTGGGACTAGGATCCCTGGGGCAGGAGGATGAGTGTGGTGACCCCAGGTGATTTGGGATGAAGTGCGGGCAGAGGGCTTGTAACTTTTTTTTTTAAAGATTTATTATTTATTTATTTATTTATCCCTCCCCCACTCTCCCTCCGCCACCACTTGTGCTCGCTGTCCACTCTGTGTTCATTCGTTGCGCGTTTTCTCTGTGTCTGCTTGTCTCCTTTTGTTGCGTCAGTTCTCTGCAGGTACTGAATGTGGTGTGATTGAAGGGCCCCATCCATAAACTCTCTGATTTTCCTGTGCACTGTGGTGCTTGAAAACAGTTATAGAGTTTTGGTCCTGGATTTAGTCATTGTTGTCTTCAAAAGTCCCCAGTTAAAAGAGTGAAAAAGGGACTTATTTTTTTCAATATACTATTCACTCACCACTTATTAATGCTAAAAGTTATTATCTCTGGCCCTGCTTGAACAGGCCCACAGCTGAATAAGGTCAAGCTTTCCAAGATTCATCTCAGAATCCATGGTGTGTGTGTGTGTGTCAAGCAGAAAGCACCTGATTATGATAATATTCAACCTCAGTGCACCTGCCAGGCAAGGGGAGATCTGGCTAAAATGCAGATTCAGATTAGTTGGGGTGAGGCCTGAGAGTCTACATTTCTAACCAGCTCCCCAGGGAACCACAGTGCGAGGAGCAGCCCAGGAGAGAAGGGGGATTGATTGATTTTTTCCTGGCCAGAGGCTGGAGAATTAAGAGACGGTTTCCCATTCAATCTGGGCCTCCAAGGGTGAATAGACCATGGGCATCAATAATTGGCATTGGGAAGCGGCTGTGGCTCAATCAGTAGGGCTCCCGTTTACCATATGGGAGGCCCCGGGTTCGTTTCCCGGGGCCTCCTGGTGAAGGCAAGCCCGCCCGCAAGGCGTGGTTAGCTGACCCAGCGAGCACAAGCAGCAAGGGGGGGATAAATGAATAAATAAATAAAATCTTAAAAAAAAAAAAATAATAATAATAATAATTGGCATGAATAGCTTATCAGACTTTTAAAACTTTTTCTCCCCCATTGACACTAATAAGGCATAGCCTTATTGGTCGGGACTTGGTGTATAGAGAAGTTTATAGCAGGAATTCCCAAACTTGAGCATGCATCAGAGTCACATTATTAGAATACAGATGGCTGGGCCCTAGCCCCAGAGCTTCTGCTTCAGTAGGTCTGGGCTGGGCCCCAAGAATTTGCATTTCTATTAAGTTCCTGATGAACTTGGAGAACTGCTGGCTCCTAACAAGAGCCCCACCAGGGTACACTGGCCAGGGGGGCCTCACTGCAGTGCTGGAAACTGGACATGGCAGGGGGTAGGCAGAGAACCCCTGAGAGAGAAATACAGTGGGAGGTGTTGCTAGAGGGGGTAGAAATGGCAGGTTTTGGTAAGACTAGTCCTGAGACCATGAAAGCTGGCTCGGCATAGCCCGTGGGTGAAGGCACTAAGCAGACTGCTGGGCTGTGAGCTGCCCAAGAGTGGTGGGCTGCAGTTTATCTATCTTTGTGTGCCTCCCACCCTGCACAGTGGACCTGGGATCATCCCAACCAAAGTTACTTTTCCGACTCCCCTTAACTCCTTCTGAAGCGTGTCACCCTCCCGGAATCTGGCTGTTAAAATGAAGACTCCATCAGATCCCTCTGGGCCACAGGGGAGGCTGGCAACCCGGGAGTTTCTTGACAGCTCCGAGGCCTCTGGAACTTGGGGCCCAGCCTCCCTCTCTAGTGGCGATTGAGATGGGTTGGTTTCCAGGAAGCAGCAGCCTCGTCAAGAAGAAAGAGTTATCATATAAAATTAGCAAATGAAGGGGATGGGGATGGGCTGGCTGCCATTTTGGCTGCCCCTGAATCTTCTGGGAAGAAACACCACTTGTGCTTGAATGGACGTTAATTCAAGGGAGTGGTTTTCATAAAGTGGTCCTTGGAGCAGCAAGATGGCATGTTTCATATTTTCCACTGGGGTGGCTGTACAAGGAAGCCCACAGATTTGCACTATGTTTGCCCATTAGCTCAGATGGAATTGTCTCCCAACAGAGTCCTTGGGGAAGAGTGCTGTTTCAGGTAGGGGGTGGGAGAAAAGGGAACTGAAAAATAATTGACATCTGTAAATGACATTTTCTTGGGCGCTAGAGAAAATGGGTTCCAGGTGACCAGCAGGGGGCAGCAGTGCACAAACATTAATGTGGTCATGTGAAAGGGAAATTTAGATGTCCCTAGCAAAGCCAGGAGGACGGCTGAGGTGGTTTATAGACGAATTCCAGAGGTGGAAAAGATGTGCCTGTCACCCCCCCCCCCCCGCCCCCGCCCCACCTCGCCACATGCATTCCTTTGCTTTTTCTCAACATGTTGAGAAGTCAATAAATGTTTAGGTCTGCTGGGTTTTAATTCAGGAAGGTTTCTTTTAATCTTTTGGCGGCTTTGTGTAATTTAGAATTTCTGCAACCCAGCTGAAGATTATAAGTAAACTAGGATTAAGAAGTCGACTTTATTAATATGATAGTTCAGGTAATACACATTTTTAAATTGTAAAGCCTTCCATCTCTTTCCTTGGGTGGAAATTTTATTTGAGCTATAATTGATATGACACCCATATACCAAGTTGGGTAACTATTGGTTGATAAACGTTTAAAGTTAAGCAAATAAGGTTGACAAAATGCACGAGAACTTATCTCAAAGAATAGACATTCCCCTCCCCCTGAATTAGGGATAGAAAGGGCCTATTGGTTTGTCCATTTCTAAGACTGTTTAGGTATGTGGCCCATAATATATTTTCTCAGCAATTTGTCAAGTTTGCTTGTAAATGACTTTAATGATAGATGACTCTGCCTGCTTTGCTGGGCTGGAAAATTCTGTAACTCAGCACCCTCCTCCTTTGAGAAGCTTCTGGCACCCGCATAATGTGTCTGCAGACACCCTCCCCCCTCCCCCAAGGTTAATTTAATCCTTTTGTTCTTAAATGAACCACCCTAAATCATCCTCCTCCTCGTCCCTCACTGTTTAAACCCTTCAAGGATGTAATAGTCTGGAAAATATTTCAATCATCATGTCTCCTTTTCAGCCGGCCAATTCCATTTGGTGAGCTCCCTGTAGTGCGTGCTGAAGTGCAATTTTTCAAAGCATTGTTTTTAGTTTAAATAACATGCAGTGCACAATTGCTAAAGGTCTTCTGGAACATTCCACTTGGGGTCTTGCCATTAAATAATATCGTGATGGAAAACGAACCCAACTTTTAGAAGGAAATATTATGGGCTCCCAGCACTAATTGGTTATAAATTTAGCTCAAGGTCCATCTGACTTGGTAGTTAGACCATTTTCTCTGAGCTCAGTAGTGCCCTGTATAGATGTTTAATGGATAGATTGATTGAATAAATATGAATTTGTAAATACACATTCAGAAGACAGTCAAGTGAAAGGAATTTAACTTTGCTAAGCCAGCAAATGGAATTTTTCTTGTTTCTTACTGTTTTGCCACTAGTCAGAGACTCAATTTACTAACTCTGTGACCTTGTCTATACTACTCAACCTTGCTGAGTCACTGTTTCCTCAACTGCAAAATAAGGAAAGTAAGATCTACTTTATGGGTTTGTTGTGAGAATTCAAATAGATGTGTACAATATTTAGCAGAACATATGTTAAGTACCCAAGACATAGCAGCGACTGTTTTCCATTGTTGTTATGTTACTATTCTCTCATCGTACTATCTAAACTGGCCTCCTCCCCGCCCCAGCTGCCTGTACAGGCCCTGCCTGCCTATACAATCTCATTTCCCAACAAACATCGCTGAGGGAAAAGCTGCTTCTGTCCTCCCAGACACAATCCATTGTTTAATTAGTGTTGGGAAGATTCATTGTCACAGTTCATTTGTTTCTATATCTATATCTGCATATCTCTTTCTAAGCACGCATCCCACCTGTAATTAAACAGTGAATTGTACACATAGGGAGATGCCAGTTATTAGTGATATTCTAGTCTTGAGTTGGGTGGTGCCTTCCCAGTATGTGCTTTACAAGTTACATTTATGAAATACTCATATTTGTATGTCCTGAATATATTTATATTTTTAAAAGATAATAAAGAAAAGAAAAACATGGGCTGTGTAGTTAATTGTTTTCTATTTCTTCAGTTAAGATGTGGGCTTAATGAGGCCAGAGGCTGAATCTGTCTTTCAGCCATTGCTCTAGTGCCAGTGCCTAGCATAGTGTCTTGCCATTAATGAATGAACAAATGAATGAATGGATGAACTGGGCTCCTTCATTCTAGTTGGCTGAGCTCTTCACTGTCCATGAGCATGCCATGTTCTGCCTTTTTCCTGTGCCACTACCATCTGATCAGATGCTCTCTTCTCCCTAAATCCTTTCCATCTTTTAAATCACAGATTGGCTATTGTCTCCTCTTCTCTCCTTTATAGTCATGTCAAGTGTACTTTTATATCCCAAGGTAGACTAGGAACTTCTCCCCAGCAGTAATCATGGCCTTCCTTGCTTCTGTGGAGTCTAGAGCGCCACACACAGAAATGAAAACAGTGGGCTGCAGTGTCTACTTGTTGGCCCAGTAGACTGTGTTATCTTTGAATTCAGGGCAGGGCCATTTTCATCTTTGTTGCTCAGAGCATATCTCAGGACCTGAGAATGGTGGACGTTCACCAAGGGTTAGTTCTGTTGATTAAAGCTGTGTGCTTACCAAGTTCTGCCCTTCCATACCTAGAAGTGGGTTTCCCTGAATCCCAGTGTCTATTTTATTCCTTAACAGGACTCAAAAGCAACAAGACCAACCCTCCGCCTGGTTACTTCATCATCTTCCTTCAACTGTGGATGATTTTGTTAATTAAAAGCTGCAGAATGACTTTCTAAGATACTTGCCCTAAGAATCTCATGTAAGAAATGGCCCGGAACATGACTTCTTTTTAGTTAACATTCTTTCATGCCAAGAGATCAGTGTTCTTTTTGTGAGGCTCACAAACAACCTGTTTAATAATCCGTTTTACATTTTTAAGGAGATTTAGGTTGGGATGAACTGCTGCACATTTGGAAATCAGCCTTTGCATTGTTTTGGAAACTGGGCCATCTGCTTGCACCCTGTGTCTGGCTTCTTCAGGAGTCCTGGGGAGTTACTAGCAGATTCTCTGGCATTTTCTTTGAACATTCTTCTGTACCCCAGATGTAATTTTGCTGGACCTGGTGCCCGATTCTCACTGCCATAGCTCCATGGTTTCTTACTTTCTCCTCACTCAGTATGGATTTCAGTTGTCTTCTAGAACACTGACCCTACATTGTCCAATTTGAAGACCTTTCCCTTTGCTAGAGAAGATACAAGCCAAGTTGGAGGTTTAAAATCTTGAAAATTTTGTTTTGTGTTTAGCTACTACCAATTTAAGAAGTGTTCACCAATTAGTGGATCTGGTCTTTTGTTTCGTTTGCCCCAACTATCATTTTAAAACCTTCTGTTGTTGTCTTTTTTTTTTCTTTTTTTTTTTCGGGGTGCCTTGTTGCTTGTGGTTAAAGGGTGGCCCCAGTTATGCGCAAGCACGTGCTCTGGCAAGTTGTTGTCTTTTTAATTTATCATAAGCTTGAATTTTGGACTTTTATCTACAAGACCTTGAATATTTTAAAAATTCACACTGACTTGCATACCTCTCTTTCTGTCCTTTGTCCCTGCCTCTTAGAGACCTGAGCTAAACCAAAAGGGTCCGTGTGTGGCCTTGTTGCTTCTTTTAGATGCTGACCCTTTTCTGACTGCCTGCCCAAGAGTGGCAGTGTAGTCAGAATAATGTTTTAAAGAAGGAAATTCTAATCACCATACAATGGGAGCTGGAGCAATTTATCTATACAATCTTCCTAGCTCTCCAAAAGCAGCTGCTAATAGGTGATGACTGTGTACACAAATGCGATATTAATTTTCTTTCCAGGTGGGCTTGTGTGGGGAATTGGAGAAATAGAGGATGATGACATTTTCCAGAAGGAGAAATAAAGAAGGCAGCGGTCAGGAGCAGTCAGGCAGAGAAGGAGTGCTACAGCAGGGGCCATGCCGGACTCCTTTTCCAAGTATTAGTGGCCCTTGGCCTCCTTGGACATAGGGGCAGGTGGGGCTTGTGCCGAGGTTCCCTTCCAGCCTCTGATGGCTGCTTGCAGATGCAGATAGGGGTCACCACTGCCCACCCCCTCCTCAGTGACACCACTCAACCTACCATTCACAAAATTCTCTCCCATGCTTGTCACAGGGGGTCTGTCCAAAGCCTGCGGATTTGAATCCTAGCACAACTCTGCCACACTTGAGGTCTTCAAACCTCACACAGATGCTTCTTCACAGCCGGGATGCTCCTCCTCCTTCCCCTCTTTTCTCCACCCTTGGTTCCCAATGTTTTAGTTTTATCTCTCATGAGGCTATATGCTTCTCTGGGTTTATCACCAGGATCACAGCCATACCAGTGTTTGCAAAGTGCAGGGCCCTCAAGACTGTGGCCTCCAATCTAAGAGCCCTCTCCTGTTTCCAGGTCTCAGACTCCTCGTCTCTACATTGTCTTCCCAAAGCAAGATCTTTAGTTCCAGCTGAGATCTCAAGCTGAAAGGCTTCTAAATCCTGGCAGTAGCAGCAACTGCTTCTATGGATGCATATTTCTGAATTATTCCTTCCTCATTGATGCTAAAATATACACCTTAAGAGGGGAGGTGGGAATAAATGTGGAAGGACTGATAGGATTCGAAAAATACCCATTTTGTAATCTCTGGTGAAACAACTGATTGAAGCTATAACCGTCAGGGGCTGGAATCATTGGTTGAAGGTTGACGGGACCTTTCCCATGGGGACGGGCCAGGGCACACGACTGGACGATTGATTAAAGAGTGGGAACAGCCAGTCATTGTGTGTCTCCTGAAACACAAACTCCAGCACCTAAGAAATATTCTTGGCAAAAATAAAGTTGAACCTGAATTTAATCAAGCCACAAAGCTAAGTTCCATTTACCAGAAATGCAGGGAGCTGAAGAACAAGTGAAATGACACCTCCAAGAGGCCAGCGGACAACTCCAGAATGTTAGACATTCTACACAAGTCCCTGCAGCCGTCAGGGGCATAGAAGAGCACAACCAAATGGGGTTCTTTTTTTTTTGTTTGAGAAATTGTGAGTTTAAAATCAATCATGCATACAGGATTCCGTGTGTTGCCTCACTACCAACACCTTACATAGTTGTGAGGTGATGAAAGGACAGTTTGGTGGTACCTCAAGAAGCTGAATATAGAACTGTTGTATGATCCAGCAATCCTGGATGAAAGAACATCAGCCTAATATTACTGCTATCTATAGTCCATAGCTTATATTTGGAGCATTTTTCCCACAAACCATCCTATTATTCACACCATGTATTAGTATTGTATATTTGTAGTTCCTGAGAGAATGTTCTCATATTTGTACTGTTAACCACAGTCCATCATTCACCACAGGGTTTACTGTGTTATATGGTCCCTTGCCTTGTACAATCCATCCAAAGTGTACACTCAGTGGCTCTCAGTTTCATCACAGAGATATGCTGTCATCAGCTTGGTCCATTTCAGAACGTTTTCATTACTCCAAAACTAAAAATCCCACACCCCTTAATACGCCCCCATTATTGACCTTAGTGCTGATATAGTACCTTCTTTGCCACTGCTGTAAAAATATTACAATATTACCGTTAACATTAGTTAATGTCTATATGTAACATTAGTTGCATTTTTTCCACGTATCACCATATTCTTAACACCTTGTATTGCAGGAACATTCTTGTGTTTGTACTATTAACCACATCATCATCCACCACTGAAATCAATGTTATACAATCCCTAGATTATCCTCTAGCTTTCTTCCAATTGACATTAACCTCACTAGACTACCCCATTATCCTGATAGAATGTGTTAAAATCAGCTATATCCATTTCCCCATATTTACAATCCACCTTATTAAACATTCTAGGGGAGGATATAGCTCAAGTGGTTGAGCGCCTGCTTCCCATGTAGGAGGTCCCAGGTTTGATCCCCGGTACCTCCTAAAAACAGACAAATGGAAAAAACTCTCACTGGGGAGCAGATGCAGCTCAGTGGTTGAGCGCCTGCTTCCCATGTACGAGGCCCTGGGTTCAATCAAAAACAAATAAACAAAAATAAACATTCTACATACATTTGGCGTCAGCTACCCCTTCTCAACCCACATTCTATCTCCTAGTTACCTATACTGTAGAGTTTAACTCCATGAGTTTACTCGTCATATTTACTTCCTATTACTGAGACCATACAATATTTGTCCTTTTGTGTCTAGCTTATTTCACTCAATATAGTATCCTCAAGGTTAATACCTGTTGTCATATGCATCCCGATATCATTTCTTCTTATAGCTGAACAGTATTCCATTGTATGTGTATACCACATTTTGTTCATCTATTCATCAGTTGATGGACACTTGGGTTGTTTCCATATTTTAGCAATTGTGAAAAATGCTGCTATGAACATCAGTGTGCAAATGTCAGTTTGCATCCTTGCTTTCAGTTCTTCTGAATATATTCTTAGTAACAGGATTGCTGGATCATACAGCAGTTCTATATTCAGCTTCTTGAGGTACCACCAAACTGTCCTCCACAGAGGCTGCACCATTCTGCATTCCCACCAACAGTGAAGTTTTCCTATTTCTCCACATCCTTTCTAGCACTTGTAGTTTTCTGTTTGTTTGTTTTTTTCAAATGGCCATTTTCAAAGGTGTGAAATGGTTTCTCATTGTAATTTTGATCTGTGTTTCCCTAATAGCTAGTGATGTTGAATATGTTTTCATGTGCTTTTTGGTCATTTGTGTTTCCCCTTTGGAAAAATGTCTATTCAAGTCTTTTGCCCATTTTTAAATTGGATTGCTTGCCTTTTTATCATTGAGTTGTATGATCTCTTTATATAACTTGGATATCAAACCCTTATCAGACTGTGGTTTCCAAATATCTTCTTTCCCTCTCTGCACTGCCTTTGCTTTGATACATAGGTTTTGATATGTTGTGTTCTTGTTTCCATTTGTCTCAAGATGTTTACTGACTTCTCTTGCAATTTCTTCTTTGACCTACTGATTATTTAAGTGTGTTGTTTAATCTGTATATATTTGTGAATTTTGCCTTTTTGCATCCATTATTGATTGCCAGCTTCATTCCATTATGATCAGAGAAAATACTTTGTATAATTTCCATCTTTTAAAATTTATTGAGTACGATCTTGTGACACAACATATGGTCTATCCTGGAGAAGAATCCATGAGCACTTGAAAAGAATGTATATACTGCTGTTTGGGGGTATAATGCTGTATACATTTCTGTTAGGTCTAATTCATTTATCATGTTTTTCAAGCTGTCTGTTTCTTTATTTATTCTCTGTCCAGATATTCTATCCAATGCTGAGGATGGTGTATTGAAGTATTTAGCTATCATTGTAGAGACAGCTATTTCCCTTTTCAGTTTTGCCAGTGTGTACCTCATGTAACTTGAGGCAATCAGGTTAAGTACATAAACATGTATTATAGTTATTTCTTCTTGGTGAATTGCCCCTTTTATTAATATATAATGACCCTTTTCATCTCTTAGAACAGTTTTGCATTTAAAATCTGTTTTAACTGATATTAGTTTTGCTAGTCTGGATCTTTTTTGGTTACTATTTGCGTGGAATATCTTTTTCCAAACTTTCCCTTTCAACCTGATTGTGTCCTTATATCTGAACTGAGTCTCTTGTAGACAGCATATAGGTGGCTCATATTTTTAATCTATTCTGTCAGCCTATGTCTTCTGATTGGGGAGTTGAATCCACAAACGTTCAATGTTATTACAGTAAAGACATTACTTATTTTGTCCATGTTATCCTTTGTCTTTCTGTTTCATATCTTACCATTGTCTGTCTTTTTGCCCTTTAATTCACCATTCCTAATAATCTTCATTTATATACTCTTCTCTAAGTCTCTTGACCTTGTATTTTCCTTTCAGGCTTTAGCACTCCCTTTAGTATCTCTTGTAAATCCAGTCTGTTGGTAACATACTCTCTGTTTTTGTTTATTTGTGGAGACTTTATATGCACCCTCATATTTTTTTAAACAAATCAGTTTTATTGATACATATTAATAAAGCATACACTTCATCCAAAGTGTACAATCAATAGTATTTGGTATAATCACATAGTTGTGCATTCAACACTTCAATCATTATTAGAGCATTTTCATTATTTTAATAATAATAAACAAAGAAAGACAAACAAAATTCCTCACCTTTCAATCTCTCTCTGTTTCCCCTGCTATATATAGTTGCTGTTGCTGGCTATTCTTACAAAATTATTTATTTGTTTATTAAGCAGTTTTATTGAGATATATTCACATATTATATGATGTATCCAAAGTGTATAAACAGTGACTTTTAGTATGATCACAGAGCTTTACATTCATCATATCAAAAATTTTAGAACTATTTCATTACTCCAAAAAGAAAGACTCCACACAACTTAGCATTCCTTCCTCAGGCCTATATTACCACTAATCAATTTAATCTTTATAAATTGACCTATATTTACATTTTATATAAGGAATCATACAATATGTAGTACTCTGTCTCTGGTCTCCTTCACTCAGTATAATGCTTTTTGCTTTTTGTTTTTTGTCCGATATTAATATTGTGTAATATTAACTCCCATTTGTTTAGCTTCAATGAAAAATGGTCTTATATATGCAATTCTACCCATATTTATATTTCACATAATATATTTATATTTCACATAATACATTTAGTTCATAATAGGGCAATCATACAGTATTTGTCCTTTTGTGTCTGGCTTGCTTCACTCAACATAATGTCCTCCAGGTTCATCCATGTTGTCATATATTTCACGACTTCATTTCTTCTTACTGCTGCGTAATATTCCATTGTGTGCATACCCCACAATTTGTTTATCCACTCAGCAGTTGATGGACACCTGGGTTGTCTCCACCTTTTGGCTATTGTGATTAACACTGCTGTAAACATCGGTGTGCAGATATCTATTCTTGTCATTGCTCTCAGTTTTTCTGGGTATATACCTAGCAAAGGTATTATTGGGCCCCATGGTAAGTCTATATTCAACTTCCTTAAGAACTGCTAAACAATCCTCCACAGTGGTTGTACCATTCTACAGTCCCACCAACAGTAAATAAGCATTCCTATCTCTCCACATTCTCTCCAACATTTAGTTTTCTGACTTTATAATAGCGGCCAGTCTAATTGGTGTGAAATGATATCTCATTGTAGTTTTGATTTGCATTTCCCTAATCACTAGTGATGTTGAACATCTTTTCATGTGTTTCCTTGCCATTTGTCTTTCTTCTTTGGACAGTTGTCTTTTCATGTCTTTTGCCCATTTTTTAATCAGATAGTTTGCCTTTATATTGTTGAGTTGTAAGATCTCCTTATGTATCATGGATATTAAACCCTTATCAGATATGTGATTGCCAAATATTTTCTCCCATTGATTCAGCTGCCTTTTCACTCTTTTGAGGTGCAAAAGTGTTTACTTTTTAGGAAGTCCCATTTATCTATTTTTTCTTTTGTTGCTCATGCTTTGGGTGTAAGGTTTAAGAAACTCGCCTACCACAAGATCTTGAAGATGTTTTCCTACATTTTCTTCAAGGAGTTTTATGGTTGTTGTTTTTATATTTCGGTCCTTGATCCATTTCGAGTTAATTTGTGTTTAAAGTGTGAGATAAGGGTCATCTTTCTTTCTTTTGGATATAGCTATCCATTTCTCCTAGCACTATTTGTTGAATAGACTGTTCTGGACTATCTGGATGGGCTTTTCAACAGCCTTGTCAAAAATCACTTGACTTTGTGAAGGTCAATTTCTGAGTTCTTGATTTGCTTCCATTGGTCAATCTGTCTGTCCTTATGCCAGTACCATGCTGTTTTTACCACTGTAGCTAAATAATATGCTTTAAAGTCAGGAAGTGACAGTTCTCCAACTTCATTCTTCTTTTTTAAGACTTTTTTTTGGTTATTTGGGGCAGCTTACCCTTTCAAATAAATTTTATTATTGACTTTTCAATGTCTGCAAAAAAAGCTGTTGGAAGTTTTATTGGGGTTGCATTGAATCTGTACATCAGTTTGGGTAGAATTGACATCTTAGTGATATTTAGTCTTCAAATCCATGAACACAGAATGTCCTTCCATTTATTTAAGTCTTCTTCTGTTTCTTTTCTGCAATGTTTTGTAGTTTTCTGAATATAGGTCCTTTATGTCTTTGGTTAAGTTTATTCCTAAATATTTGATTTAGTTGCTATTATAAATGGAATTTTTTTTCTGATTGCCTCTTCAGATTGAATATCAGTGTATAAAAACACTATTGATTTTTGCATATTAATCTTGTATCCCACCGCTTTGCTGACTCTGTCTATTAATTCTAGTAGTTTTGTTGTGGATTTTTCCGGATTTTCTAAATATAGGATCATGTCATCAGCGAATAGTGAAAGTTTTACTTCTTCCTTTCCTATTTGGATGCCTTTTATTTCTTTGTCTAGCCTAATTGCTCTAGCTAGAATTTCTAGCACAATATTGAATAATAATGGTGACAGTGGGCATCTTTGTCTTGTTCCAGATCTCAGTGGGAAAGCTTTCAGTCTTTCACCATTGAGTACAATGCTAGCTGTAGGTTTTTCATATATGCTCTTTATCATATTGAGAAAGCTTCCTTCTACTCCTATCTTTTGGAGTGTTTTTATCAAGAAAGGGTGCTGTATTTTGTCAAATGCCTTTTCTGCATCAATCAAGAGGATTATATGATTTTTCTTCTTCAATTTATGAATGTGGTTTATTACACTAATTGATTTTCTTGTGTTGAACCACCCTTGCATACCTGAGATAAAACCCACTTGATCGTGGTGTATAACTCTTTTAGTGTGCTTTTGGATTCTGTTTGCAAGTATTTTGTTGAGAATTTTTTGCATCTATATTCATTAGAGATATTGGTCTAATTTTCTTTTTTTCGTAGTATCTTTATCTGATTTTGGTATTAGGGTGATGGTGGCTTTGTAGAATGAGTTTGGTAACATTCTTTCCCATTCAATTTTTTGGAAGAGCTTGAGCAAGATCAGTATTAGGTTATCTTTGAATAATTGGTAGAATTCACCTGTGAAGCCATCTGGTCCTGGGCTTTTCATCTTTGGGAGGTTTTTGATAACTGTTTCAATCTCTTCACTTGTGTTTGGTTTGTTGAGGTCTCTATTTCTTCTAGGTCAGTATAGGTGGTTCGTGTGTTTCTAGGAATTTATCCATTTCGTCTACATTTTCTAGTGTTTTGGCATACAGTTCATAGTATCCCCTTATGATCGCTCTTATTTCTATGGTGTCAGTGGTAATGTCCCTCTCTCATTTCTGATTTTATTTATTTGTGTCTTCTCTCTTTTTCTCTTTGTCAGTCTATCTAAGGGTTTATCAATTTTGTTGATCTTCTCAAAGAACCAACTTTTGATTTTGTTGATTCTCTCTATGGTTTTTTTTTTCTTGATTTCATTTATTTCTGCTCTGATCTTTACTATTTCTTTCCTTCAGCTTGGTTTGGAATTAGATTGCTGTTCTTTTTCTAGTTCTTCCAGGTGTGCAATTAGATCTTCAATTTTACCTCTTCTTTTTTAATGAAAGCATTGAGGGCTATAAATTTCCTTCTCAGCACTGCCTTTGCAGTGTCCTATAAGTTTTGATATGTTGTGTGCTCATTTTGAGTCATCTCAAGAAATTTGTTGAATTCTCTTGCAATTTCTTCTTTGACCCACTGATTTTTAAGTCTGTTTTTTAATCTCCATATATTTACGAATTTCTCCTTTTTCCATCTATTATTTATTTCTAGTTTCATTCTGTTATGATCAGAGAAAGTGCTTTGTATAATTTCAGTCTTTTTAAATTTGTTGAGACTTGTCTTATGACCCAGCATATGTTTTATCTTAGAGAAGGATCCATGAGCACTTGAAAAGAATGTATGTCCTGCTGTTTTAGGGTACAGTACTCTATAGATGCCTGTTGGGTCTAGTTCATTTATATTATTCAAGCTCTCTGTTTCTTTATTTATCCTCTGTCCAGATGTTCTATCCAATACTGAGAGTGGTGGTAGTCTCCAACTATTATTGTAAAGACATCTATTTCTCCCTTCAGCTTTGCAAGTTTGTGCCACATGTATCTTAGAGCACTCAGATTAGGTGCATAAATATTTAATATAGTTATTTCTTTTTGTTGAACTGTCCTTTTATTAATATATCATGATCTCCTTCATCCCTTATAACAGTTTTGCCTTTAAAATCTATTTTGTCTGAAATTAGTATCACTACTCCAGCTTTTTTTTTTACTATTTGTGTGGAATATCTTTTTCTAGCCTTTCGCTGTTAACCTGGTTGTGTCCTTACATCTGAGGTGAGTTTCTTGTGGACAACATGTAGGTGGCTCATTTTTTAAAAATCCATTATATCAGTCTATGTCTTTTGATTGGGGACTTCAAGCCATTAACATTCAACATTATCACTGTAAAGGCATTACTTACTTCATCTGTTTTGATATTTGGCTTTCTGTTGTCATATCATACTATTTTCTTTTTACCCTTTAATTTACCCTTTCTAATAATCTTCATTTCTACACTCTTCTCCAAGTCTCTCAACTTTGTTTTTTCTTTTCAGGCTGCAGCACTCCCTTTAATAGCTCTTGTAATTCTGGTCTTTTAGTAACATATTCTATCCGTTTTTGTTTGTCTGTGAAGACTTTGAACTCTCCTTCATTTTTGAAGAACAGCTTTGCTGAATACAGAATTCTTGGCTTGCAGTTTTTCTCTTTCAATACCTTAATTACATCATACCACTTTCTTCTCTCCTCCATGGTTTCTGATGAGAGGTCGATACTTAATCTTATCGAGCTTCCCTTGTAGTGATGCTTTGCTTTTCTCCTGATGCTTTCAGAATCTTTTCTTTATCTCTGATATTTGTCATTTTGAATAGTAGGTGTCTCAGAGTATGCTTATTCAGCTTTATTCTGTTTGGCGTGTGTTCTTCTTGGATATTAATATTGATGTCTTTCATAAGGGAAGGGAAATTCTCAGTCATTCTTTTCTCAAATATCCTTTCTTCCCCTTTTCCATTTCTTCTCCTTCTGAGATACCAATAATGTGTATATTTTTGCATTTCGCATTGTCATTCAATTCCCTGAGACCCTGTTCCATTTTTTCCATTCTCTTCTCTTTCTGTTCTCCTGTCTTTTCCAGTTCAGATGTTCTGTCTTCAAAATCACTAATGCTGTCTTTCTGGAATTGAAATCTGCTCATATGTGCCTATAATGAGTTTTTAATCTCATTCATCTTGTCTTTCATTCACATACATTTCTTTGCAGACTTTCAAATTGTTCTTTACGCTCACCTAGTGTCTTCTTGATATCCTTTTTCTCTTTAGTCATATTTTCTTTCAATTCTCTAAATTGATTTAGGAGATTTGTGTGATTATCATTGATTAATTGTTGTAAATCCTGTATCTCCTCAGGATATTTGGTTTGTTCCTTTGGCTGGGCCGTCTCTTCCTGTTTCCTAGTATGGCTTGTAATTTTTTGCTGATGTATAGGCATTTGAATATGTTGGTGAATTTACTCTGATTGCCAATTTCTCTTGCCTATTGTTATTATTTTTTTCACAGCTCCTCTTTGATATTTGGTTCAACTTATTCTGGGTCTTTAAAATTGCCCAGCTTAAGTTATCAAAATCATGCCAGGGACTCACTAATGCAGTGCAGATTTTCTCCCAGGGGTGGGGTAAAGAGAGCCCTAAAAGCAGTTTTTGTCCATGCAGTTTCCAGGCAGGCCAGTGCACCTTTCCATAGAGGTGTATCTCTCTCAGTTTTCCTTTGTTTTCATCTGGCTAGAGCTGAGATTCAAAGTGGGCTGCGCTGGCCAAATTTACTGAAGAAAAGCCCCCGACTTCCCCTCTGTTTGTAACAGCTGACAGGGAGGAAGACATCTGCTTCTCTCTCAGTCAGCTGCAATGAGCCAGGGGTTTTATACTCAGCCCCCCCACCCCCCACCACCCTGCTGGCTACTTAATATCTCAGTGGTGGGGGAAGGGTGAGAGATTTAGTAACTCACAGTTTGTTGCTTTGGTTTCTTCATGTCTCTGTTCCTCACCCTCCTGGGAGTTGTGAAGCACTGTCCTCTTTGCTGATCCCCAAAGCAGATCCTTCAGGCAGCTTTTGGGTCTTTTTTCATTGCTTTTGTGAGAGAGTTGAGCTTTGTCTGCTTAATCTGACGCCATCCTACCACAATTGCACTCATTTTTGAAGTACAGTTTTGCCAAAGAAAGAATATTTGGCTGGCAGTCTTTCTTTCAGTACCATAAATACATCATAACACTGCCTTCTTGCCTCCATGATTTCCAATGACAGATTGGCACTTAGTCTTATTGAGGTTCCCTTGTTTGTGTTGCATTGCTTTTCTTTTGCTGCTTTTTGGAATCCTCTTTTTATCTCTGGTATTAGTCATTCTGAATAGTATTGTCTCAGAGTAGGTCTATTCGGAATTATTCTGTTTGGGTTTTTTTTTCTTTCTTGGATATTGATATTTATGTCTTACATAAGGGCTGGGATGTTTTCAGTCATTATTTCCTCATTTATACTTTCTGCTCCTTTCCCATTCTCTTTTCCTTCTGGGACACCTATAACATGTATGTTTGTGCATTTTGTTTTGTCATCCAGTTCCCTGAGATTCTGTTCCATTTTTTCCATTCTTTTTTCTGCTTGTTCTCCTGTCTTTTCAAGTTCAGATGTTCTGTCCTCTATTTCCCTTGTTCATTCTTTTGTCATTTCGAATCTGCTGTTATATGCCTCTAATGTATTTTTAATCTCATCCATTGTGTCTTTCATTCCCACAAGCTCTGTTACTTTCTTTACAGGCTTTCAAATTGTTCTTTATGCTCATCCAATGCCTTCTTATTGTCTTTTATCTCTTCAGTTATATTTTCCTTCAACTCTTTGAGCTGATTTATGAAATTTGTAATATTATCATTGATTAGTTGTTTTAAATCCTATGTCTCACAGGATTTTTGGTTTGTTCCTTTGGCTGGAGCATATCTTCCTGTTTCTTATGATCACTTGTAATTTTTTTGCTGATGTCTAGGTATCTGAATATTTTGGTGAATTTACCCTGACAGTCAGTTTCTCTCTCTTGCCTAGTGGTTTTGTTTCACAGCTGTTCTTTCATTCTTAGTTTACCTTATTCTCATTCTTTAAAATTGCCCAGCTTATGTTATCAAAATAGGGCCAGGAACTCACTAATGGGGCACAGTTCCAACACAAGGAAGTCTGGGACTAGAGATGCCAAAAAGCGTTTTTTCTCCTTGCCGTTTTCCAGCCTGCCTGCTGATGGCACTCTTCAGTGAATCTTACCATTGAGGTGTCTCTTTCAACCTCCACTTGCCCATGATTCTTGTCTGGTCAGAGGTGAGATTCAAGGACAGCTCTGCTGGTCAAACTCACTGAAGAGAAACCACCCTCTTCCCTCCACTGCATCCTTTCTCTTCCCAGGGAGGAAGGCATCTGCTCCCTTCTCAGTTGGCTGTTGTGAGCTGTGGGTTTTATCCAGCTTTTCACCCTGAGGGTGGGGGATGGATGCTGTTCCTGGCCACAGGGGCTAGTAACTCAAGGTTTTTGTTTTGGCTTTTTAGTCTCATCCCTTGACCTCCTGGAGGATGCACAACACTCTCCGGGTCTGCAGATCCCCAAAGCAGCTCCCTTGGACAGCATTTTGCCCTTCCTCTATTGTTTTTGTAAGAGAGTTTAGCCCTGCCTTCCTGTTCCAATGCCATCTTCCTAGAAGTCTAACATGGAGTTCTTTTTTCAATCCTGATTTGAATAAGCCACTTAGGAACTAGACAGTTGGGAACCTTTGATACTAAGGAGTAATTGCCAATTTTGTTAGCCATATTAATGTTGAATCTGGGTGCTCTGGGGGTTTATTGTACTCCTCTACCTACTTTTTAGTATGTTTGAACATCTTCATAATAAAAAAAAAGATTTTTATAGTTTAAGAAATGAAGCAAGCTGGCCAATTTATCTATTAAGAACGAGTGTCTAATATAAAATGACCAAAATGGGTGCTCCTACTGGATTTATCTCCCTCTTTATTTAATAAATTGGGATTTTGGTTTCTGTTTTTAAGAAGAAGTAGCAATTATTAGTATTATTAGATCAACTAGAGTTTTGTTGAATCAATTTGTTCTTTTAATATAGCCTTGGTTTTATGGTGGAGAACATACAATGTCTTCCAAACACCACATGATAGAGCAGACTCCATCACCTCCCCAGGAATCCACATATCAACTCACCATCAGGACAGTCTTTCTGTGATACCAGGCACTCACAGAAACCTTCTCTGCCTTATCCTGTCATCAGTGAGGAGAAGGAAGCTGCTTTCTTGGAGAGCCCTTCCCTTAGCAGAAAAACTAGGGTTAACCTGTCACTCGGCTTCCTTTTCCTCTTTTCCTTTTATTCTCTCTTCCCTGGGTCTTACTCTCCTGCCCTTTACTCACTTGATAGATTCCTCTCTATGGACCCTGAGTTTTCCTTGTCTGCTCAGAGCTGTGGAAGGGGCCCTCTGCCCTGGAGGAGGCTGCCCAGCATTTCGATGAAGGGTGAGTCTTCTGATGGGTTCCTACAAGCCTCACTCCTGTTCAGGCCACTGTCTTCCTGACTACAAGGCTCTTTCTGCTCCTCCTTGGAAGTCCTAGAACACTCATTCTCCACTCTGCTCATTTGGAAACTGCCATTCACTGAAGGCTTGGTTATCTGGATCCCATATTTCCAGACTCCACAGAGTTGTGAAGTGGTCTAGAAAGTACATAAGTGTACCAGCACAAACCCCTCTGGCTGTAGGAAGGTGGCTTCTGGCTCCTGCAAAGAGTACATGGAACCACTGGGAGGAGGGCCAAGGTGGGCCCCAGCTATGTGGTCAGACTGGCAGAGCAGCCTGGTTGGCTGGGATGCCTGTAGAATGTCAGCTCTCCCCACACAAGCTGAGAAGTATCGAGGAAGTGAGAGCAGATGGGAAAGTGGAGAGAATGGGGAGTGGGGGCGTCTATTGTTGTCCCTCTACTAGCACATAGACTTTGCCAGCCTGCGGCATCTGAACTCTCCTTGGGAGAGGAGGGCTTCCCTGGTCCTTTCTCCTCCTCTCCCTCAGCTCTGTTAAGCAGCCCTTCTCTGGGCTTATGCTGCACGTATGTCACTGCACTTAGAACCCTGGAGAACTTACCCGTGTCCTCCACAAACTGTAGAGTTCCTGGAGTCAGCAGCGACACCTTTTGTCTCTGGTTATCTGGCGTGTAAACCATACCTTGTACAATGCCTATGTCACAGCACCGTGGCTTTGATGACCTTTGCAAACGTCTGTGAGTTGCTGGGGGAGACGAACGGGAGGCATCATCGTACGCTCTTGATGAAAGCCCACCAAGTTATTCAGCCCAGTTGCCTCATTCAGAATTCACCACACAGCACACAGCAAGCTAAACCATGGTGCGGATGAGACACCAGAGCCTGGACGATGATGAACACGCAAGCAGCTTAACAGAGATGCAGTACTTAGGGAGCCATTGATTTTAGATAGTTTAGGCTTCCTTTAGTGAAAGATCAAGAACAGAAGCACAAAGAGGTTGTGCTGATTTTAAAAAGAGAAAACGGCTAACCAGCAAATATGAAAAGGATGAATACGGACAACTGTTGCATTGGTCCCTTCATGGTGTGGAGATGACAGGTCCGTCTTTGGCTCCTGAGGAACCCCTCTAGACTGGGGCATGTGCCTTCCTCCTCGACGACGCCCCGGGACTGTGCTGTAGCTATGCTTTCCGTGGGATGAAGCTGCCACTACCTTTGGTCCAATGTATTTTGAAGAGACAGGACGTGATTTTCAGCAAAGGCAGGTGGCTTTGTCTTTTAAGCTTACCCACAGCATTAGAATGTCGAAGGTAGCAGCCAGAAAGCAGCTAGCAAATTGAGGCTACAGAAGAATTTTGCCAGTCTTAAGAGTAATTTATTTCTGGTCACAATTTACATGGAATGTTGGTGCTAAAGGGAGCCCCAGGGACCCAGTCTAACTGCTTCCATTTACAGGTGAGAAAATGAAGCCCATAGAAGAATAGTGATTTGCCCAAGATAAAGTGAGTAGTAATTAGAACTTAAATTTAGGTTTCCTGATTTATCCATCAGTGATTGTTCCATTATACTAAGTTGCCTTTCCATCCTGAACATTTTTATAGTGCTGATTTAGCTGGGCTGCTTGGTGAATTTTTCCCACATTTATCCTAGCTGTTACCACATGTAGTTTTGGAAAAGTAGCTTTGTCAACATATTAGAAGATCTATGTTAGCAATTTCCTCTAGTTTATGTAGTGAAAGAGCACTGACTGCAAGTTCTGTTGCTATAAGCTTGGTGGTTGTAATATATTGCCATTAGTATAATTTAGGAATGCTTTTGGCTGCAAGAAACAGAAAACCTGATCACAGTTGCTTGAACATATATGTGCTCATTTTTCTGATATAACACTGGAAGCAGGAAGTTTAGCAACTCAGTGATAATGTAGCTGGTGTCTAATTCTCATAGATTTTTCTCTTATAGTCCCAAAATGACTGCTTCAGTTCCAGCCAGCATGTTTACACTTGACCCAGGAAGAGAGAGGAATGGGAGGATCCAAGTATATCTTCCCTGCTACTAGGGGAGAAAAACTTTGCCAGAAATCCCTAAGAAGTCTTCTGCCTAGGTCTCAATGGGCAGATTTGGGTCATGATGCAGGGAAGGTGGAAAAGTGGGAAACAGGATAGCCCCGGCTGGCTTAGACCAAACACAGTCCACGGCTTGGAGCTGGGCACATGACCAGGGCTTCTCTAAAACTAAAGAAAAGAAAGACAATAGCTATGAGTGCTCTGTAGAGCTCTAAAACTCCTAAAATGCCATTCCCTCATCTGTATGTGATACTGAGTAAAAGCTGATGCAGGACAGGCAATGGAACTTTTTTTCATGTCTAGTTCTGTAATCTTTTTATATTTTCAGTGAGAGATTATTTCAGAACCAAAGGCTCATCTGAGGATAACAAAGCAATTCCATTGCCAGGCATTTATAGAGCTCGATCTGTGGAAACAATGAATGTCTGGCACTTTTTACCTGCACTTTAGTTTAATGTCTAAACTTTGGTTAAAAGGAGAAATTTCATTAAAAGTAAATCCTAGACAGTTCCTTAAACTTCATAATATAGAAGGTGTAATTTTTAATGCTTGTGCCTAGAATTCCATTTAATCAAAAAAATAACAGAAGCCTATCAATGATACTTTACAGTTTTCAGAACTCGTTCAACAAATATTTGAGCATGACTACATGCAGGCTCTCTTCTAGCTGCTTGGAATACATTAATGACAAAATGAGAAAAAGTTCCTGTCCTTGCGGAGTTTACATTTGGGGGGCAGGGCTTGGGGAGACACAGAAGCTGCATAATAAGTAATTTTTAAAAAAAATTTATTTATTTATTTATTTATTTATTTATTTATTTATTTATCCCCCCCTTGCTGCTTGCGCTCGCTGGGTCAGCTAACCACGCGGTGCGGGAGAGCTTGCCTTCACCAGGAGGCCCCGGGAACCGAACCCGGGGCCTCCCACATGGTAAACAGGAGCCCCACTGATTGAGCCACAGCCGCTTCCCATAAGTAATGTTTATAATAGCTTAAAAGGTGATAAGTGCTGTAAAAAATAGAGCATGGTGAGTTATAATTTAAAATAAATCGAAAGTCTTGGCCCAGTATCTATTCCACGTCATGTGCTCTGCAAGGAGGGACTAATGATGAGCAGCACAGTGCCTCTGTCAAGGGACACGGAACCTCTGGGAGATGAACAAGTAAAAGGACCTCACAGTGCTGGGTGCTGGGCGCCTGGACAAGCAGGCACAGGGTGGTGCAGGGACAGCCAGGAAGACCAGCTCTGCTCACCAACACATTTATCCCTCTAGGGTAAGCCCGACAGTTACTGTCATTCCCATTTTACAGTGCACGGAAATGAGGTCCAAAGAGCTGGACTGATTTAGCTCAAGTTTACAGATGTGGAACGTGGACCCAGGCCATCTGGCTCATCTTCCTGCATCATTTTCTGGCAAAGACAGCCTGGCTAGCCTTGGCATAAGCCCTCCCTGACAGCCCCAAGCAGATTCCTGGCGGGGTGAGAGAGATTTGTTCTTCACAACAGGGATGGAGGCACGTGGCTGCCAGGTGACATCAGGGGCCTGGCTCCTTACTGCTGGCAGTACAGCAGCCACAGAGTACGTTGCGATTTTGGAATCAGAAGATGCTCGTGGCCACAACAAACAAGAACACAATTTTTTGGAGGGCAAGAAAACCTCTGGAGAGGATGCTGCTTCTGTTTCTGCTTTGCTTGTGCACGCTGCAGAAGGACGCCTTCTTCTTAAGTCTTAGGGTTTTGAAACTGCCCATGCTTTGCTCTGCCCTTGGGAGAAAGGCTAATAATCAAAAAGTCAGCTGAGTAGAGTATCACCAGGTGGATGTAGGAGAAACAAGTCGCAACGGTGGCCTCCAGGAAAGGGCACTGGTGAGCCAAGCTTTTGTACCTTTTGATTTTGTCCAGTAAACATGCTTTACCTTCAAAACATTGTTACACAAGCTGATCACAAAGACTTTTCTGGAGAAAGTGAGAATTCCTTAAAGGCAGCATGCCAAATTGCAAACAGCAAGGGCTCTGCACTTGTTAGCTGGTTGGCCTCCCTCACCTTCTCCAAGCTGCAGTTTTCTCACCAGGAAAATGGGGGCAATCACGTGCTTGTGGTGAGATATAAATGGGGGGGCTTTATGCATACTCCTGAAGCCAGAAGCCAATCTTGTCTGTTAACCCTTCAGGTACTCTGAAGACAGCTGCTGGCATTCAGCCCTGGGCCCCCGACTGTTTGCTCTGATGACTACGATGACATCCTGAGTGCCCTGCATAACTGGTTGTCACAGTGACAATCCTATCTCATTGTGGTGTTTTGAAGCTGTATGTACCCCAGAAAAATATGTTCTTAAATCTAATCCATTCCTGTGGGTGCAAATTCATTGTAAGTAGGACCTTTTGATGAGGCGACTTCAGTTATTTTAAGATGTGACCCACCTCATTCAGGATGGGTCTTAATCCTCTTACTGGAGTCCTTTATATACAGAATAAATACAGAGAGAGAGAGAAAGAAAGAGAGCAAGCCATGAAGCAAGAAGCTGAAATCAACAAAACCCGGAAGGGACCAGCAGACGCCGCCATGTGCCTTGCCATGTGGTAGAGGAGCCAGGGATGGCCGGAAGCCAGTCTTCTGGAAGAAAGCATCACCCTGATGGTGCCTTGATTTGGACATTTTCTTGGACTCTAACCATGAGCAAATACATTCCCATTGTTTAAGCCAACCCATTTCATGGCATTTGCTTTAAACAGCCTAGGAAGCTAAAACGCTAACAACAATCATTTCCTATTCACTCTGCTTAATAAGGTCAGGAAGTATGTAGTATATTTAGAAAGGTGCATGTTAAAATGCCATTCTGGTGTTTAAAAGGTCTGGAAAACCTGACCTTGCAGAATAACTCATTTCTCAGAGGATTTGCATGAGCATTTCCCCCCCTAGACTTGTGATATCTCTTAAATTAACAATAATTACTTAATACTTTTCAAAATTTTACTTTTAGTGTATATGCATCTTCTCTCCCACATCATCAGTAGGATTCTTTTTGGAAGAGACATTGTTTCATACATCTTTGTGCCATTCAAAATGTGGCTACTATCTTACCTCTGTCTTCAACTACTTTTAGTACCAAGTGTATTAGTTATCTATTTATGTGTAATAAATTACCCTAGATCTTAGTGCCTTAACTCGCACAGTTTCTGTGGGTCAGAAATTCAGAAAAGGGGCTTTGTTGGGTGGTTCTGGCTGGGGTCTCTCATAAGGTTGCAGTGAAATGTCAGTGGGGGCTGCAGCTGTCTGCAGGCTTGGTTGGGGCTGGGGGAGCTGCTTCCAAGGCTGCTCACTCACATGGCTGGTAAGTTGATGCTGGCTGTTAGTGTCTCAGTTCTAGTCACATGGACTTTTCCAGAGGGCTGCTTGAGTGTCCTTTTAGCATGGTGGCTGGCTCCCCATCAGAGCAAGTGACCCAAGAGGCCAAGGTAGAAGCTGTAATGCCTTTCATAGTTTAGCTTCAGAAGTCACACCTCAGGGTTTCTGAGTTCCCTGTTGGTCACACGGACCACCAGTGATTCAGTGTAGGGGGAGACTAAAGGTATGAATGCCTGGAGATTAGCTCTGGAGGCCACCTGAGGCTGACAACCACAGAGAGTTTAGCCCACAGTGGTACTCAGTAAGTACCTGTGTTTGAAGCTGAGTACCTGTGTTTGAAGCTCTAAGGACATGAGAAGATCATGTTGTTAGAGCTCATCCATTCCTGTACAAGCAAACCTATAGTTGGTGGGTCCTTTTGATTAAATTACTTCAGTTAAGGGCCTTTGATTAGACTGTATGACCCAGAGTGGTTTTAATCCTCTTACTGGTATCCTTTATAAAGGGGAGAAATGTGCAGAGCCACAGAGGAAAAACTCCTAGAAGGTGAGAGAGGAAGTCCCGGAAGCCAGAAGCTGAAATCAATGGAACCAAGAGAAAGCCACAAGAGCAGAGAGCCTGGAGGAGAAGGCAGAGACTGGCAGGCACCACCATTGTGCCCTGCCATGTGCCTGATGGCCCACACTGCAGCTCAGGGAGAAGGCATCTCCTGATGATGCCTTGATTTGGACATTTTTCTCAGCCTCAGAACTGTAAGCTTATAAATTAATAAATCCCTAGTTTAAAGCCAACCCATTTCTGGTTTATTGCCTTAGCAGCCTTTAGCAAAGTGAAATAGTACCTGATCATTTATTGATTATATGGTATGAGCGTGTACGATATATATACAGTACGTAAGCATTAAAAGCCAGAAGTGTCTTTTACTTTGGGGGTGGGGAAGGAGAGGCTACACTAGCTCAGTCTCAGACTTGAGTGTGTATTAACCTCACCTGGAGGGCTTGTTAAATCAGGTTGCTGGACTTGATTCAGCAACTTCCACCACTAGACTTCCTGATTCAGTAGATCTGGGGTGGGGTGGGAAAATTTGCATGTCTAACAAGCTTCCAGATGATAATGCTGCTGCTGGCCCAGGCTTTGAGAACCATTGCTTTAGTTTATATAGAGATGCTAGTGGCTCTTTAAGAAAACCTGCTTCAATGCAAATACCTCCTCAGCCTCTTATGGGGAAATGCCAATTTGTTAATTTAATCAAGCTTATCTTGAACTTGATGTTTGCTGAGTGATACAGCACCAATGTAAATGTGAAAGAGAGAAAGGACAGTATGTGTACAGCTCTAGGCAGTGGCAAGCTGGAAAACTGGTTCTCAAAAAAAAAAAAAGAGCAAAGCTTTGATTTTTAATTTTGCCAATTTCCGTAATATAAATACTCCCATCATAGTCAGCTACCAACAGTTTAACAACCGGCTCATGAAGTTTTTCAGTATATCACAATTGACTTTCCTTAGTTGGTATGTACCAGCTCTGATACACCACTAGCTCACAACAAGATCTTTCCTTGTCACACGTAATTCTGAGAAAGCTGTGGCCCAGTGATTCACAACTGGGACTGTAAATTGTATTCCACTTGGAATTAATTTGTAAAGACACACACAGGCATACAGAGAAACACTGGCCCAGGTGGGGGTCTGGAGAGGGTCAGGTGATTCTAATAGCCAGCCCTTTGTACACAAAACAAAGGCTGTCCAGTGCCAGGCTTGATTTTCCTCCTACCCAGATATTTGGGATTTTCTGAGGTAGCTGAAGAGATAGGATTCAACCATGCATACAACTTGATGTGGCAAATGCAAAATGGGTCCTTGTCGAATTCTCCCCCTCCATGCATATCCCTTACCCAACTCCTATCATGTACCATCAATTATAATGACTGCTCAAAGGCTTTCAGTCTAGTCAAGCTCAACCTTTAGAGACTCCCCATCACAGCCCTCTCTGGCTTTTTCTCCAGTTGAAACACTGCCCTTTTCCAAGGCTCATTTCCTCAGGGTGGGTGATAGGAAGCAATTCAGTGAAACTCATACCTTGAGCTGCCAAGATGCCTGGTTGGGGTATAATATCCGAGAGCCTATAGAAATTGTGTAGAAAATTCAGTTGGCAATTCACCCTGTAGGGGGCTGGTGATGTCTCTGTTTACCACCTTGAACTGTTGTTTAAATCTTAAATTGCTATTTAGCATTAAAGCTTCTTGAGGGCACAGGCTTTCTGTGCATGTTCCCCACAGCACCTAGCACAGCCTCTTGGGTAAAATAAATAATAAACATCGAAGGAGTGCTCATTTGGAATTGTCTCCCCTTGCAGAAGACCTAAAAGAGAGCTTCAGTTGCCTTAATTCCAATGAGTGAATAATTTGGGAATTTCTGTTACCGTGAGAGAAAAGTGAAATAATTTTTTGGTAGGAAGGCCTTTTGGGTTATCCCCTAATCTCCTTTTTTTTTTTTTTTTTTTTTTTTGGTTATATAAAGAACATGTTCTTAGAAAAAAAGGAGTCATATAAATATGGTACAATATTTTTAAAAGCATAGCTTTTGAGGCAAGTAAAATGCTCCCTTAGGAGTGTTATACTTACTAGCTATGATATTCTGGGAAATTTTCTTATCCTCTCTGAGCCTCAGTTTCTTCATCTGTAAAATGAAATTAAAATCCCATTTTTGCAGGGTTTTTGTGACGATGAAGTGAGAAAAATCTATGGAGAGTGCTAGAATGGAGGCTGGTTTAGAGTGGACACCTGCACATGGTAGCTTCCCCACCCCACCTCATTTGGTTGAAGGAGTCCCATATACCCATTTCAGATGCATCAACACTCTTGAGTCCCCTGTCGAATTCCTGTGTTTGGAGAGGTCATGCTTTTTTCACATCAGTGATAAGAGACGATGATCTCCACGCAGTGTGATTGGCAGGCTCTAGCAAGCTGATGGGGAGAGAACATCAGCAATCCTTGAAATGTTTAGGGAGGGGGGGAGAAGTTATTTCTTCAGGGCCTAACCTGATTAATTAGGTGATAGGTTTGAGATCATATAGGGGTGGATTTCCTTGCCTTCTCCCTGCTTCCTGAGGTTCCTGGGATCCCAGGATATTAAGCATTAGTAGGTATTAGTAGGTAAACAGTTGTGCATCCCAGGTTTGGAGGGGACAGCTCTGGAAGGAGGTGGTAAACGTTTAGCAACTTGCTTGGTGGCTCCTCCCCAGTTAAATGCTTCTTTGCACAATTTAGCTCCGGAAGATCAAGTAGGGAAGTAGCTCCTCCCCAATTGTTCAGATACACATTTATTGAGCACCAACTATGTGCCAAGCCCTAGAAAGGATAGAAATAAGACAAAGGACCTAATTTTCATACCCAGGAGCTTAGAGAGTAGATAAAGAAAAAGGTCACAGATGTTTGTAACTTAGTTGGATTTCCTTGTCATATTAAAAAAAAGTTTTCATACCAGAAGAAAAGTAGAAAATTAGAAAAATTAGAAAATTAAGTAATTGATGAGCTTCTGATATTTTGAAATAGTGCATTTCTTCATAGCTACTTGGGAAAAGAGCTGGCACAAGGATGGAAAATGAGACCTGAGTTTGTTTGTTTTTTTTGTGGCATGTAAAATAATTAGAAAGACTAAAATATGACTTTTAGAATTTTTTAGGAAACAGCAAACCTAATGCTTTCCCAAGTTGTGGAGTAGTGTCAGGCAAATGCAAGGTGAGGAGACTGAGGCTTCAGTGATAGCATTTTTAATTAATTTATTTATTTTAATTTTTTAATTTTTAAAAAGATACTTAGATTACATAAATGTTACACAAAAAGTATAAGGATTCCCATATGACCCACTTCCCACTTGCCACACCTCCCACAACCTCCCACATAAACATCCCTCATTAGTGTGGCACATTCATTGCAATTGATAAACACATCCTGGGGCTTTGCCTTTATGCATGGACACTGTATACACTGTGTACACTGTTCACACTGTAGTCTACACTCTTTCCTACACAGTTCTGTATGTTATGTGATGATATAAAATGGCCTATATCTGTCATTGCAATGTTACTCAAGACAATTCCCAAGTCCTAAAAAAGCCCCCATATTACAACTGTTTTTCCCTCTCCCTGCCCCCAGAGCCTCCAGTGGCCACTGGCTCCACATCAATGATGTAATTTCTTCCATTGCTTGAATCACAATATGTCTACAACAGAATACCAGTAAGTCCACTCTAGTCCATAGCTCTTCCCCCCATCCTGAGGAGTCTAGGATGGTGATGTCCACTCCACCTCCAATTGAGAGGGGGCTTATATCCCATGGGGAAGATGGATGGGACTATCCTGCCTGTAGCTGTAGATGCTCTCCGTTGCCTGGGACAGCTGTTGTCCATCATCATCTCCCCACCAGCTGTCCTGGGTGAGTTCAATGAGCTGTAGAGTAAGTGCTGCAGCTCCACTGAGGTTCTAAGTCCAGCTGGCAAATGGACAGCCCAAAGACTTGAGTGTCTGGATGTACACCTACAAACTCCAGCACCAAGTATAGATTTAAATAGAAGGGACAGATGAGCCATGTACAGGGAAGACATAATTGAGCCCAACTCTGTCACTCTCAGGAGCACAAACTCCAAAGTAGGGCCCACTAGCAAAGCACCAAACTCCAGAGCTATCTGCCCTGACCATAGGACCTGGGTGTCTCCAGAGCCCTCAGGAGCCCCACTATTTGGGGTGGTATCCACTTTGATAGCACTTTTTAAAAAAATCAGACATGTCCTCCTATGTGTAGAAAATGGTCACGGTCCATGTGTTAGGACACAGAATTCAGAATCAGGGAATCTGGGTTTCATTCAGTAGACACATGTGTACCTTCCAGCGCTCTGACTTTGTGCCAGGCCCCATGGTGGGTGCTGAGGACAAATGAAAGCAATGCTGTGGCACCCAGATAAAGTCTATGGAAATACAGTCAAGGCAGCAAATTCCAAGCCAGGTCTTGGGAGCATTCAGAGGAGGTAACATTGACACAGAGTCTTAAAGGAGGAATGGCCCTGGGTAGAAAGGATGAGCGACCCATGTTCCAAGCAGAGTGAAGAGCATGCATATTTCGTGATGCATTTGGAAGGCAACGAGTGTTGTGGTTGGAAAAGGCTAGATCAGCGGTTCTCAGGTGGCAATGTGCTTTCCACCCAGCTGGGCTTTTTGCAAATTCTGATTTAAGAGGTCTGAGTGAGGCCTGGGAGTCTCTGTTTCTACAAGCTCCCAGGCTGCTGGGCTTCAGGCTACACTTTGTACAGAGTTGCTAGCGTGTGGAGGGTAGGACTTAGTTGAATTTGGGGGTGGCATGGAGGAAGGTGTGAATGGTGGAGGGTGAGGGCATATCACTGCAGTGATTGGCTTGATCCTGGTAGGGTTCAGTTGCCCCCATCTTCATGTTGGTATTAGTGTCTGTCTCAGTTTGCCAGGGCTGCTATGACAAATACCACTACCTGGGCTGGCTTATACAACAGGAATTTATAGTCTCTCAGTTATGGTGGCCTGAAGTCCAGCATCAGGGTACTGGCAGGGCTGGCTTTTCCTGTAGTCTGTGGCATTCCAGCAATCCTCCTTCACTTGGAGATCTCTCTCTCCTGTGTCTGCTCCTCTGGTTTCCACTGACTTCTGGTTTCCACTGACTGGCTGTGGCCAACTTTCCTTTGCTCTTAAGGTCTCCACTCATATGGATTAAGGCCCATCCTGATTCCATTTTGCCTCGTCTAAATAGGGTCCTTGAAGAGCCTACTCACAGATAAGCCCACACTTTAACTGATAATATCTTCCAAGGTCCTAGTTACAAATGGGTGCACACCCACAGCATCGGGGCTTAGGACATGAACCTGTCCTTGTGTGGATGCAATTCCATCCCTGGCAGCATCCCTGTCACTTCCAACCACAGCCAGCTCCCTCTCCCAATCCCAGGAGCAGGTGCTATCAGACTTACTACTTTATTCAGAGCTCCCATGAAACACCTACCATTACAGTCTCAACAAAGAGTTTTACCTCCTAACTTATAAAGAAAAGAGGTTATCAGATGGGAATCTCATAAGGTGTGCTCTTCTGCCCACCCAGAGCCCCCCCCCCCAATCTTCCCTTGCCTTATTACCCCTTCCTTCTGCTCTACTGGGCAGAGATGCTCCTCTCTCTGACCTTCCTGGTGCTTTGGAAGGCATCACCCCATTCATTCATCACTTTTCTCTCCTGTATCTCCCATCTCTTCTCTCCCCCAGCTTCCCCCCCCCACTAGTGTAAACGTGTTCAGTGCTCTCCCATCTTACCCCCACTGAGAAAACAGCCTTGATCTAGCTAATCTCTGACCTCTCCCCTTCCCTCCTCTCCCAGCCTGATTTCTTCAAAGAGCAAGTCCACACTTGCTGTTTCTCTTCTTCCTCTTACCTATTTTCTGCATCTACCACCATCTGACTTCTGCCTTCCCCACTCCACTGAAGGGGCTGGTCTGGAGTTAACAGTGTCCTTCCAATTGCCTGATCTAGGATCTTCAGTCCAGGTGTATTTGTCCTTCACAGCACTTTGCAGTGTTGACCACTGGTGACATGAAGCCCCATCTCCCTGTTGCTCTCCACCGCCTGTCTGCTGGGTACTCTTTAGACCTTCTTTCTCAACCCCCTTTCCTGGTTCCGCTTCTGTCCAGCCTTTACCATTTACCATTTCCAAAGGTTTAGGTCTCAGCCTTATTCTCTTCTTCTAACCCCAAACATCCCCCCTGGGCATATCATCCACACCTGGGACTTGAACCTCTCTTGCTATGCGATTGACTAAGAAATCCAGCCCCATCTTGCTCCCAAACTCCCCAGCTATCTATTGGTTTTATGTACATAGATGTCTCTCATCTTCAAGGCTGAATTCTTCCTCTTCTCACCTGAACCTACTCTCCCTCTGAGTTCTACTCTAGGGAAATTGCACCCCTGTGCTCCCCTTCTCACAGATCCCGGGCTTTGGGGTAATGCTTGACTCCCCTCCTTGCTCACCTCCCGTTTCGCAGTGGCCCTGTCCTCTGCACCCTCAGGAGCTCACGCCTTAGCACAGGACCTGCTTTCCTTTTCATGACCCAGGTTTCCTGCCTTGGCTTCCCCTGGCCTTTCTGCAAATGCCTGAGACTGTCAACCTGGTGGCACATAAGAATCACTTTTAACAATGCTGATGCCCAAACTCTACCCCGAAACTAATTACATTAGAATTTCAGGGAGTGGGGCCCAGACATCAGTTTATTTTTCATTTTAAACTCCCCAGATGATTCTAATGTAAAGGCCAAGGCTAAGAGCCACTGTTTTGGTCTCTTCTCCCTCAAATCTATTCTCTACACTGCCCTAAAGTGTTTTTCTTAAAACTCAAAGTGGATTATGTTTGGTTCTCTGCTCAAAGTCTTTCAATGGCTTTCCATTGCCTTTGGAAAAAATTCTTTGGTGTGTTCTAAGAGCCTTTTGAGGTGTTATGTGAGACTTTTTGTGACTGGCCCTGTCTAATTCTCCTGCCTGGTCTTGTGTGGGTCCATCAAAGGCTCCTTTATCTGGGCCATTCTGACCCACCTTCCTAGGCTTTCTCAAGGCTGGCTGCCTTTGCAAAGATTCATTCCTCTCTCCAGAATGCAAGCCATCTCCTCTCCCTGTGCCTTAAGATTCTATTCAGGTATCATCACGTGCCAAAAGCCTCTTGGGGCATCCTGAGATTGGGTTAAGTATCCCTCCTCTTAGCAGCCTGGCACTTAATGCTTCCTCCACGGCAGCACATTTCCTTTCTCTCCACCATTGGAGCGAGCCCTTCAGTGGCAGGGATGATCTTCTATTTAGAGATCACCAAAATGCAGTGTTTGTGGAATGAATGCATGAGTGAATCTATTCCTGCAAATCCCTAACCTCACAACAACCTCATGCAGCAAAACAGAAAAGAGTTGAAAGCTCATTGAGGTATAGGGCAAAAGACTGAATGATATCCCAAGTATACACTCAAAGGACAGTTCTCATCATTGCACAAATCTGAACATGACACAGGTGAAGCAGCATTATTCCAGAAAAGCCTGCCAGAACAGTGTTTGCTATCTGGTGGAAGGTGGTCCTTTCCTTGAATCTAGTGTTGTACAATGGGTCCTGCTACATTTAGTGCCAGTGTTCACTCTGATTCCAGAGATGACGTCAAAACTGAGCTTGTTTTTAAAAATGGGGAGTCTAGACTATAGGCATGCAAAAACAGATATAAAAAAAGCTTCACTATTTGCAATACAGATTTTTAAAACAGACCAGTTGTTGAGGGGGTGATTATATTTACAAACAAATTCTTAATTTTACAAAAGGTCTGCTGCAGTATCTTTCAATTGTATGTAATTTACAATTGGGATCCAGCTCACAAAATTTCAGGGCACGTGAAACTGTTCAGGTGCACATGCTTTGCCAAAAATAACATCATGCTGAGCTGGGCTCTATCCCCCCATCCCCCTTCCCCTGCCCCCGTGATGATTGCTTAAGCAGTGATTCTCAAGCCATGGTCAGTAGAAGAATCCCTGGAGAGCTGATAAAGCATACAGACAGAGGCTCTGGCTAGTTGAGGAAAGATAGGGTCTGGGCTCCCTTTTCTTCCCAAGTTACCCAGGAGATTCTGGTCCCTCCAATGTTTGAGAACCATTGGGTTACACGGAGGGGTGACCACCTTTGGCTGTGATCAATCACCCCTTTCCCTTCAGTGCTTCTCAACCCTGGCTGTATATTAGAATTCTACCCAAGGGACTTGAAAATTCCAATGCCCAGGCCTTACCCAAGGCCAATCAGATGAGAATTTCTGTGAATGGGGCCCCACATTGGTATTTTTTCAAAGCTCTGCGGGTGATCCAGGTGATCCTAATGAATAGCCAGGTTTGAGGATCACTTTTCTAGCTTACTGGTTCTCAAATGTGGCTTCACACTGCAACCACTTGGGGAGCTTTATAGACTGCTAATGGCTGGTCCCACTTTTGGAGATCCTGTTTTAACTGATGTAGGATGCAGCCTGGCATCGGCATCAGTATTTGCAAAAGCTTCCTGGTTATTTTAATATGCAGCAAAGTGTCAGAACCCCTTCAGTAGCTCTTCCTTTCACAGCCTCTTAACAGAGCCCATTTTACCTTGAAAAAAATCCATTGTCATGAGAAGATGAGAAACCCAACCTGTTGGACACATGTTTATCCTCCTGGCTGACCTGAAGAAGCCAAGGTGGAAGTCTCCTCTGAAAACAGTTGCTATCTGTGCTAGTGGGAAAACAGCAGCATTAGATTGTAGATTAAATCCTTTGACACTGAGGAACCTGCTTTCAGAGCCACCAACTAAGCATCCCTTAGTTCCTGGGCTGCATGTGTGACCAGCTGCCCCAGTGGGTGGCCAGCCTGCCCTGGCAACATGCAGAGTGGTGATACAAATAAAATGGATATGACTAGTGGACTCAATTATTGTAAATTTCTGGGTCACAGCTAATGGTGTTTCCTTCCATTCTCCTTTCATCCTGTGTTCAAGGTTATTTTCTCCTTGTATTTTCCTATTAACAGTTGTCAAACCCGAGTTTGTAACCTGTCCTGGGTAGGTGTAGAGGAGAGGACATTCTCTAGCCTCTCCCTCTGCAGACTTCCCCCTCCACCTCATCTCCTCTCTGGGGGTAGCTCCTGGCACCATCTTGAAAAATGGCAGCTCGTGTTATCCAGAAAGATTCAGGTGCTACCACCCTCCATCCAGTCTTACAAACCAAACATTTTAGGGTTATACTTGACCACTCTGTCTCCCACAACTCTGTGATGGACACAATTTATGAAAACAAAATAAAAACAAAGGTACCCATGAGTTCACTAGGATCTTGAACATAGGACAGTGGTTCTCAACTTTGGCTGCACATTGTAATATCTGGGGAGCTTTAAAAAGTCCCGATGCCTGAGATCGGCCCTTAGAGATTCTGATTCAATGGTATAAGGATTGGCCTGAATACTGAGATTTTTTAGAAGTTCCCCAGCTGACTCCAGTGTTCAGCCAAGGTTGAGAGGGATTAAGAAAGGAGAGGTGAAAGGACACCTACAGAGAAATACTTCTTAAGTTGCAGTTTTCCTAAGGACCCTCCCCTATGAACCAGCAGAGGCATTTGTCCCATTTAGATGCTTTATGAACACATACAGTTGGATGAGTTTCCTAGGAGACCAGAAGCAGGGTTAGGCCACAGTATAATATCACAACCAGTAGTGTTTATTTTCACTGTCCTTTCATCTCTCTAGGAGCATTCTTCTCAGGCGGCTGTCGCCTTGTTCATGCTTCCCTCATAGCCCATCAAACCTTTTGGTAAAGTTTGGGCACCAAGGATACAAGAGACCCTACAGTACTGCAGTAAGGGTGGGCCTGGGGAGGAGCAGGTGACACCCAGGATGCCCTGTGATGGGAGAGCTACCAACAGAGCTTCGGCTCAACCCCAGACACCTCACACGTCGGCATTCTTCTCAGCTCCATATCCTCTGGTCATACTCTAAGGCTTGTTTTCTCCCTCTGCTTACCCCCATCCCCTTTCCTTCCCGTGAACGTTTTCTGCCCCGCCTTCCCTTCCCTTCCCTCCGAGTCCTGCTGATGACATTGAATGTGACAGCCACACTGATGGCCTATGCAGTAACCAT
This sequence comes from Tolypeutes matacus, assembly GCA_026826555.1. NCBI lineage: Eukaryota > Metazoa > Chordata > Mammalia > Cingulata > Chlamyphoridae > Tolypeutes > Tolypeutes matacus. Next base: position 46,815,033 of record JAKSZT010053928.1, on the reverse strand, counting down.
CTCCATCTGCCTTTTTCCCTGCCCACAGAACCCCAAATTCCTGCAGGCATCTGGCTCAGCACCAGGTAGTGAATATTAATTAGTCCAAACAGTGGTTTTTCAACTTGGCTGTGCATTTGAAACACCCAGGGCGTCTTAAATAATACTTGTCCCCATCCCCCACCCCAGAAATTCTAATTTAATTGGTCTGGGGTGAGGCCCTGGCATTGATGTATACTTGTGATTAAATCATGTAACCAGGATTCATCATTGCTTTAAGAAAGTCATAGTATTTCAGTGCCCCTTGCCAGAAGTTGATTTAGGACTGGACAAATGATGCAGTTTTGGCTAATGAAACATGAGAACTTTGGGATGGGGGTAGAGGGAGCTTTAGGAAAAGCTTTTCTCACCTTTAGGAAGGGATGCTCCTCCATAACCCTTCAAAGTTTTTGAACCTTGTTCAGTAAGGCATTTTTCTCTTGACTGTATGTGGATAAGCCTGAGGAGATAGGTTTTTAGGATGAAGACAGCAGATTGCAATGTTCAAAAAACCCAAAAAACTTAGACTTTTAAAGTCACAGAGTGCTAAATCAGTTAGCTACTAGAAAGGTCCAGTTTCCAGACCTTGCCTCGCCGGTCTGACTGGTCTACCCAAGTTTACAGCAGGGCCTGGCCAGAAGCACATCATGCTTCCAGACTTGAGGGTGTCAGAGAATCTTTAGAGAGCATGCCTTTTTAGGCATGCACAGCACCTCTTGCTGGGGATAAAGCTTCCCCCAACTCAGATGAAACCACTTACCTACCGCAAAGGAGCCTCCAAGCATTGGGGACCTTGCTGGGCAGGCTTTCCAGAGCAGGGCTGGCAAAGACCATGTCTGCAGCTGAGTACTTCGTGCATTTAATGAAGACAGTGGAAAAGTTGCTGAAGTCAGACAGATTTGGGCTTGAATCTTGGTTACTGTGTGATTTGAGTCTGTCGATTAATTCTGTGTGCCTCGTCTTATCTGTACTGCAAAATTGTTGCTATCATTTCTTTAATGAAGTTAACACAGTAGACAGCATGTTATAAGTTCTTAGTAAGTGACAGCTTTTACTACTTTTAATAGACTTCCTCTCTTTATGCTGCAGTGAGCATGAGGTGAAATAATTAGAAAGAATGAGAGAAGAGATGGTTGGGTTTCATAGGACTGCATTAATGGTTTAGAAAGACTGAACAAGTTTTTCCTGTAATCCACTGTGCCTAGAATCCATCCAAATCATTTGAGCACGATTTGCCGAGTCAGCATAGATGCTGGTCCCATGTAACTGAGCTCTATTTGCAGCTCAGCCAGCTGATGGGCTTGACTGATGCTTGGAGCCCACAGCTACCTGTGCTGGTTATGCAGAGGCTGGTTCTGAGTGGGGATCCTACGTGCGCTGAGGCTGCATCCCATCTAGGACATGAGCTGTGCAGGGGCGAGGAGGATGGGTAGCCTGTCAGGGATGGGTCCTCAGCTTTGAGTTCACCTGGCTCCAGGCTCAGCCCTGGAGTGCAATGTTACCTGGGCCCCGAGTGCTGAGCACACTGTGGGCATCCCACCCTCCCTAGAGGCCAGTGTCCCTACGTCCCTCCCCCCACCTCATGCCATGAAAGGGGATGTGGGTATCACACCATAGTCTCCCATCATCGGTTCTAAGGCATCCAGGTGGCTAACTGTCCTGCCCTCTCCCCACCCAGCCTTTGTTTCCTCCTGGGTATCTAGGGTCCATGATTCCTTCTTCTTTTTCTGGGCTTCTCCCCGATTCAGCTCTGGCTCTGGGATATTTTCTATTTTCCATCTTCATCCCAGCCTAGTCTGCTATGTTCTCTGCCCCTTGCATTACTTCTGCCCCTGCTTGGATTCTGTCTTTTCTAGGAAGCCTGCTTCTAGAACTTCAGTGAACACCTAACTTCTGGCTATTCTAAAATGTTCCCACACCTCCCTCTGTCCCCTGCCCCCTGCCCCCTCCTTCTTCCCTCTGCCCCCCTGCTCCCTGCCCCTACCCCCTTCCCCAACCCTCTGACCCTTCCCTCTGGCCCCACTCTCTGCCCCTTCCCTCTGCCCCTCCCTGCTACTGTCCCATCTGCTCCCCTCCCTCTGCCCACTGCTATTGTTCGGGCCTGAGCCTCTGGATTTGCACTTGATATCTGCTTGATTGTAGGTTCTCCACATTCTCATCCTCCCCTCTTCCCCTATTTTTTTTCCTCAGCCTTCTTATTTTGTCCTTACATGCCCTCTAATATCTCTACTTATAGTTCAAATTTAGTCCCAGTGTTTCCCTTCCTGCCTTTCCTGGGGTCTGGCTGTATTGCTTTAGCAACCATCCTTTCTCCTGTATCCTTTCAGTCTCCTCTTCACTACTTACCATTTCTAATCTACTTTTTTTTTTAAAGGCCACTATTTTTTTATATATAGTTTTTTTTTATTCCCCCTCCCCTTTGCCCCCAGATGGCTTCCTTGTCTGTCTGCTCGTTTTCTTTAGGAGGCACCAGGAACCAACCCCGGAACCTCCCATGTGTGAGGTGAGTGCTCAACCACTCGAGTAGAAGTGTCTACTCCCTGCTATTTGTGTCATCTGCTGGTTGCAGTGTCTGCTGGTTGCAGTGTCTGCTCATTGCAGCATCTGCTCATTGTGGCAACAGCTTGTCATCTTTAGGAGGCACCGGGAACAGAACCCAGGACCTCCCATGGGGAAGGCAGACACCCAATTGCTTGAGCCACATCTGCTCCCTCTCATCTACTTTTAAATACACTCAGGTTTCTCTTACCATTGGGAAAAGACTAGTAAATACAAAGATACACTTCCTCCACTGGTGCTCCCTCCCACCCTTGCTGGGCCTCTTCTGGCCTCCATAGAAGCATTGTCTGGACTCAGTCTCCATTCCCACCTCCTGTGTCTGCCAAGCCCACTGCTCTGTGGCTCCTCTCACCACTCTCTAAAAACTGTCCCCCACACCACCCTCCCAAGGTCACAGTGACTGCCGTGGGGTTAAATCCACAATCTTCTGAGGCCATGTAGCCTAGTCAGGCAGTGAGGCTCTGGAGAGTCAGCTGCAGATAGAATTCTGGGCCACCCCTGGGGATTTGAAACTTTCTGAGGGCAGAGGCTTTAGTTTCCCAGGGCTTGGTCATTACCATAGCTATATTTCCAACAGGCACCAGGGGAAGGCCCTCTGCCCCGTGCTCTGTGGGTACAATGTACTTTGTGAGTGGGAGCTCAATAAGTATTTGCTGAATGAATGAGTGATATATATTTTTTGCTCAAATCATCTTAATCAGGTATTTTAAATTCCCACTTCTGCAGTCACTCCATTCATCAGTTCGCTGGTTTATTTTCTAATTCAGAAATGATTAAACAATGGCTGTTTTCCCAATGTCCAACTTAGAGCCATCCCTGAATTGACCTCTTTCGGAGACAGTTTGGATCTATCCAATGCCTTCAGGGCAGAGGCAGATGCCTTGGGAGTAAAACACAGGTGCCTTCAGAGCAGAAACACATCTTGATTTTGTATGTAAATTCAGGATGGCAAAACTAATATCACTCTGCAGTGAAAACCTGATCATTCTGGTTGTGAGCAGGTTAAAATTAATAATAATAATTAAAAAAGCAATTCTATAACCCAGGCTGTCCTGTGCAATTTGTGAGACAAGAAAATCAGGGGTTAAAAAAAAACCTATCTGAAGGTCTTGAAATGAAGATCTTTGCATGGGAAGGAAAATTACTGTGTAAACATAAGCAGGTAGACAGCTCAGGCAATTAAAATCAAACAGTTGGGCATCATACTTGAAGTTTCATCACCCTTGTCCTTGCAAGTAAGCGACTATAAACGCAGGCTGGCAGGCCAAGTGGGCTAGTAAGCAGAGGACTGTAGGGTTGCTGGGAGGCCTCCTGATGACACTGCCAGGGGTCAAGGGGGTGGGGAGTGCAGACAGCACCTCGAAGAAATGGGAGAGGAAGGGCCTGGTTTACAAACAACGCTGTCTCATTCAGAAGATTAAACTAATTCCATAAAGGAGCAGTGCATACTATGCAAGACGGTATCATTAAGTGCTAAATTGTGGTACAGATGCCAAGTGCTGGCAGAGCTCAGATGAGAAGATCTATGATCCTGGAATAGTCTGCAAAATCTCAGAGAGAATGAAGGATTCGTGGTGAGCTTGGGGAAGGGGCTAAGCTTGTGATCAAGGGCTGGATGAGCCAAAAGAGCAAGCAAGGGGTGGGCAGGCAGGTATAACAGAATCATAAACAGCCCACCTGTGAGGGTCCTTCTAGTGAAATGACTGGGTAGTATGACCACTCCAGCCACAAGATGCCTCACCTGTGCTTCTTACCTGCAGCTCCCTGGCCACCCCGGGGTTTCTTTTCTTTTCTGCTGATCTGTCTTCCATGGCAGGTTATGGGTTACTCTGGTGGCCTTCTGAGACCTTCCAACCTGGGCAGGTTCTCATTGGCTTTTCTGCCCCTTCCTTGAGCTGTGTCCTCTCTTACTACATGGTCCCCAAGCCATGCTGGCCACCCATTTCAGTCCCTCTTTTAATCCCATTTGCATTATGAGTCTCCTCTGCATAGGACTCTGGGACAAGTCCCTGGAGTGCCTCCACTTGCTGCTTGACTTGCTCTTTCTCCTCTCCTGACCCCAGTCCTAATTCTCCAGTTGAAGCTTGGGTCAGTAGGTCACTTGTTCTGCCTGAGAAATTTGATTAGAACTCTTTGGAGTGTAAGAGAGAGAAAATTCACCCTAAGCTAGCTTTAAAAAGGGAGGACAGAATTTGTTGAAGCACTGAGCAGAAAATTATGAGTTCCCCCAAGGCTGGGCTCAGGTGATGACTGATGTTGGTAGGAGGTGCAATTTTTTCAGGCAGGCCTTTTCCCCAGGTGGTAGCACAAGTGGCCACAAGCAGCACCAGACTCACGCCCTGCCAGCTCGCTGCCCCACCTGAACAGCGTCTCTTTCCTAGAGAAGAAATCATAGAATTGATTGTGATTTGCCTGCCTCAAATCATCAATCCAACCCAGAATCATTTTGGCCAAGGAAATGAGATACTGCCATTGACCAGGACAGGCTTAGTTGCATACCCCACCTCTACCCCCAGCCGTTCCCTTCTACACCCCATGGAGGTAGAATCAGAAGAGGTATTTCCCTGAATGGAAGAAATGAGCTGTTAGCAGGCTAAAACTGGTGTCCAGCAGAGAAGTACTATGTTGGCCCTTCCCACAGCTGTGGCTGCTATGTGTCCAGTCATTGCTCCCTGCAATGACTCAAACTTTAGTACTCACTCTTGCTCTAGAAATACCCAATGGTGTTTGAATTCTAAGGGGCACAATTAGCTTGTAACCACATGAGATGGGCCTGAGGTTTCCGGGTAGGAGGTACAGCCTACTCTAAGGCACAGAGACAGACTATTTGGGGGGAATTTAGAAAATACTCTTATTTTTAAAGATTTTGGAAGACCCTGAAAAACTCCACCTCTCCTTTCTTCCTCTTTTCCCTCCTCTGTGGCAGTAGTGGATCACGGAAGTTTTTGAGATAACCCAATTCACTGGTTGTTTGTCATTTTGTTGAGTGACACATTGGATTCCTAAATAAGAAAAGCAATTAGTAAGGTTTCAGAGTGATGTGGTGGGTGGCAGAAGAAGAGAGGGCCAGGTATTTTCAAGCAGGACACTTGTACAAGGATGGAATGCCAACCTCCCAGCAAGAGTGGCAGACAGGGTCTCTGGCAGTCAGGGTGACAAGATGGTAATCAGAACCACTTGCCACTCTCCATTGGGGCAGACATGGAGGCCAAAATGGGAGCAATTCCTGGATGATAAATTGTTTTATGCTCTTCCTTTGAACGTCAAGACCCATCCACCTGGGTCTTCCTCATTTGATTGATTGATTGATTGACTGATTGACAAGCTCAGCGGGAAAGGGAAAGGATTGAATATCCAAGAATCTGAGCTGTGTTAAGGGGATTCTCTGAAGTTAATTGAATACTAATATCAGCTGCCACTGATAGAGGGAGCAGGGAAGAAAAGAACCTTTAGCAAGGGAATTTTCAGGAGTTGAGAGAAAAACTAAACAGGGTAAGAAAAGCCTCTTGATCTTGAACTTCTATTCAACATCTTTGGAGCCCCAGCAAAAGCCAGCTGAACACCAGGTTTTAATTATCTTTTAAAGACTTTATTGCTTTTCTGCAATTAAAAAATGCAAAGCTAGAGAGCTGTAACATTTTAATTGGCTCTAATTGTGTATATTCAGTTTTACATGCTGATATTTTTATTATATCATGAACATTGTAAATCGATGGCAGTTTTTGAAGTTATTCCATTGTAAGGAATATGCCATACGTATTTAAACATTTCTTTAGTCATTTTGGTTGTTTCCAGCATCTTGTCATTATAAATTGTTCCAATGTACATTTCTGCAGCAGTGTAGAGGTGTGTTTGTTCACTCCTGTCCACATTGATTATTATTTTGAAAATCTTTTGCCGATTTGATAGGTGAAATGATCTCTCTTTAATTCATGACTTTGAATACCAGTCAGGGGGAATATCGTTTTGCATGTTTATTAGTCATTTGGATTTCAACTTATGAAAATTGTTTTCATGCCCTTTGCACATTTTTCATAATACTTAATGGGAACTTTTTATGTATTAAGGTAATAACAATATCCTTTATTAGATTTGTTGCTAATACTTCATTTTATTATTTATATTTAAAATTGTAAAAGATATAATGTTGTATTCTTCTGATATTATTTAATAGATAACTTATGTTTTGAATAGTAGTATATTCACATGGTTCACAGTTTGGCAGGGACTAACTAAAGAGTATACAGTGAAGTGTCTCCTTTCTTCTCTGGCTCTCCAGTCAACTTGTTCCCCTCCTGAAAGCATCCATGGTTACCAATTTCTTATGCAGGTATGTAGACTTTCTGCTACATGTTTTAAGATTTATAAATTTTGGTATTCTTTTTTTTCCCTTTGACACAAATAATAAAGTAATACTTGTATTCTTCTACAACTTTTTTCACTTATTTTTCTTGGAGTTCATTTCATGAGTTTGTAAAGACCTTATACTTTTTTGGCAACATACTGTACTGTACTATGTTGAATAACTTATGGTAGTTTTTTTTTTTTTTCAGATTAAGGCTTTTACAGTTAGATCTATCTATCTTTTTATGCATTTATTTTATGCTTAAAACTTTTATAATTTTTAAGTAAGTTTTATTAATTTTATAATTTTATCCATTGACTGGATGCTTAAAAATCCTGCTGTACTCTGTAATCACGAAAATGCTCATCTGTATTTTCTTCCTATTTTTTAAACTTTTTATTTTGAGATGAATGTAGACTCACATGTAGTTCTAAGAAATGATACAGAGATTCCTTTGTACTCTTAGCCCAGTTTTCATCAACAGTAGCATCTTGCAAAACTAGAATACAATATGACAACTAGATGTTGATATCGATACAGTCAAGACAAAACATGACCACAGGCTCTCTAGTGTTGCCTTTCACAGTGACATACTTCCTTCTTGCCTCTTCTAACCTCTGGGGACCCCTAATCTGTTCTCTATTTCTGGGATGTTGTCATTTCAAGTGGAATCATGCAACATATAACATTTTGGGGCTGTTTTTTGTTGTTGTTGTTGCTGTTGTTGTTGTTTTTAATTTCATTCGTAAAATTCTCTGGGCATTATTCCCAGTTTTGTATGTATCAATAGTTCATTCTTTTTGGTTGCTGAGTTGTGTTCCATGGTATGGATATACCACGGTTTGTTTAGCCTTGTACCCATTGAAGGACATCTGGTTTCTAGTTTTGGGCTATTATGAGTTAAACTGCTATAAACATTCATGTGCATGTTTTAATATGAACGTAAGTTTTAATTTCTTTGCTGTAAATGCCCAGAGTGCAATTGATAACTCAACTGGTAGTTTCATGTTTACTTTTTAAAGAAACTGTCAAATTGTTTTCCAGAGTGGCTGAAACATTTTACATTCCCACTAGCAATGTACGCGTGATCCAATTTCTCAACATCTTCATTGGGTTTTGTCACTATTTTTTATTTTAGCCATTATGATGGGTACGTAGTGGTACCTCATTGTGGTTTAAACTCACATTTCCCTGATAGCTAATGATGTTGAACATCTTTTATGTGCTTATTTACCATCTGTCTATGCTCTTCAGTGAAATGTCTTGTCATTTCTTTTGCCCATTTTGTAATCGGGTATTTGGCTCTTTCACCGTTAAGTTTTGAGAGTTCTTTATGTATTCTAGGTCTAGTCCTTAGTTGAATATGTGGCTTGAAAACATTTTCTTCTAGTTTGTAACTTGTCTTTTCATCACAGGGTCTTTTGCAGAACAAAATTTTTTGATTTGGATGAAGTTCAATTTATCAAAATTTCCTTTTATGGACTGTGTGTTTGATGTCAAATCTAAGCCTAACTAGATCCCAAAGATTTTCTTCAGTGTTTTTTTTCCTTAAAGTTTTATAGTTTTACATTTTACATTTAAGTTGATCATCCATTTTGAGTTGATTTTTACATAAGATGTGAGGTTTAGGTCAAGGGTTTTTTTTTTGTATGTTTTTATTTTTGTTCTTTTGTGTATGTGTTTTGTTTTTGTTTGTTTGTTTTGCCTATGATGTCCAGTTGCTCCAGAACTATTTGTGGAAAAGGCTGTCTTTCCTCCCTTGAATGGCTTTTGCACCTTTGTAAAAAAAAATCAGTTGGGCATATTTGTTTGTACTCTATTTCTAGGTTCTCTATTCTGTTACATTGATCTATCTCTCCAACATTACCACACAGTCTTAATTATTGTAGCTAAATAAGTCTTGAAATCAGATAGATTGATTCTTCCCACTTTACTCTCCATTGTCAGAATTGTTTTAGATATTCTAGTTCTTTTGCCTCTCCATATAAATTTTAGAATAATCTTGTCTATATTTACAAAGAAATCTTGCTGGGATTTTGATAGGAATTTTGTGTTAAACCATTATATCAATTTGGGGAGAACTGGCATTTTTACTATGACCAAGAATGTCTCCCCACTTATTTAGATCTTTGATTTCTTTCATCAGTGTTTTGTAGTTTTCAGCATAAAAGTCCAGTACATGTTGTGTTAGATTTACACTTAAGTATTTACTTTTTCTGAATGATTGTGAATGGAATTGTATTTATAATTTTGATGTCCATGTGTGCAGAACATAGAAATACAATTGATTTTTGTATGTTTATACTGTATCCTGTGACCCTACTGAACTCAGTTTTAGCTAGTTTTTGTTGTTGTTGTTGTTGTTGTAGATTCCTTGGAATTTTCTACAGTCATCTCATCTGCAAATAACGACAAGTTATTTCTTCCTTACTGATCTGTATTCCTTCTATTCCCTTTTCTTGCCTTATTGCACTGGCTAAAATTTCTAGAAATTTATTGGATAAGAGTGATGATTATAGACATGCTTGCCTTTTCCCAGTCTTAAGAGGAAAACATTCAGTCTTTTACCATTAAGAATAATGTTAGCTGTAGGTTTGTGTGTGTGTGTGATCCTTATCAATTGATACACAATTAGGATCACACAATTCCTATTTTTGAGAGTTTTTAAATAATGAATTGGTATTGAATTTTGTCAAATGTTTCTTCTACGTCTATGATCATGTGATTTTTCTTCTTTTGTTTGTTAATATGACAGATTGCATTGATTGGATTTTGAGTATTGAACCAGGTTTGCATTCCTAGAATAAAACTTCACTTGATTATGGTATATAATTATTTTTGTATCTTGCTAAATCCAATTTGATAATTTTTTGCTAAGTATTTATGCATCTACAGTCATGAGAGAGTTTGTTCTGTAGTTTTCTTTCCTTTTTGTTTTTGTCCTGTCTTTGTCTAGTTTGCTATCAGAGATTTGCCAGTTTCATAAAATGAGTTGGGAAGTGTTCCCTCCTCTTCTATTTTCTGGAAGAGATTGTTAGATTGGTACTACTTCTTCCTTAAACATTTAATTCTCCAGTGAAACTTGTGAAATCTGGCCTGTAGATCTCTATTTTTCAGAGTTAATTAAAATTATGAATTCAATGTCCTTAATAGTTAAAGGGCTATTCAAATAATCTATTTGGGTAAATTGTGATAGTTTGTGTTTTTCAAGGAATCGGTCCATTTCACCAAAGTTGTTAAATATATTGTATAGAGTTGTTTGTAGTGTTCCCTTATTATTATTTTGATGTCTGCAGAGTCTACAGCAATGTCCCCTGTTTGATTCCTGATATGGGTAAGCTATGTATTCTTTTTCTTTTCTTTTGCTAGTGGTTTGTCAATTGTATTGATTTTTTTTCCAAAGAACCAGCTCTTTGTTTCATTAGTTTTTTTTTCCTGCTTTTAATTTCATTGATTTCTGCTCTTAACTTTATTATTTCCTTTCTTTTGCTTGCTTTGGGTTTATTTTTCTCTTCTTTCTCTAGGTTCTTGAAGTGGTAGCTTAGATTATTGATTACAGATCATTCCTCTTTTCTAATATATTGTTGGGTGCTATAAATTTCCCTCTCAACCCTGCTTTAGCTGAGCCCCACAAATTTTGATATGTTGCTGTTTTAGTTTGCTAAAGGCTGCCAATGCAATATACCAGAAATGGGTTGGTTTTTATAATAGGAATTTATTAGGGCAAAAGCTTACAGTTCCAAGGCTGTGAAAATATCCAAACCAAGGTATCATTTGAGATGCTCTCTCTCTGAATTGCAACGGAGGGTGATCAGGCACATGGTAGCATCATATAAAGATGCTTTCTCTCTGAGCTCAGCTGTGGGTAATCAAGCACATGGCAGGGCATAATGGCGACCCACTCATCTCTCCCCTCTCCTCTGGGTGTGTCTCTTTCAGCTTTGAACTCCTCCATCAGTCTAGCCTCTTGGGGGCCTTGTTGCTTCAGCTTCGGCTGCTCTGCTGATTCTAGCCTTCAGCCTCTCTCTCAGCCTCTTGGAGTTTCTCTGCCTTTCTGCAAGTGCAGGTGATCTTGGAGTTCACTCTCACATGGCAGGGTAAAAATGGCACCTTTCTCTGTGTGTTTCTGCTTTCAGTTCTGCCTTTATATATGACTCCAGCATGAGGACTGAGACCCACCTTGAGTCACACCTCACTGAAGTACTCCAATCAAAGGCCCTAAAGCAATCTAATCAAAAGTGATTTAACCAAAAGGTCCCACAGAAAATAGGGTTACATGCACAGGAGTAGGTTAGCTTGAGAACATAATTTTTTGGATTCCACAAAAGACTTAAACCAGCATAACTTCATATCTATTTTCATTCAGTTCAGTCTATTTTTTTTTTTATACCCCTTGAGGCTTCCTTTTTGATCCATAGATTATTCAGAAGTATGCTGGTTAGGTTCCAAGTGTTCAGAGAATTTTCTGTTTATCTATTATTAATTTCTAGTTTAATTTCATTGTTGAGAAAAGCACTGTATGATTTCAATTCTTTAAAATTTGTTAATGGCTTGTTTTATGACCCAGGATATGGTGTTAAGTATTCTGGGTGGGGTGTTCAATAAACGTTGATTGGATGGCACCGGATGATGATATTGTTGAAGTCTTCTTTATCCAAGCTAACTTTGTCTAGTTGTACTCATGTTGAGACTATAATTGTAGACTTGTTATTTCACCTTTCAGTCTTTCAGTTTTTCGCTTCACATAGTTTACTATTAGCTGTGAGTTTTAGGCAGACATTTTAACCATGTTGGAAGATGTCCTTTTAGACTTAGTTGACTAAAAATTTAGTTTTTGCTGTTTTATTTCTGACAAAACGTTTGGAGTCTTTTGAGATATAATGTAATTTTTCTCCTCTGATTTGTACTGTAATAAAGGTTTCTTCAGCTTGAAGCCCATTTTAGTTCTTAATTGTTCTTAAATTTTTGCATTCAAATTTCTAAGAAGGAAAACAAGTGGCCACATTTTCTGTGAAGAGATATAAGGATTATGTGATATTGGGGTAATTGGTTGTAAAATACCTCAAGTTTCAGTCTGCTGCTGGACATTGGCTTCATTCATTTTAGGTAAAAAATGTCTACTTCTGATACAATTCAAAGTTTTTGGAATATACAAGCTTTACGAAAGGCAGTGTTAGCAAAATGATTAAAAGTGTGTGATTTAGAAACAGAGTTTGGACTTTGCATCCTGGTTAGACTTAGTATCTCTGTAGCTTTAGGACACTCATGTAAAGTCTCTGCTAGTTTCCTTGTCTATAAAATGGAAATGAAAGCCCTCAGGATTGTTTTAAGGATGTAGTGGGTAACTTAGTAGCTAGCACCCACTAAATATTGTTATCATCTCAGTTGGGGAGAGGACAGTCTGGGATTGGTTTAATTTCCCATCCTGAGAGGTTATCCCTGTTTCCTATCCATTGACACAAGTCTGCCCTTTTAGTCATAGCAGCATTTAGCAGAAAAGTATGGATGGCTCAGAGACGGCAGTGGACTTGAACAATTCATATTTCTGATTATGGGTCAGAAACATCACCTTTAGAAAGTGAAAATGTTCACTTACATACTTAATCATACTTACTAGCTATGCGGCAGAGAATCTGCAGATTTCACTGGATGCACCTTGGTCATTGAGAGAGCCAGCCATGTCCCAAGCCGGACAGTCAGAACCAAATGCAGTGTGTACAGCTGTGTAATTATCAGACATGTTGAAAATCAACAGCAAAACTGACTTTACCCTTAAAATAGTTCAAAGATTTAAAATAAAATAACAAACCCAGTAACATTACTGTGTCATAGGTAGAAAAGTGGCAAACTGAGTAACTGGTTAGAAAAACCTTGGAGGCAAAGCAGTTTTATGAAGAATCACTGAGTATTTTAGTCTTGCAGTGACTTTCTCTCTGTGGGTTTCATTTTGTTAGATCATTTTTATTTAACAGCAGACCAGGAGACGAGAGCAAGAAAGGCCAGTTAGCAAGGAACCTTTAAAATCCTCTGTTAGGTATTTGTTTCACTTAACACAGTACTCAGCTGGGAGTCTGCACAGTATTATTGGAAAAGTAGTTCCTTTATTTGTGCTGTTGTTCTGGGGAGAGCGACCCAGGTTAAAGTTAGCAAAACACCTAATAGGTTCCCGGGTACCAGAAGCCATGCGACAGCCTTGCAAGGCCTTATAAATTACTTGGTCATGAAAATATTCCATTTGGCTAATGACTTTGTGATCTTGCCCTCTTCCTTTCCCCACATCTCCTTCTTGCTCTCCATTTCAAAGACGAAGAAACTAGAATCAAATGCCTAGGGCAGAGACTGACCCTGTCCCCCAGAGCTGACTCCCAGTATTCATGAGACCTGCAGTTTGGGTCATTAGGGAGTGAGGCCCTTAGGCCTGTGGGCAAGACAGATGGACTCTCAGGCAAATTAGAGAAATACTTAAAGAAACCAAACTGTCTTCTCTAGCCACCCTCTTCGGGGAAGGAATTATCACCAGCAAGAAGCTTTTATTAAGTGGCTAATGAAGTATGGTGCTTTCAGGACCCATCTTCCTGAGGGAGTGATTCATTTTTTAACTAGTTATCTAAATAAGAATGTGCATGGCAGGAACTCCGGTTTTACTGAGTTTTTATAGGATTATGGAGTTATTTTACTGAAGGTGTTTCCAAAAACATAACAGAAAGAATTCAAACTAGCTAAGGCAGATGGCCCCGTGGCTAGGAGACAAACCGCTGATTGGCATTCCCTGCTGCTGCAGGCGTCACCTGGCAGACATCTGAGTGAGGTGATTAAGTGACAGGTGTGCTGGGGATGGGCCCAGCCGTCTTTCCTCGGGGGAAAGGGTCAAGGCAACAGGTGATGAGAGGAGGTGGTTGGCTTGGCCCCCTGCGAAACTGAGAACTGCTTGGGGGGTGGAAGGGTGGGGGGAGACTTGCAGGAAAGAGGTTGTGCTATAGATTTTGAATAAAATGATATTCCTGCCTGAGAAACAGAGATTCCTGTGTTAAAGAACCGACTGTGTTTCAATTCATGATTATATGGGGAAGAACTCAGACATAATAATTCTTAAGTGATTTGCAACTTGCCCTTCAGACAGGCTTTATTTCAATTCCGCAAGAAGACTTCTCTCAGAGCCGCTCATGGGAGGTTGGGTGAGTGTCTGCTGGCTTATGCTAGAGCTGGGGAGCAACCGAGTAGCTGAAGGGCCAGCCCACCTCTTAGGGTCTCACAGAATCAAGGGGATTAGCAGCAGTGATTAAGGTCAAATTGAGCATCTCTGAGGGCTTGGCCCTCCATTGGCTGGGACTCTCAGAGACAAGGATGATCTGGTTGGCAGACAAGGCCTTCCTGACTCTTCCTAGCTATGTCAGGTCCCTGGACTGGTCTTATCTTCTTCTCACAGCTCTCTCTGGCCTCACTACTGAAAGGAGGACTTTTCAAACTGTGGGATGCAACCCAGTAGGGAGTTGTGATACCAATTCAGTCATTCATGACAAACATTGGGGGGAAAAAAGAGATTTACTAGAGAATCAAAATTCATCATAAGTAGCATATACTATTTCATGAAATGTATTCCTGGAATGTGTTTGTTTACTGAGTAATCATGTAAAATGTATCCCTTGCTGTGGGTCATAACATTTAAAGCCACTGGACTTTTCTGCTAGCAAACACTTCTTCCTTCATGACCCTCCCCCCTCAAACACACACACACACACTCTCTCTCTCTCTCTGAAAACCAAGTATTGCCAGCTCCCCAAATTGGACACATTTAATCTAACTTGAAAGTGATGTAAGAACACTAACCAACCTGTTAATTAAGGTTAATGTCCTTATGGGGCCCTGTGAAATGCAGAAGTGCTGAACGTTTTTGAGGAAGAGAATGATGCATGGGGAGAGGTGAGAGGTGGTGGCATTTTCCATTTTTATTGCTACTTAACAAACCACCCAAAACTCAGTGGCTAATTAATGATGAGCCCATTTCATTATGCTCATGAGTTATATGGGTCAAGAATCAGGACAGGGAACAGCAGGGATAGCCGGTTTCTGCCCCACCATGTCAGAGACCCCAGCAGGGAAGAGGGGAAGACTGGATGGCTGGATGTGATTTGACCCCTGTGTCTAGCACTTAACAGTCTCTGTTGGCCAGAGCACTACATGTGGCCTCTCCCTTCATGCAGCCCGGGCTTCCTCACGCACTGCAACCATGGCACAGGCAGGCGCCTGCTGACAGAGCAGCCCAGGCCTCCAACAGTGAGCCTTCGAAGAGAAGCAGATGGACATATGGACTCTTCTGCCCTAGCTTTAGAAGTCACTTCTGCATTCTAATAGTTACAAGCCAGCCACTAAGGGAGAGGACATGGACCATACCTTTTCATAGTGCGAGTATCAAACATTTTGTGGAAACACTTTTAAATGGAAAGAGGTAGTTAAGAGAGGGTTGTTTTTTTTTGTTTTTGTTTTTAGTTGGCTGAACAGGCTTTGCTTAAAGGTAGGACAGTGCCCATCAGGCCATGGCCAGAGAGGGCTAAGCCTGTTCTGCAGAAGGAAAGGGAAGTGGTAGATTATGTATGGGGGCTCTGGGTAAGACAGCTGGGATCTATCCAGAGGAAACTTTATTTTTGAAATGTTTGAGGGGGAAGGCATCCTCTAAAAGGCCTGAATATTACCCTCTAAGGCAGACTGTCAGAAAGCATTTAGCGAATTATTAGACAACCCTGCAAAGAACATCCACTGCAGAAGGCCACTAGCTTGGGAACGACTGAATAATCAGAACCAAGAGGAAGTTTCTGAAGTAAGCAGGTGTTGTTCCCTTCTGAGGAAAGCCTGGAGAGCTAGCCAGAGGAGAGGGAAGACGTCATTCAGAGGGGAGGAAGGTTGAACCTCCAATTTTCTCCCCTTTCTCAGTGCAGCCAGTGTTTGCTGGGTTCTATTGGGAGAGGGGAGCTGGCCAAGTCCCAATTGTTTCATAAGGAAAACATGGTAATATTTTTTAAAAGCAAATATAAAATGGGAGAGGGCAGGGGGAGCTCACCCACTTCTAGAGGATTCTAAGGAAGAATAGTGTATGTTGAAAAGCAGACAGGCTCCAATGCAAATGAGGCTGTCAGAGGCAATTTGGTAGGAAATGGGACTCCTATTACATGATTACTGTAACAACGTTCTCTCCCCCAAACTGAAATAATCCTCTCCATCCGGCGGCATTCATTTGGATAATCTGCAAAATTGTGTATATGGATTTATAATAGTGAGAGAGTATTCCCAGAGAAAGAGTCCACTCTCTCATCAAAGCGCGGGACTCCCACCACTCCACCGCAGTGCCACTTGCACATTTCCCAAACTATCCAAGAAGGGGAATACTCTGTGCCCTTCTGCGTGGCTTGAAGAGGCCGGGGCTGTGGAACCGGACCCTGCTCTTTTCCGCATCCCTACCTCCTTCCTGTTGCGGAAGAGGCTACCAGCCTCTCGTTTCCTGGAGCGCCAGGGTCGGCGGAGTGAGAGCTCAACCACGACCCCGCCCAATGGTGCAGAAGCGACCCGGGGCCAGCCCTACCCCGGCTTTCTAATGAACTCCCGCTTGCTGCTTGCTTCTTGGAAATGCATTTCAGGACTTGATCCTGCAGCTCATTCTGTGGACTCCTGTGCTCCACAAGGCGGGGTCTCCTGGGTTCCACTTTAGTTTCTTTTATTTGGTGGGTGGGGGACTGGGGCTGCAGAGAGAGAAAGCAAACTACAGCGATCCTGGCTTCTCGATGGGTTTTTTAATGCCCCTCTCGGAGCGACCAATTCTACTGCAAAAACTTCATTAACACGCCCATTAGTGCTGTCTGATTCACGGCTGCTGTCGCTGGTGGGACACTGGGAACCTCAGCTGTGAGAGCAAATCTGCTCGAGCTAATGTAAATGCTAATGACGTTAATGTAGCATTTGGTGTTTCTCAAAGAAAGACAGTAAAATATTTGTGCTGTCTCCTCCAACACTTAAAAGTAAGAGAGGAGAGGGCGTAGTAAAGCACAAAGCCATCCGCTTGCAACAGTTATGGTCGGTATTTGTAAGTGATTCCGGCGCACCATGCCAGCGTGCAGACCCTGCGTCTTGCATTATTCAGCAAGTCCCATTGCAAAACGGTCCAGTGCAAGACGACTCCTGCTTTTGAGGTTGGAAGGATGTGCTGGCTGACCAAAAGGGTCCTCCTGTCCTGCCATGTCCTCCTTAGTGGGAATTTGATGGACCATCTGCTGTCTGAATACCCATGCCATATTTGGTGGTGACCCTGAGGATTCACCCAGCCAAGGCACCATTAGGGGGTTCGCTAGAAATCCTGCGTGGCATCGAATAATTCAGCAACTTCAACCCCTGCCTTCCTGGAGAGAAATCAATAAGATGGTTTCTACAGTAAAGCTGCTGGAGTCTGCCTGACAAGCGTCACATTGCATATTTAAACCACAGCTTCATAGCTTACAATTAGAGATCTTCTAGAGGAATGAATTCAAACGTTTATTGCATGTTGCATAGAAGGCTGGGCCTGCAAATGAATGTAGTGTAGATTTGTGAGCACTGTATGGGATTCTTGATTTGTTTCTTACTCTACCAAGTTCAAATAACTTTGAGCAGTATTTCCAGCTTCTTCAGAAAACAGTGGTTAGTTTGGTTCTTTTTTTTTTTTCAAAGATACTTAGATTACATAAATGTTACATAAAAAATGTAACATATGTCCCACTCCCTACCCCTCCCACACTTTCCCACATTAACAACATCCTTCATAAGTGTACATTTGTTACAATTGATGAACACATACTGGAGCATTGCCACTAAGTGTGGATTATAGTTTAAACTCTCTCCTGCACAATTTTGTAAGTTAGGACAAGATAGATAATGGCCTGTATCTGTCATTGCAATGTCATTCAGGACAATTCCAATGTCCTGAAAATCCCTTCCATATTACACCTATTTTTCTCTCTCCCTCCCCTCAGAACCTCTGGTGGCTGCTGCCTCCATATCAAAGAATCTTCCAGTATTAGAAACACAGTAAGTTTATGGTAGAAAAACAGTAAGTCTGCTCTAGTTCATCGTTCATTCCCCAATGCTGAGGATTCTGGGATGGTGCTTTAGACTTTCTTTGAAGTTAATGCCTATGAGGAGAACAGGATTATTTCCAACATAATTAATTTGTTGCAACTAAAATTGGGATTTTAAAATTTAGGCATCTCTCAAACTGTTTTAAGAGGCAAGGCTCCAGGATGTGTAAGTTCATTGAGGTTGGTGGGCCACACTGTGGGAGATGTTTGTGGTGGATGTGGTGGGAGGTGTGGGAGGTGGGCAACATGGGAATCCCAGTGGGTTCCGTGTAATATTTTAGGTAATCTAAGCACCTCTTAAAATATATGTATATATATATATATATATATAAATAACATTTTTGTAAGCAAATACACATATATGCATATATATTTATATATCATTTTACAAATGTTTGTATGTATTGTGAGAATTTTGATTTTTACCCATAATAAAAAAATAAAAAAATAAAAAAATAAATAAATAAATAAATAAAAAAAAAAAAGAGAAAGTCTATATATTGAATTTGGTTTTCTAGTTGGCAGAATTAAAGGGTGGAAGTTATATTCCTGCTTTTTTAAAAGAAAAAGTCCTCCAGTGGAGACTGCATTTAAAAGCTTTGGTTCAGGAGGATTTAGGATGATCCAAGGTGAATCTAATCTGTCTTGGGCATTGTGGCATTTCAGCAGCACTATGCCGGCTGGGAGTGTTTCAGTGAAGTTGTGCTGTCTTGGGGGGAAAAAAAGTGAAAAAGTATTTCCAAACAAACAAAAGCATAGAAATTCAGATTCTATAGCAGTTAAGTGAGTGCTGTGTATCTTTGGCATTCCTCCAATTATTTTTAGCCCATTCTCTATCCTCACAGGACACTGTTATAAAATAGCTGCTTCTCATAGTTAAGATCCTTCAAAAAAGTCTAAAGCTTTTGTCATTTGGCTTTGGAGTGCAGTGATACTTGAAAACAAGAGCACCTTTGCTTTCCTGTTTAGGGTTGGCTTCAATAAATGCTAAAATTCCTTATTTTTCCCTGGCTGCACACTTCTTCTTGGAGTATCAACAGAGTAATGAACAAAACCCAGCTTTTTAAAGGTTTGAGTTTCATGTTTGTGGTTCCAAGTTCTCTTACCCAGGGCTTTAATTTGAGGGTAGCTCATGAAGTTTGGGATCATGGCACATCCTATTGCAGGTTTCAAGGTTGAGCCTAAGAAAGCAGAGTTGGTGGCTAGGGTGGGGGGCAGAGGGAGTGGGGAAGCTTAGAAGAGGTATTGGTGATTACAATGGGGAAAGCGATGGAGTTCAAAAAGGCAGGGAGTGGTCTGGCTCCTGTCTGAACCCCTTTTGTGAGTGGAGTGATTCTTCTCCCACACATGCCTTCTCCTTGCCCAGTAGCAGTAAGAGCTCTGTTAGCATCTGGGAGTGTTGGAGGTTGAATCATGTCCTCCACAAAAGAAAGGTTCAAGTCTTAATCCTTGTTCCTAAGGGTGTGAACCCATTTGTAAATAGGACCTGTTTTAGTTTGCCAAAGGCTGCCAATGCAAAATACCAGAAATGGGTTGGCTTTTATAAAGGGCATTTATTTGGGGGTAAAAGCTGACAGTTCCAAGGCTGCAAAAATGTCCACATCAAGGCATCATCAGAGATGCTTTCTCCCCAAAGGTCGACTGCTAGTAGATACTAGAGTCCTTTCACATGGTAAGGCATGGTCTCTCTCTATTTAGTCCTGGAGCTCAGCTCTGGGTGATCAGGCATATGGCTTGTCTCTTTCCGGGCCCCCCCCCCCCTTAGCCTCTGCTGCTCCACTTTCTCCGCAAGTTCAGTTGTAGGTGATCTGGCCTCTCTCCCTGGGCCTCCTCTCCTTTAGCCTCTTAGGCTTCTCTGTCTTTCTGCAGCAGTAGGCAAACCTGGAGTCCTTTCTCTCTCACAGCCAGGTCAAAGTGGCAGAGCTCCCTTTTCTGTGTGTCTTTCTTTCAGGATGTTCTCAGTTTATATAAGACCCAGGAAGAGGACAGAGACCAAACTTGGGTCATGCCTCACTAATGTAGTCCAATCAAAAACCCTAAATCAATCTAATCAAGTGATCTAATCAAAGTCCCCTTCACAGAAAATAATGCAATCAAAGGGCCCCACACCCACAGGAATGGATTAGTTCAAGAACAATCTTTTCTAGGATTCACAAAATTCAGACTGTCACAAGACCTTTGAAGATGTTAAACACATCTGTGAACATGCTTTTGGAAGATCCTATTTAGATGGAGCTGATTTGAATCAGGGTGGTCCTTAATCAATATGACCAAAGTCCTTATTAGGAGAGGAAATCTAAACAGAGACATACAGATGACTGAGCAGGAGAAGTAGATGCCAGAATGAGAAGCCATGTGACAGAGGCAGAGGTGCAAGCCAGGGAACCTCAAGGATGGTGGCAAGTCAGCACCAGAATGCTCCAGACTCTGGGAGAAAGCACTCCCAGTGAGACCTTGATGTTGGACTTCTAGCTTCCAAAACTGTGAGACAAATAAATTCCCATTGCTTCAGCCAACCACTAGGTATTTGTCATAGCATTTGTGGCAAACTAAGACACAAAGGTCATATTTCAGTTATTATTGCTGCAAGATAAACTACCCTAAAACTTATTGGCTTAAACCAACAGCTAATCTCTTATGCTTGAGGTTTCTGTGGGTTAGGACAGAGCACAGTGGGAATGTCTCATCTCTGCTCCCTGACATATGGGACTTCAACTAGGAAAACATGGGGCTTGGAGAGGGGTGTGACTTGAAGAGAGGGGCTGGAATTAACTGGAGGCTCTTTCACTTGCATGTCTGGGGCCTGGCTGCTGGGATGCCTGGAAGAGGATGCTTGAGACTACTTTTGACTTGTGTTCTTCACAGTGTGGGGGCCTCAGGGGAGTCAGACTTCAATGATTTCTTAAACTGAGACTCCAGGCTCCAAGCTGCAACATCATTTACCATCCAGCCTTGGAGCCACACAGTGTCACTGCTGCCATAGGCTGCTGGGAAAAGCCATCCCAAACCTATCCATGCTGAAGGAGAGGGGGATTGGACTCCACACCCCTTGATGGAGGGTGTGGCAGATTCACATTATGAAATAGCATGTAGGATGGGAGATATTGTTGCAGCGGCCTTTGGTAAATGCAATCTGCTATGGGTGGAAAGATAGATGCACCAATTAGAAAAGACTCAAAGGCAAACCTGGTGCTTTTTTGCTCCAGCTTAACTTTAGAACTCTCTAACTCAGACTTTGTGCAATTCTTAAGCAACTGATGAGTAAAGTTGATTCAATTAGAAAAAAAGAAAAAAGCCCATCAGATTAATTATTTGGGCTTACGTAAATCTAAAGACAGATTGATGGAGAATTTTTCACTTTTCCAATGACTCTGTTGTGTCAGGTATGTCCAAGTAGGTAATCAGAGGCCCTGTGTCTGAAATTAAAGCTCCCAGACAGCCTTTATGGCAAGTGTTCACCCCTCTGCCCCTCTGCCTCCTTGGTTACTGAACGGTTACCTGGCAACCATGTTTCCTCCATATCAGTTGCTCAACCTAGAGGCTCAGCCTCCCTCCCCAGCCCCCAGCTCTCAAGTCACCCATGAATCACTAGGGACAGGATATATAATGAGATTTTAATTGTCACATTGTATCTGATTTTTTCCCCGTGTGCTTATCTTCTAGGCAGAGATGTAATTTCAATTAATTTTGCTTATCTGATAAAATTTTCATATCCTTTAAGCTAATTTATTTGAACTAATAGGCACCATGCTTCTCTTTGAATCCCAGCTCGGGCGTCTTATCCCTGGCAGAGATCTCATACTCTGGCATATCGAAGAGTGCTAGGGCTATGTGTGCAGAATTGGCCGTGAAAAGTGGCCTCTACTCCTACACAGAGCTAGTATGTGGGGCCTTTGATTTGTTCTTCCTACTTAAAGTGGACTACTGAAAGCCACTTTGGTTTTATTGTTTTTCAGCTCAAGCTACCAGTATTGCCTCCCTGCAAAATAAACAAAGAACCTGGCCTGTTGCTTTGCATGCCAGGCACAGAAAGATTAAAATTACACTTAACTTCAAGGAGGTAAGGAAGTGTCTTCCTTTTCTTCTTGCTTCTGAAGAACGTGGTTCAAGTCTATCTCAGTGATGAGTTTGGGTGTTTGTTTTACTAGGGGAAGAGAGAAGATAAGGAAAGCATTGTAATTTAATATGTGGGAGAAAAGGACTAATGTACCTTAATTTTATTTCTCTGTAACCCCTATGCAAATTCATTTAAACCTCAAGTATGCCTTTGTAAAAAAAATGTAGGTGCTACTGTTTTTTCCCTGTATGGTAGAAATAAACTACAAAATGAGTTTATCATTTATCCTTTGACATGGTGCTGTGTATGGTCAAAACCACGCAAAAGTTTGAAGTTATTGAGGAACAGAAAGTTAAATGCAAAAGTACTAGAAGGTAATATTGAAACAAACCATACACTGGCTGATCTTTGGGTTTCATTTCTAGCATTTTCTAGCTAACAAGTTTATCTATGTCCTATTATGTCCCGGCCCGCGGGACAATCAACCTGGTGCTCCAGCTCCTATGAGGGAAAAATGGTATGGGACAAGAGACACGAAGAATGACAGCAAGACAAAATTCTGATCAAGCTGCAAAAGTTTATTGAAAAGGCAGGGTATATATACTAAAGGAAGAGGGAGTGGCTACTAAGGACGGGTGGTGGTCTAGGATTGGTGGTTGCTGTTGCTAGGGTAAGTGGCGGATGCGACGGTTAGTGCCTTTTGGAGCGAGCCAAAGACATCTGGGAAGAAGGCTAGCTGTAGCTTAGGGTGTTGTTTCAACCCTGGCGGCCATGTTGCATGTTACCGGCATCGCTGAAGGTGAATAGACATGCCACCTTCGTTGTCCCCAACATCTCCTCCCTTTGCATTTTTTTTTTTTTTTTTTTAAGATTTTATTTATTTATTCATCCATCCCCCCCCTGCTGCCCACGCTCGCTGGGTCAGCCAACCACGCCGTACAGGCGGGCCCGCCCCCACCAGGAGGCCCCGGGAACCGAACCCGCGACCTCCCACATGATAAACGGGAGCCCCACTGATTGAGCCACAGCCGCTTCCCTCCCTTTGCTTTTTAAAAGGATGGAGGAAGATTGCATTTTTAACATTCTTTTGGCATTAACCTGCTGGGGGAAACAGTGGCCTCATTTGATTTCGGGGGGCTGTGCCTGCCTTAGGTCAGGACCATGCTGTACGGCTGCTGGATCTTACCCGTCATCAGAAACCATGGCAGCAATCGGCCAGGCCCCTGTCTTAGGTTGATCCAGCGGCTTTGCCGCAGTGAAGAAAAACAAGAGGGGGGGTCCAGTTGCCTGTCACTGGCTAACCAGTCCAGCACCGAAACTGTTGGCCAGCTTTTACCACTGTTTGCAGTTCGCTCTTAGCGAACCCTTATGCAAATGAGGCATATTTCTCAAGGAGCTCAAAAACGGCCTTTGATTGTTATTTGGCCCTCCTTTGCAGTGCTTTGCCTTGCATCCAGTGGTACCAAACATAGCAAAAGCTAGTAGCATATTTTTGAGTTATATGCTGTTCCCGTAGGAGGGGGTTTCTTACCCTTCAGGGTGGGCAGCAGCTAAGTACTCTGGATTTACACCTTGGTTAGCGAGGCGGAGCTGATGATAATGTACTTGAATGGGCTTGACTAGGGCAGAATCAACCTGATCCTTAATTAGCTGAACTATTTTTTTATGGCCCAAGGTGCAAAGGATATGACAAGGAGTAGGGTTATTATGGGGCCTAATATAGGGAGGAGATAAGGGAGGAATGTGTTGAATCCCCAAGAGAGGCCTCCTTGGGCTTCCCGCTCGCGCTTGCGGTTTGCTATCCCTTCTCTACGTTTGGTCATGGAATCCTTAATTATTCCTGAATGGTCAGTGTAGAAGCAACACTCCTTGCTCAATGCGGCACAAAGCCCTCCTTGTTTAAGGAAAAGTAGGTCTAAGCCCCTCCTATTCTGGAGAACAACCTCAGATAGGGACGTAAGGGATTTTTCAAGATTGGTGATGGAGGTTTCAATGCGGGCTAAGTCTTCGTCTACTGCAGCTCTTAGGTGAGTGAGGCCTTGTTGTTGGAGGATGACAGATGCGGTTCCGGTGGTTAGGCCGGCAATACCTAAAATAGAAGCGATGGTAACAGCCGTAATAATTTCTCTTTTTTGTCTAGTTATAGGGACAGAAGGTTGCACGTCCCAATGTTGATAGAGGTCTTCTTCGCGATGGTAAAGAACATGCGGGAGAATAACTACTAAGACGCACACCTCTCCCGATTTATTGAGGGCCGTCGTGGCTACACAGGGAGTGAGCCCTGATGAGGAGCACAGCCATTTTGCCCCGGCAGGGGGAATATAAAATTTACCTCGGGACAGGGGAGATGAATGTGTGCAGGCCTTAGTTAAGGTGGAAGAAATGTTATTAAAGACATTACCTACGATAAATTGGGTAAGACTCATCGCTCCAAGTTAACAGCTCTAGAAAAGGTGAGTTGGTTATGTATGCCCAATAAGTGTAATTATGATGTGGTATCTTACCTTGACCTAATATTTTACCTATAATTAATCCAATGTAAAACCACCATGTCCATAGTTTAAGTCTTGGCAGCATCTTCTGGATTCTTGTCTTGGATCAAGTCTTGGCTTGATTCTTCTGGAGGGGATCCACTGCTCTTCTCCTGTTTCTGTAATGATAAGAGCAAAACCTCGGCCCCAAAATTTTACCTCTCCTTTTTCCCATTTATTGGTTGTTTCATTTTTCCAATATATTGGTTGTCCACATTTTTCATTTTTATTCCTTTTATTAACTGCTCATTGTCATTTTTACGGCTGTGGTATTAGAAATTTGTTGTCTATTAAGAAAATTTAAGGTAAGCAATGCTTTAGATCATTTGTCTTTAGCAGATTCTCCTCCATCTCCCCCTTTTTGTTTTGTAACATTAATTTTATTGTTTATAAACAGGGGTTTAACTGTTATATTCCAATCTTTTATAGTATGTATACATACATTCACATGCTTACCAAACCAGGGGACACACTGATATACTTGATTTATTGTTGGTTAGAGTTCTTGATAGATACAAGATAAATGTTAATATGTATATTTAGTTTAATAAGCTTATACTGACAATTAGAAAGAGAAACATGAATAACATAACCAATTAAAAGATTAAGTTAACATTGAACAAAGTTACAGAATGACAGATAAATAGAGCAGTTATATATATATACTTACCAATATTTAGCTTTTTAGCTGGGAAGTGTTGAATTAGCAACTGATACTAGAGTTTTGGTTGACTATGTTTAGGATTAATTAATTTGATACTTTAGATGCCAACTTGTGAGTATTTTGCTAATTCCTGAGGAAGGGGCCAGCCTCCCCAGGAAGGAACACAACACTCCTTGGGCAGTATATTTTATTTTATTATTTTTTTTTATTTTTTATTTTTTATTTTATTTTTTTTTATTATGGGTAAAAATCAAAATTCTCACAATACATACAAACATTTGTAAAATGATATATAAATATATATGCATATATGTGTATTTGCTTACTTGGGCAGTATATTTTAAGGTTCATGCATCAGTCCCTGGGAGAGTGGCCAGCTCCTCCAGGGAGGAATACAACACCTTTTGAAATGTACTTTACCTTTTTAAATTTGTTACAAAGCATCCTTGATGTTCTCACTTTTTAAATTTCCATTTAAAAAATTATATATATATGTATATATTTATTTTTTATTAGCAGAAGTGGAGTAAATCATATAAACAAGTTAAAGCATCTGCCTTTTGATTTTTAGGCAGAGAGGTAGTTTTATAACACATATTATTATATTTTAAAATAATTAAAATTATGATTAATAACAGTATACTTTTGTTTAATATTACACTGAAACATAACTAAATTTTCAGCAATTTTATACACCTTTAAAGTATTTATATGAACTTTTTATTCATACAACTTTAATTGTTATAAAATTAGAAAATTTCTTTTAATTGTACAACAGTTTTAAACACTTCACTCAACCTACATGAACTTAACCACTTTCAGTATTCCACCCCCTTCTAGGCATCAGACCAAACCATTTGTAACAGTTTGAAACAAAAAGCTTTTTTGAGAAAGCAGGTTTAAACATCATGTTCCCCCAAAAGCAACAAAACCTGTCTCTCCAACGAAACGTCAAGGCCAAAGCACAAGAAGCTACTTGATAAAACACTTTTTCTCTTGCACACTGATCACCCAGGAGAAAAACTCTGTGCAAACTTCCACCAAAACAGACCAATGACTTGAGAAACCCTGAGAAAGAACAAAACTCTAACCCTGTTTTAATAACTTAGTCATTTTATCTTATGATAAAATTATTTTCTTTTCTTTTATAATAAAAGCACATCCTATATACCTTCTCTACTTAAGTTACCACAATGATTTTAGAAACTGTTTTTCAACAAACTTCTGACAACATACAATTACCATCAACATTGAACAAACTTGTTAGAATAATGATTTAGTTTGTTCATATCTATTTTTATTATTTTAAATTAATAGCCATATTTATTTATTAATATAAGCACTTATTTAATGTTGGCCATTGAATAGGGCTCTTTTAATAATTTTTATTCATCAATTTAATATTACCATCCAGAGGTATCAAAACGTACAGAAACTGAACAACCAGACAAACACAAAACAAGTTACAACACGTCAATAGTAACATATATCTTTGATTTCACTGCTTTTGAGAACTTTTCTGTAAACTGTATTGCTAAGTTTTCTTACTTTTTCAGTGGTTTCATTTCATTAGCTTCTATCATCCCATAGCCTTATCATTATGTAAGCAGTGGGAGGTTTATAAAGTTGCTGCTGGAACTTCTGCCTTCTTTAGTTTTTCTAAATGTTTTAAACTGAGTTTTTTTATACTTGGCCATGGAAGTGGTACTATCCTCTTCCTGCTCGTCTTCACTAGAGTTATGGGCCTCTGACTTATCACCCTCTCCGCTTTCACTGCTAGAGTCGCCATTTTGGGAATCAGCGATGCCATTTCAGGAGCCAGCGCGAGAGTTAGCGGGTTGGGTTTGACTGCGTGTGACTGGGAAAGCGTAAGCGTGGTGGGTGCAATGGGGGCGCGATGAGGGGGCATTCTCTGGGAGCGCAAGGGCGGCGATGCTTTGAGACGCCAAGTGGAGGTCAGCGAGCAAGTTAACAGCCCGCAGACGCTCCTGCTGAAAGGCTTCCCTGAAATTATCGGCGTGTAGCCGGAGATTTTCCGTGGCCTCTTCTAGGGCATGGAACTGAGGCAGAGATGTGACTGGGTAAAATTGAGGACATGATGGTTGTGAAATGGCGGGCGCGTAAGGAGGTGGTCAGAACGGGGGAAGGGAATTACCCTCCAAAGAGGAAAAGGTTTCAGCCCTTTGTTTCATTTCTACACTGATTGGATAATCAACCAGCCTGATTGATGGGGGTGTTCGGTCTGCTTTTATTTGGGTCCCCCGTACACTGATCGGGCAATGAGCCAACCTGACTGACAGGGGTGTTTGGTTTACTTCTACTTGGGTCCTCGTTAAGAGGTTTCTCAGGTATTTCGGACATGTCAATGATTACTGAGTTGTTTTCTGAAGCAGGGCAAGAGTGCTCTTTTAAAACTTCTTCCCCTTCTCTACAGAGTTTTTGAATGTCTGGGGCGAGGGAGTGAATTTTTAGAATTTCATTAATGAGGTTCCAGTAGGTGAAGGCGGTGACGGGGATTTTTTCAGGACCAAAAGTTCGATAGTAGTCTTTTAGACAATCTCCGACCCTAAGCCAGCATCTATGATCTATAGTACCTTCCCGAGGGAACCAAGGGCAAGTTCTTAGTAGAAAATCAAAGAAATACGTGAGATCTTTTTTCTTAACTCTAGTTCTCCGTGGCTTGAGCGATTGTTTGACCTGACTAACATATAATTCATGTTGGGAGGTTGCTTGTCCCATGATGGGGATGGGGGCTTACCTTTACTTCTCTTCTCTTTTCTTTCTTTGTTTCGCCGACACTGATCGACAGCTGAACGGATCTGTCTGGCGAGCGAGTCCCTCGCGGCGATCCTGGTTGCAGTGAGTGTGAGAGCCCTCTCTCCTTGAGTGTGGCATTCTTCTCGCAGAGTTCGGGCCCCATGTTGGGCGCCAGTTGTCCCGGCCCGCGGGACGATCAACCTGGTGCTCCAGCTCCTATGAGGGAAGAATGGTATGGGACAAGAGACACGAAGAATGACAGCAAGACAGGATTCTGATCAAGCTACAAAAGTTTATTGAAAAGGCAGGGTATATATACTAAAGGAAGAGGGAGTGGCTACTAAGGACGGGTGGCGGTCTAGGATTGGTGGTTGCTGTTGCTAGGGTAAGTGGCGGATGCGACGGTTCGTGCCTTTTGGAGCGAGCCAAAGACATCTGGGAAGAAGGCTAGCTGTAGCTTAGGGTGTTGTTTCAACCCTGGCGGCCATGTTGCATGTTACCGGCATCGCTGAAGGTGAATAGACATGCCACCTTCGTTGTCCCCAACACTATTACATCATGAGGAGACATCCTGGGAGTAGGGATGAAAGGGAAAGGTTTAAGAAGAAGGAGAAAACAGAATGTCACAGTTACACACACACACACACTCACACACACAAAACACACAAGTACGTGGATGACAGCCAGGTCCTTAGAAGACCAGCCCTGGGGGTCCTAGCATACACTACCGGCCGGGTGACCTGAGACAAGCACACAGCTCCTGTTTCACGTTGGTGGAATGAGGGGTGGCCCAGACAGGACCTATGGCCCCTTGGAGGTCTATCAATCTTTGATTATAAGCCATGGGAGTAAGTGTTGCATTGGGAATGCAAGGACAGATGCTCAGCTAGGGACTTGCTAGATAAAGTCAAGAGACTGTAGAAGGTAAAATTTGCTTTGATGATGGCACCTGGGTCCAAGGACTGTCCATCCTTCCCATCAGTCCAGTGAGAGTGGATCTTTCTCTCAGGGATGGACCAACCACCCAGAGAGACTAATGTATTAAAAACTCAAATGCCATGGGAGGCGGCTGTGGCTCAATCGGTGGGGCTCCCGTTTGCCGTGTGGGAGGCCCCGGGTTCGGTTCCCGGGGCCTCCTGGTGAAGGCAAAAGCCCGCCCGCGTGGCGTGGTTGGCTGACCCGGCGAGCGCAAGCAGCAAGGGGGGGATAAATGAATAAATAAATAAAATCTTAAAAAAAAAAACAAAAAAACTCAAATGCCAATTTGATAATTTATAATGGATATGTAGAATGAGAAAGACATCTGTTGTGTGGTTCC
The DNA here is from genome assembly GCA_026826555.1 of Tolypeutes matacus. NCBI lineage: Eukaryota > Metazoa > Chordata > Mammalia > Cingulata > Chlamyphoridae > Tolypeutes > Tolypeutes matacus. The sequence continues at coordinate 46,785,685 of JAKSZT010053928.1, read as the reverse complement.
CATTGTTTGTGTCTGCAGAAGGACATCTTCATAGTGGATCAGCATGTGGCAGGAAATGCTATATTGTACTCATCAATTCACCTGTTGAAGGCTACCCTGGTTGTTTCCAGCTTGGGGTGATTAGAAATGGAACTGCTGTAAACATTCTCAAAGTTTTTATGTGAACACAGCTTTTCATTCCACTTGGGTAAATAGCTAGGAGTGGGGTTTCTGGGTCACTTGATGGTATATGGCCAATGTATGGTGGGTTTAACTGTCAAATTGTCTTCCAAAGTGGCTGCACCATTTTGAATTCCCACCAGCAATGAATGAGACCCTAAATTGTACTCAAATTTACTTCAGTGAGCAGAAACGCATTAATTTGTTCACTAAATATTTAAGGCCTCACTATATGACAAGGATCCTTCTAGACATTGAGAGCAAAATAGACAAAAATCCCTTTTACCATGAGTTTATTGTCTGATGGGGAAAGTCAGGAAATAAACAGCAGATACTATGCTTTTTGCATGTCAAATGGGGATTATTGCTAAAGAGAAAAAAAACAGAGGAGCAACTTTAAATAGGGTGGTCAGCAAGGGTCCACTAAGAACCTGACATTTGAGCAATGACTCTGGAGGAGGTGAGTGAGTGAGCTACGTAGATGTGTAGGGAAAGTGCATTCCAGGGGGAGAGCACAGGTGGCAAAAGCCGTAAGGTGGCAGCGTGCCTGGGGGGTTCCACGAGGCTGGTAATGCTGGAGCAGAGTCAGGGAGGAGGGTGTCATAGGGGATGAGGTTAGAGACTAAAGGTGGGGCAGCAGGTCCTGGAAGATTTGCTATTTTACTGGAGTTGGATGGGAAACTGTCTGAGTAGAGGGGTGACAGGATCTAAGGATTTAAAAGGGTCACTCTGGATGCTGTGTTCTCTGAGAAGAGCAGAGACAAAGGGACAGGGGTGAAACAAGAGCAGTTAGAAAGCTATTGAAGTAATCCACGTAGAGACTTTGTGCCTTGGGTCAGGGTGGAAGCAGTGCAGATGGTGAGAAGGGATCGGATTCTGGATGCATTTTGAAATGGGAAATAAGAGGATTTCCTGGCAGATTGGATGTGGGATGTGAGAAATAGAGGTATCAAGGATGATGTCAAAGATTTTGGCCTCATCCAAGGGGAGGATGGGTCACCATGAACTGAGATGGGTGAGGGGAGAGCAGGCTTAGGGGTGGGGAGTTACCTTGGAGGTGATTTTTCATCATGCAGTGGAGATGCAGGTAGGCAGTTGGATAATAGGTCTGGTGTTGAGGGACAAGTACTGGTTGGAGAATTGGAATCACAGGAAGCAGATGTGAGCCACAGTAGATAGACTTGAGGCTTTGAGACCTGGGATCTTCGTGCCTTGGAGGACTGGCACTCTCCCCTCTCCATCTGGCTCTTTGGACAGCCCGTTGCTCTCCTCCAGTCCAACCACCCCCTTGCCAGCAACCCCACCATTGCCCAGGGAGTCCTCCCATCTCACCTCCCTCAGATTTCCTCCCGGTCACTGCAGTTGGAGATCTGAGTGTTCCCAAACCTATCAGTCACATCTTTATAGGAACTCTTTGGGTTGATTCTCACAGAAATGGCAAATTATCTTATTGGTTTAGCTCTTGGAGGATGACCTTCTGCCATTTTCTGCATATTACTAGGAAGCACTTCAAACTGCCCATAACCAGGGGTAGGGGGTCAGGTGACTCTGACAAGTCATTTCATTCTCCTGGGGCTGTTTTATCCAGTGTTTAACACAGGAATGTCAGATTTGATGATTCCTCAGCTTCCTTTTAGATATTATGGTCTCCAAGGCTGTTACAACAGCTTGTTGCTATTGAGCTTGGTTGTGTATTTGTGAGTTCACTGACACGTACATGTCTGGCTTCCTGATAGTAAAAATTTTCTGGGCAGGTAGGTTAAGGGACTCTAAAGCAGAAGAGACCTGAGTTTGCTTAGTCCCAAGTGGTATTGTGTTCTCATCCCTCAAAAGGCTGGGCATAGAAATCTTCACATGGTTAGTGTCCAGAAATTAATAGCAGCAAATTGACACAGTTATCCAGATCATCTAAATCCCTCCTCTGCCTCCCGTCCAAACCTAACACTTTTGACCTTGGGTTCAGAGTTTTTCAGACCTTGAATAATCTGGATAATAGCATCAATTTTCAGCCTTATACTATGTATATGTATATGTACATGTATATGTATATGTATATACACACAATATGCTGGGAAATTATCTATATATATATGTATAATATGCATATTATATATATGTATGTGATAGAAAGGTATATTCTGGAGCCAGAGCCATCTGGCTGGGTTCCCTGCACCCCTTCCTCCCAAATTTACCACCTATTAACTGTTCAACCTTGGGAGAGTTACTTTACCCCTGTGTGCTTCAGTTTTCTCATCGTGAATTGGAGCTAAGAACAGGACTTACCCCATAGGGTTGTTTCAACGATTAAATGAGCTAATATTGGTGAAGCAGGTAGAATACTTAGAGCAGTGCAGGGTGCATAGTGAAGGCTGTTAAGTGCTGGTGGTAGTTACTCAGAGGGGACTTGACTTTCTTTTTGGCCCTAATATCATCCAGACTGGGCAAGTGGACAGAACACCTGTAGCCACTCCCTTGTGCCCCACGCTAAGGTTACTAGGCACCTCCATTTGTTTCTTTGAAGTGGGAGAAGAGTAAGTCATCTCCTCCTTTGAAGCTGCAGGTGCCTGTGCTAACTCACCTGTACAGCTAGCTAGGTGGAAGCACTCAGGAGACTAGAGGAAAGATCACCACTACCAACACCCCCTCTGGAAACTACTCAAAGCGCCTCTCCTGCTAACTGGGGAGTGTGCTGGATTCCAGTTATTTTCTTTAGGCACAAAGAGTGGCTCACTCCATTTTCAATAATTCTGCATGTGTGGGGAGAGTGAGGAACCAGTTTAGTACCCAGAAGCATTTGCCCCTAATGGAGGATGGACCAGTTATCATGATGTGCAGCTTTTTACTGTTATCAAAGCAAGTTTCTGCCTTCGACTGAGACCCTGGGCCGCGGGAACCAGCGCAGCAGCTCTGGTTTTACTGCCGAGGTATGAACCACTGAAGCAGGTTGCTGATGAAAATGCTAAGGAAACTTTAATTATAACTGTGCTCTCAGGCTCCCTCGGCAGCCTCTTCTTTTTTCATTGTTTTCAGAGAAGAAGAAGAAAATAAAGGAACTGCTGTTCAGAGTTCATTTTAGGGAGCCTCTGCAAACCTAGGGCTTTTCAAAGCCGCCAGCTTTTCCTACTCACCGAAGAAGCAATTCCTCTGGGCACCACTCTCACTCCCCAAGCTGGCCTGCTCCCCAACACAGTGCAAGCAAGAACACCTTGAGGGGGCTAGAGACTAATTGCATGAGGGAAAGAAAAAGACCAAGTTGGGCTTAATGAAAAACCTGGGTTTATTGCCCCCAATTGAGATTTTATTTAAATTGGTTCCGAAGTGCTATTGACTGGGCTCTATGAACAGGTTGCACATGTTTGCTCCGGTTTCCTGAAAACTCCTTGCCTTTTTTCTTCTCTCTATTGCCTCTAAGGGCTTTGTTTGCCTTTCTCTTTTCCATTCCTCTGGGCCCCTATCAGTGAAGTTGGCACATGGTAAGCTCTCAGTAAATACCTTTCCCCCCTCCCCCCTTCCCTCCCATCTGCCTCTGTTCTTAGTTTATTTGTTTTCTGTTTCTTCTTTTTATTCTCATTCTTCTTCCTTCCTTCCCCCAACCATGTGGGTTATCACCGTCTGTCTGTTTCCTTCTCTTGAGTCCCCTTCTCCTCCCTGTTCTGTGTGTCTCTTTCTCTAGCTGCTGCTTGTCATCTTGCTCAATCTCTTTATCTCTCCATCGTTCTGTCTTCCCTCTGCCTCTGTTTTTCTTCTCTCTGCCTCTCTTGTGGTCTGCATCTCACATGTTTCCAGGGCCCCTTTGCTTCCATGCTTCTCAGCCTTGGCTCAGAACAGTATAATAACACAAGAAGCTTTAAAAACCCTGATGACCAGACTGAACCTTAGCCCAATTAAATCAGGGTCTCTGGGAATGGAACTCAGGCACCAGTATTTTTTAAAAGTTCACCAGTTGACTTCCCTGCCTAGCCCAGGTTGAGAAGCATTGCTTTGTGTTCTGATTGAAGCTCATTCGTGGTTCAAAACCAGCTTTATGTGGCTGCAGCTTATTAAGGATGTCTGGAGGTGGTTTAATTGATATGCTTCCATCTTACCTACTTGGTAAGGTTCCCAGGGTCATTTCCCAGTGTGATTCCTGTTGCCTTTGTCCTTCCTTAAAGGTCATAAAGGGTCTAGGTTAGAAATGAAGGAGAAGTTGGACCAGCCTTTGGTCAGGACTGGAGTAGCATGTAGGCTTGGCATGGGGCCCAAGAGATCTGTATTCTTTGCCTTCTCTAATGCTGAGGGCTTCCTGCTGACCCTCAAAAAGGGACAGTAATGTCACAGTCATGGACTGGAGACTCTGGTTTCTGGACAGCTGAGTGGAAAGTTAGCTTGGGGTGGGGTCAGGATGTGTGGAAAGGGATAGATGCCCCTGAGGTAGACAGCCCTGCTTGTATTCCTTCCATAATATCAACTCTGCAGTCTTGAGCAGCAAGAATAATTCCAGCTGCTGTACCTTGAGATCTGCACTCTGGGGTCCCTTTCTTCTGAACTTCTCCCAAATGCAGGTCCTTCCCCATGGCTCTGGATTTCACCAACTCATTCCCTTTGAGGGGCAAGATGGGAAGCAGCAGGGGGAGGGTTGTGTGAATTCTTGCAGAATTCCAACCTGATTTTAGGTAGTGTTTAGGCACTGGCTGATACACAGATCTGTTTGAGGCTTATATTACTTTAAGTCTTTATTTGCATGTATTCATTTAACCAGTATTGTTGGAGGCTGGCCTGGTGAAGCCCAGTGGTTCTCCACTCTAGCTGTGCATCAGAATCAAATGCAAGTTTGAAAATGAAATCATCAGGGGATTTTTCAAAATAAAAGATAGTGTCCAAGCCCACCCCAAAATTTCTCATTTGAATGGTCTGGGTAGGTGTTTTTTTTTTTTTAAGGCATTGTTTTTGAAAAGGCATTCTTGGTCTAATGAGATCAGGTTTAGAACATTGATATGGTGGAAAGCACGTGGGTAGGGTACCAGGACAGCTGAGTTCTAGCCTCAGATTTGCTGCCAATAGATGTGGAATTGTGGAAAAATCAGGCTGCTTTTCTGTAAGAGAGGGGTGGGCTAGGTAGAAAACTTGGAGCATGAGAATCCACCAAGGAGCCTGGAAATTAGGCAGAAGCTCAGAGTCTAACACTAAGCAGACTTTCGTGGGGGTGGGAAGGGGCACACAGGCTCCATAGGTGAATTGAGAGTCATGGAACAGGTGATCCCTGAAGTCCCACTGAGCTAGCAAATCCTGGGGCCTGTGATCCTACACGGGCAGCACCGTGCTTAGGTGGTGGGCCAGGAACATTTAGGAAGGTCTCTGATCCCCAAGAACTGAGAGTGTAATTGGCACAGCTGGGGCCCAGGAAAAGCATCTGGGCACAAGAAAACAAGTGATGGACAGCTAGAAAATGAGAGTGGGTGCGAAATGGAAAAAAAATAAATAAATAAGGTAAGTTAATAAAGAGGCAGGAAGGCTGAAGGGTGATTTCCAAACATTTCTGTGAATGAGTGAGATGGTTCATGTGGAGGATGGTAAGTTCTTTTTCTCTAGGAGCTGTTGAGAGCCTACACTGTGATGGGAGCAGAGGAAGAACTTCCTGCTTGGGTGGGGTATGACAGTTTGGAGAGTAATGTAATTTTTAACAGGCTTTGAAGGGAGGTTATGGATTGTCTTCTCTATGGAAGAAGACCTTAAAACTTAAAAAAATAGAGAAAAAGATGTTTTTTCCTTCATATGTCAAGATGCTTTGGCAGACATATAATCAGAGGAATGTGGTGAAACAATAGTTGTGACTTAGTTTTCCAGGAGAAGGGTTGAGTTGGGTTGTTTTCTGTTCTTTTCTCTCTTGGTCTAGCTTTGCTCCAGTATTTGTGAAGCACCTGACAATGTCTAGAGGTAGTGTCTGTAGTTGGGGAGAAAATTTTTCTCTGCATGGGATAAAAGCTCTTTTTCTGAACTGACCACTGGGATTCTATTCTCAGTCTTACAAATTAAACTGTGAACATGGGCAGATGGTTCCATCCCTCAGCTGGAAAATAAGGGAGCCTTTCTAGATTTAATGGGGCTTTATCAGATGTAAATAAGCTAATTATTTATAAGGAGTGAAATCTGGGGACTGTGGCCCTCTACTGGGATTAAACATGGGGACGAGGCATGGTTGGGGGGTTTCAGAGGTGAATCGGGGACTGTAGGAATGCTGTATGTTTGCGCAGGTTGGGCCCTGTCTGGGGGCCTAGTTGAGGGGGTGAGTTGGGGCTGGAATACAGCTCAAACACCCCCCTTGCCAAGCTGGGCATGCCCTGGATGCAACTTCCTCAAGGAGGTGGCGTTTGAGGTCACTTTTAATAACACCATTGGTCTGTGCATGAACAAGGTGTGGGTAAAGAGATCCTTCTTAGATGCTGAGCGTGCCTGTCTGTGAATGCTGCCCCTCCACATCTGCTGTCTGCTTCACACCTGAGTCTCTGGAAGCAGGAAACCATAAACACCTGCCTAGACTTTGATGGCTACCTCTCTCTTGGCTAAGCAGAAACCCTCTATCCAAAGGTGACCACAAAGGGTGTGCTTGTGTGGGCATATGCTGGGTGGCATGGGTTCCCCTGAAGTCGGGAACTATTCAGCAAAAGCTGGAAATGTTGACATTCTTTTCAACAAACGTTTTTTATACCTCCGGCCTTCCAAACAGTCCAGGTCACTGATTCATGTTAAGGACAGAAAAGAAGCTGTGGTATTTAGGCCCAATTTTTTTTTTTTTTTTTTTTTTTTTTTTTTACCGGGAGGTCCCAGGGATCGAACCCGGGTCCCTCCATATGGGAGACGGACACCCAACCAGTTGAGCCACATCTGACCCCTAGGCCCAATTTTTAAACAATGTTTATAGTGATGGCAGAATATTGGGTGCTGGGGGGAGAGGGAAGAGAAAGATATGTGCACACTTATAGGTGTGTGTATGTAGGTAGGTTTGAATAAATCTACTTCAAAACCCAGCCTAGGACTTGTCACCTTCCAGAACCTTTTCCCTGATCAGCTCTGTGACAGTCTGAAGCTGGATGAACCACAGAAATCATGTTCTTAGAGTTAATCCATTCCTGTGGGTATAAACCTATTATAACTAGTACCTTTGATTAGGTTACTTTAGTAAGATGTGACCCAGGGTGGGTCTTAATCCTCTTACTGGAGCCATTTATAAGGGAATGAAATTCAGATGCAGAAAGAACCATGAAAGCAGGAAGCTAAAAGCAAGGAAGCTTGGAGGAGGGAGAGTCCAGCAGACGCAGCATTGCCTTGCCATGTGACAGAGGAGTCCAGGATTGTGAGCAGCTGGTCTTCAGGGAGAAAGCACCACCTGGTGATGCCTTGATTTGGACATTTTCATGGCCTTAGAACTGTAAACTCGCAAGCAAATAAATCCCCATTGTAAAAGTTAACCCATTTCTGGTGTATTACATTTCAGCAGCCTAGCAAACTAAAACAAGCCCATCCCCTGCATTTGCATTCATCCACTCCATACTGCGTCAACACTGTAATAGGCATGATTTTGCTTTTACCTTCCCTGAGTCTCAGGCTGTTCTCTGCTCTCTGCATGCGTGCAATAGCAAGCACCCAGGAGAAGACCAGGTCAAGGCACTGTCCTCTGGACCACTGGCTTTGTGTACCACTTGACCAGGCAACAGGTCTCATCATTTGTTGCACTCCCTACTTCTCTCCGCCCGTGGCTGGCAGCCCATATCTGGGCACATGAGGGATGTTCCACCAGAATGGTTAAAAAAAGAGGTGAGCTCTTCATTTTGAACCATTGTAATTCTAAGAATTCCCTGCGGAAACTCTGCTTGTTGAGGGCATTTATTATCACCAACAAAAAAAAGGCCTTTAGGGTCTGAGCTAGAGAGACATAAAAGACACTGACTGACCTTGGCATCACAGGATGCTAGCTGACAGTCCTGGGGAGGAAACACAATCCATACACAGAAGGACCCAATGAAACCCAGAGTATAGCTCTGAGCTATAAACATGACTACGACTCATCTCTTGAGGGCAGAGATGGACTTTTAAACAACTAAGCATAATGCAGACGTACATAGTGCCTCTTATATATAATACAAGTGGACACAGAGAAAAGAGGCCAAGTCATTCTATCTGGGTTGCTTAAGGCAGGCCTTAGTGGAGGAAGGGATGTTTGAATTTGGCTTTGCAAGATGAATAGGAGTTTGCTAGGCAGAAAAGCAGAGGAAGAGCCTTTTAGTCAGAGAGGACTAAAAGACGGTGAAGAGATATAAAAAAATAAAATCCCTCATGTTTGTAAAGTGAGGAACAATCTAACATGGCTAAAGCAGAGGATATGTGATTGGGCAAAGAGTGGAGAGCAAATGATGAAATTAAATAATGACAGTTAATATTGAGTGTTAACTATGTGTCAGACATCATGCTAAGTGGTTTGCAGGTGTTATTTCATTTAATCTTTATGACATATTTAGAATGTAATACCAATTTGCCTCATTCTTCTGTTGGGGAAACTGAGGTAGAGTAATTACTTAGGAAAAGATCATGTGACCTTGGGCAAGTCTGAGTAATGGGACATGATCGCAGGCAGCCTGACACCAGACCCTGTGCCCTTACCCACTCTTCTTTTAGTACGTGGATACTGTAGAACCTGAGGTTTCCTAATGGACAGGGTTTGGTGGACATGGCTTGAGGGAGAAGAAGGCATCTGAAAGGGTAGACCTGGGATGAATAATGAAGAGTGAGAGGACCTCCTAGACAAGGAGGAATGCCACCATCAAAGTCATACTTAAATAAAGATGTTCTAGGGTCAATAACCTGGTCCTTTGGTCTAGCCAGCTTTTCTTTAAAGTACAGCCCAGATGAAGTTTCATGGGAAGTCCCAGCATCATCTCTGCTCTCTGGAAAGGCCCAGGAAACTCATCTTTCCCTGGGGCCGTTTAGAATCAACTCAATTTCTCTTTTTATCCCCTCCTTCTCATTGGCTTGGGAAGCAAACTATACAAAGAAAGAGGATGCCTGTAGGAAGCCCATGGGCAAATCTCCCCTCTGTTATGTGTGAGTTTTAAAATGTATCTTCTACCAAGCATTCCTGGGTGAGGACTGGTGCCATTTGGGTGTGGGATTTAATGACTCCAGTAGTGCCTCGCTCCCCATTATAAATCCCTGAAGGGTGTTCAGCATTTGAGCAAGGGAAGGTTCCAGCTGCACAGATTTAAATAAGAGAGACATCAGGGTAGGGTAGCAGAAGCCAAAGGGAGATTGTTCCCAAAGTGAAATTGAATTTTGCTGGAGTTAAATTGAGGTGCTTCTTACAGACATGTTCATGGCCTTGGCTGTCATGTTCATTTAGTGGGCTTGCCACCTGAAGCTGTGGCAGGCTGGCTGAGCCACTGTCTCCTCTGCCTGAGAATGCAAAGCTTCACTCCTGAGGAGCTGGGAGCTCCAGGGTGGGATAGAGGGAAGCCAGGGCATTAGGGAGGGTAGGGGGAAGGTGAGGTGTTTGCAGATGTGAGAAAGAACAAGCCAGAAGGAACGTCTGTGACCTTCTGCTTCCTTTCCTTAACCTGGCTAAGGGACTGCAAAATACAGATTATAACATATGCAGAATAAGTTTTCTAGCCACACCAATGAGGGCTGAGGTCCTGGTTAAGTCCAATAGATAGCTTTGTGATTGGCATCGAATTTCTGAACTCTGTGCCTCACTTTCTTCCCTTGTACAATGGGCTTAAAAATAGTATGTCTTTTGGCTCATTATGAGGGTTAACTGAAATAAAACAAGCCAAGTGCTTAGCTCAGTGCCCAGCAGTCTCTAATACATGCAAATTTTTAAAATCACATGTGATAAACAAGTTCTGTGAAACAGTAACTAGGAAGGCACTTGTGTTTCATAATTCCTGCCCCACATACTGCCATTTTGTGAGATTTCACTGTTTGGAGTACATTCTTCTTGGGATCTTCTTTCTACATTCACATCTGCTTGGGAAGGAGCCATGAATCAATAAGAGCGAGGAGGAGTAGGTGGGTACTAGGTTAGAGTTTGGCATGGGTTAGGGAGTAGGGAGAGGACAGTGGATGGGGCAGGGGAAGGCAAACTTTATAATTCTGTGGAGATAGGCGCTGGGTAGTAGCATCAAAATGTGGGGGTCGTCAGGTTAGGAAGGGCAGGAGTGAGGGCTTTTGGTGCCCGCCCCCATGTGGTTTGTAAGGTTTTCATAGGACATGGCATTGAGGATTTGTTGAACTCTGAGTTATGGTTCTAGGCCTTGAGAAAGGGTCCTCAGGGAAGTTTTATGCTGAATAAATTAGATCTGCTGGCTTTAGGGATGTTCTGGGGAGTGGGTGTGGAGGAAGCAGTCAGGAATGCTTTCTAGCTGCCATTTTTAGTGGTAAGTGCTGCTTTCTTTTCAAAGGAAGCCTGTGAATGAATTACAGATACAAGTGATGACTTGGATAATGTCATGGTTAAAAGGGAGTTGAGATTCTGGGGCTCGCTTCCGGAGTCACAGCCCCCAAAATCAAGTCTGGGTGCAATGTGAATCAGAGAGCTAGCATGGTGAGAGTAGAAAGGAAGCAGAGGATACCCACATGAAAAGGCAATTTGGGTGTCATTTTGTATCTCAAGTATTCGCTTGCTCTGGGCTGCCGATTTCAGTGTGTGACTAGTTGCAAAATTTGCAAGACATTAGTTTTGTTTTGTTGGGTTTTTTTTTTTTTTTTTTTTTTTTTTTTGTGACAAATTCTAGTTTATCCTTTTCCTGACCTTTGCTAAGTTTCTGTATTCATTCATTCATTTATCCAATATTGACTGCACCCCCGTGTAAAATTTATTGGGTTGGCCATAAAGTCAATCTCTTGCTCTGCTTTCTAGGCATATAAAATCCAGAGTTAGAGGGCAGGATGCAGGTGGGGCAGCTCTAGGTTTTGGAAAATGTCTGGGATTCTATTTCTAATGGATTCAGGGGCCAGTCTGAATGGGATTCATCCTTTTAAATGGATGCTTGTCTGTAATTTAGAGAACCTTGAGGGAAGTTCTCTCCTGTGGTGTAAAGCTATCCTTGAGGTCTGGCATCATAAGAGGCAAATTTTATATGGGGAAACAAGCAACTCATCCAAAGGAGAGAACAGCTGTGAGGAAAAATTCCCCCAGTGCTGGTCCTGTTGACTTATATTTCAAAGGAGAACAATTTCAACATGGAGCTGTACTTTCCCTCGAGCTGCTGATGCAATAAAATGGCTGTAAGCTGCAAAAACTCTTTCAGCATGGCACGTATTAAACCTTTCAGAGGTAATGCTTTGATTTTTAATTTTATACTCTTGGCAGGCAATCAGGGTCTTTAATAGTATGGAGGCCAGAGGGAGAATGTTTCAAAACAGAGAGGATCTTATCATAGTGTGCAATTAATGAATAATTATTAAAACCCAGAATAGCTGAAAGAGAAGGCAAGAGGTGGCAGAGAAACTCTCTGATTTCGGGCCCATAATGAAACCTCCAGAGAGGGGAAATAGGATATACAGTTCCATGCAATTAAATCTCCTGATTTTTCCCCACTAGAAGATCAGCAATTTAAGGGGCCAAAAAAAAAAAAAGCTTATCACTTAAAAAGAAAAAGTGAAGTCGTTTGCTGACAGTGATGTATTTGTTCAGTTTCTTCAGTATTTGAGTTGTAATTACACTGAAAATAATAATAACAATAATAAAACATCTGCTTGTCGATATCCGTTTCTACAAGAGCCGGCAGCAGAGCTGGGGTTTGTTGGAGGCACCCACCCCTCGGAATGGTTAAATTGCTCAATACATTTCCTTCCTGGCTTGCACCAGCCCCACTGTCATAAAGAGAGCCCCCTTGACTGTGTTAAGAACAAACATTCCCCCCGGCTTCCTGTCATTTCCAGGCCCAATTTTGTCGGCGCCTTGCTGTCAGGTCTCGTCTCAGCAGGTCTCGGGCCCACTGTTTCTTTTTGACTCAACTCTAGAAAATCCTGTCATCTGTCAAATGGTTGTTTACGGTTCAAATGCCTGCCTGCTGAGTGGGCTTGTCACAGGCTGGCATCCAGCGGGCCGGCCACTGCTAAGCAGGTACAGAAGCCACCATGCTTTTGAACCCTGCTAAACAGAGAACTGGCCCAGCAAGGGGCAGAACGGCCACCGACACCACGTTTGTTCATTTCTCAGTCTCTTTGGCTAACCTGGTGCCCCTGCTGGGGCAAGGAGGGCATCCAGGGTAAGCTCATTGTATGGTACATTTGTTACAGTTGATGAAAATACATTTTAATAATTGTACTATTAACTGTAGGCCATGATTTAACTTAGGGATCATATTGTGCATTTACATGGATTTTTTTTTAAATTTCTATTATTGTAACATATATACCACCTAAAAGTTCTCCTTTTAACCACCTTTAAATATATAATTCAATGCTGTTGATTACATTCACAATGTAGTGCTATCATCCATTACCCAAAATTTTCCATCGTTCCAAATGAAGACTCTGTACAGCTGAAGCTTTAACTCCCTATACCTTGCCTGTATTATTCAGCCAAAAGGGTGCTGATGCAAAGTACCAGAAATGTGTTGGCTTTTATAAAGGGTATTCATTTGGGATAAAAGTTTACAGTTACAAGGCCCTAAAGAGTCCAGCTCAAGGCTGTTTTCTCACCAAAGTCGTTTGCCATGTGTTGAAACAAGATGGCGGGCAATCTCTGCCTGGTCTCTCCTTCCTCTTTCTTCTTAAGACTCCGTGGGCCCAGCTTCTTCCGATTTCAGCTGTAGGCTGACCTAGGGTTCGTTTCTTTCTGGGCTTATCTCTCCCCAGGCTTTAGCTGTTTGAGCCTTCTCTCCTCTGGCATCTGTGGAGCTCTTTCTTCCTGTGTATCTTCTTCCATGTGTCTTCTTGAGTGAGTGTCCGTTTATATTAGCCCACCGAGGGGGTGGGGACTCAACCTTGAGACACGCCCTACTGATGTGCTTGAATCAAAAGCCCTAAATTGATTTTATTAAGTAAACTTAAAACTTTTGAATTTAATACAATCAAAGGGTATCATACCCAGAAGAATAGACCAGTTTACAAACATAATCCTTCTCTTTTTTGGGGTTCATAAATAATAAACTGCCACACTTGCCCCCTAACCATCCTCTGGAAATCTGTATTCTAGATTTCTGACTCTTTGAGTTTGCTTATTGTAATTATTTCATTCCAGTGAGATCATACAATATTTGTCCTTTCATTGCTGGCTTATTTCCCTCAACATGATGTCTTCAAGGTACATTAATGTTGTCACATGTGTCAGGACTTCATCTGTTTTTATGGCTGAATAATATTCCCCATTTAGTTTATTCATCAGTTGATGGACACTTGTATTGCTTCCATCTTTTGGCAATTGTGAATAATGTCGCCATGAACATTGGTATACAGATGTCTGTTCGTGTCCCTGCTTTCAGTTCTTCTGGGAATATATCAAGAAGTGGGATTTCTGGGTCATATGTTAATTCTATACTTAACTTTCTGAGGAACCACCAAACTGTCTTCCACAGTGGCAGCGGCATTTTATATTCTCCCCAGTGATGAATGTATGTTCCTATTTCTCTACATCCTCTCCAATACTTGTAATTTTCCTTTTTTTTTTTTTTTTTTTTAAATAGCCAGTGTAGTGGGTGTGAAAGGGGATCTCATTGTGCCTTTGATTTGCATTTCTGTACTGGCTAATGATCTTGAGCATCTTTTCATGTGGCTTTTTGGCTATTTGGGTATCTTCTTTGGAGAAATATCTATTCAAGCCTTTTGCCCATTTTTTAATGGTTTTTGTTATTGAGTTGAAGGATTTTTAAAAAATTTAATCTGATATTAAACCCTTATCAGATATGTGATTTTCAAATATTTTCTCCATTTTGTAGGTTGTCATTTTACTTCCCTGATAAAGTCCTAATACAAGGTCTCGAAGATGCTTCCGTACATTTTCTTGTAGGAATTTTATAGTTCTGGCGCTTATATTTAGGTCTTTGCTCCATTTTGAGTTGATTTTGTATATGGTATGTACATACCAATGATGGTAGAGGTCCACCATCATTCTTTTGAAAATAGAGATCCAGTTTTCCCAGCACCAATTGTTGAAGAGACTATTCTTTCCCAATTGAGTGGTCTTTGTCCCCTTGTCAAAAATTGGTTGGACATTAATGTGAGGATTGCTTTGAGTTCTCAATTTGATTCCATTGGTCTATACATCTGTCCTTGTGCCAGTACCATGCTGTTTGATTACTGTGGTGTTGTAATAAGTTTTAAGATCCGGAAGTGTGAGTCCTACAGATTTGTGTTTCTTTTTCAATTGACTTTGGCTATTGTGGGCCCCGTACCCTTCCACATAAATTTTGATAATTGACTTTTCCATTTCTGCAAAGAAGGTTGTTGGAATTTTGATTGAGATTACATTGAATTTGTAAATTGCTTTGGGTAGAATTGATATCATAATAATATTTAGTCTTCTAGTCCTTGACTATGAAATGTCCTTCCATTTATTTAGGTCTTTGATTTCTGTTAGCAATGTTTTGAAGTTTTCTGTGTATAAGTCCTTCACATCCCTGGTTAAATTTATTTGTAGACATTTGATTCTTTTAGTTGTAAAATGGAATTTTTTCCCGACAACTTCTGATTGTTAGTTACTAGTGTATAGAAGCACTACTGATTTTGGCATGTTGATCTTGTACCCTGCCACTTTCCTGAATTCACTTATTACCTCTAGGAGCTTTGTTGTGGATTTTTCTATTTATAGGATCATGTCTTCAGCAAATAGGGAAAGTTTTACTTCTTCTTTTCCATTTTGTATGCCTTTTATTTCTTTTTCTTGCCTAATATACCTGGCTAGAATTTCTAGTACAGTGGTGAATAACAGTGATGACAGTGGAATCCTTGTCTTGTTCCTGATCTTAGAAAGTTTTCAGCCTTTCACCATTAAGAATGATGCTAACTGTGGGTTTTTCAAATATGTCCTTTATCATTTTGAGGAACTTTCCTTCTATGCATAGTTGTGTAAGTGTTTTTATCAAGAAGTGGTGGTGCATATTGTCAAATGCCTTTTCTGTATCAGCTGAGATGATCATGTGTTGTGTTGTTTTTCTTCATTCTGTTAATGTGATGTATTACAATAATTGATTTTCTTTGGTTGAACCAGTCTTGCATACCTGGGATAAATCCCACTTCATTATGGTGTGTAATTCTTTAAATGTCCTGTTGGATTTGATTTGTTAGTATTTTGATGAGGCTTTTTGGATCTATCATTTTCTTTTCCTGTGGTATCTTTATCTGGCTTAGTTATGAGGATGATGTTGCCTCAGAGAATGAATTAGGGAGTGTTCCCTCCTCTTCATATATTTGGAAGAGTTTGAGAAGGATTGGTGTTAATTTTTCTTCGAATGTTTGGTTATTCCCTGTGAAGACATCTGGTCCTGACCTCTTTTTTTTTTTTCTGGTAGTGGTGGTGGGGTTGATTACTGTTTCACACTCTATTGGTTTGTTGAGATCTAACACTTATTCTTGAGTTAGTGTAGGTAGTTTGTGTTTCTAAGAATTTGCCCATTTCATCTAAGTTATTAATTTTTTGGTATATACTTGTTCATGATATCCTCTTATAGTCCTTTTTATTTCAATAGGGTCAGTAGTAATGTCTCCCTCTTCATTTCTGATTTTCATCTTTTTTTCTCTTCTTCAGTCTAGCTAAATGTTTGTCAATTTTATTGACATGTTCAAAGAATCAACTTTTGGTTTTCTTGATTATCTCTAATTTATTTTATTTTCTATTTCATTTATCTCCATTCTAATATTTGGTATTTCATTCTTTCTGCTTACTTTGGGTTGAGTTTGCTCTTCTTTTTTTAGTTCCTCCAGGGGGGAGGTTAGGTTTCTGAAATGCAATCTTTCTTCTTTTTTAATGTAAGCATTTAGGGCTATCAATTTCCCTCTCAGCACTGCCTTTGCTGCATCCCATAAGTTTTGTCATGTTGCATTTTCATTTGTTACAAGACATTCCCTAATTTCCCTTATGATTTCTCTTATATTAAGAGAGTCAAGACTATGCTTAAATTTCATGTATTGTGAATTTTCCATTCCTCCCTCTGTTATTGATATCTCATTTCACTCCATGGTGGCTGGAGAAGATATGTTGTATGACTTTAATATTTTTTAATTTTTTGAGATTTTTCTTTGTGACCTAAGATGAGGTCTCTCCTGGAGAATGATTCACATGCACTTAAGAAGAAAGTGTATTCTGTTGTTGGGTGAAATGTTTTATATATGTCTGTTAGGTCTAGTTGGTTTAGAGTATCATTCAAATCTTGTATTTCCTTATTGATCTTCTGTTTATGTGTTCCATCCTTTATTGAAAATGATGTATTTAAAGTCTCCTACTATTAATGAAGAACCATCTATTTCTCCCTTCAAATCTGTCAGTATTTGCTTCGTGTATTTTGAGGATCTGCTGTTATTTGCATATATAGTTACAGTTGTTAGGTCTTCTTGTTGAATTGACTCGTTTATCAGTATATAATGACTGTCTTTGTCCTTCATAAGAGCTTTTGACTTAAAGTCTAACTTACCTGGTACTAATATAGATAACCCAGCTCTCTTTTATTTACTACTTACATGGGCTATTTATTTTCATCCTTTTACTTTCAATCTACTTATGTCATTGAATTTAATGTGTATCTTGTAAAAAGCACATAACTAGGTTATGCTTTTTTTTTATCCATTCTGCCAATCTCTGCCTTTTGACTGGAGTGTTTAATCAATTTGCAATTAAAGTCACTACTAATAATGGAAGACCTTCTTCTGCCATTTTGCTATGTAGTCTTTGTAAATCTTACACCTTTTTTATCCTTCAATTCTGCTGTTAATGCCTACTTTCATATTATTTGACTTTTTTTATTGTACCGTATTGAATGCCTTCTCATTTCTATATGGATATATTTTTCATTGATTTTCTTTGTGGTTAACATGGGCTTAAAATTTAACATTCTAAATATACAACAATCATTTTTTATTTGATACCCACTTGACTTCAATAGCATATACATCCACTGTTCATATACTCTTCTATCCTCCCACCTTTTTTTCACTTGTTACAAATTATTTCTTTCTACATTGTATGTCCCAAACCATAGACTTATTATTTTTTATATATTTGCATTTTTGTACCTATAGGAAATAAGTGGCGTTATAGACCAAATAGCACAGTACAGTAGTATTGGCATTTATAATTACCCAAATGGTTATCATTGCAGGAGATCTTTATTTCTTTATATTTCTTTATGCTGCTTTGAACTACTGTCAAAGTATTTTTACTTTTTATAATTCTTTTTTCTTTTTGGTCCTTAGCCTGATTCATTTCAATTGTCTTTGTGTTCACTAATTCTTTTTCCTTCAGTTCCAATCTGCTGTTGAAATCCTCCTGGAAAATTTTCATTTCAGTTATTGTGGGCTACTACTCCAGTAATTCTGTTGGTTCCCTTTTAAATTTTCTGTCCCTTTATTGAGTTTCTCATATTGTTCATTCATTGTTTCATCGTTTTCCTGATATCCTTTAGTTCTTAGTATTTTCCTTTGTCTTCTTGAGCTTATTGAGGATCATTTTTTAAAAGTCCATTTCCCTTCTCCCTTCTATGTCCTATATATCCATAGTTTGGTCTTCATTGATGTTTTCTGAATTTTTCTCTCTTCCTTTGGATAAGCCAACATTTCTTGTTTCTTTGTCTTATAATCTTCATTGCATATTTTAATATTTCAAAATGTTAACTCTGGGAATTATCCCCCAAAATGTCTGTTTCTTGAGTGTGTAACCAGCTGGTGATATGACAGAGGTTTTCTTGAGTGTCGGGAGCTTCTAAAACCAAGCAAACCTCAGCAAGAAATGTTTTTCACCATCCTTGAAAATTGGTTTTGTGTTGGCTGGTGCTCTCCATCAGGGTTTAGCCCCCCTGCCAGGAAGGTCAGCCCAAGGCAAATGTTAAGTGCAGAGTCCTCCCAGAGTTTCCTGGAGCTGAATCTTGTCCTGGGTTTGTGTATGCTAGTGGCATAGGATTTCCCCGTGTTCACTTGAGTTTGAATTCTCCTTCTAGTTCCCAGGAAACAGACCTTCTCCCTCTCCCAGGTGTTCCACTACTGGTCTTCAAGCAGTTATTATGCCTTTGCCCCAGGCCTTATGCCTCGCTTGTTTCTAGGACAAAGGCGGGGCAATACCACTGAAGAGTTTTCCGAGGCAGTAGTTTCTAGCTGGAACAAGGCCAGGGACCCACAAAGGGCATGCCCATGGATTCCAAACTGCCCTGGAGAGGGGATAAAGGACGAACCAGGAAGGCACCAGGAGCTTCTTCCAGGGCTTCCCAAAGCTGCGCTTCCTTGACTTGGCCCTGCTTGGCAAATGCAGCCCTTCACCAGTCCTCACAGCTCTGAGGAAGCATACTGCCTTCAAGTCTCCTCCACCACCTTTGTCTGCCTTTGGAACAATGACCACCCTCATAACCAGGACCCCAGAGATGCAAAGTAGCTAATCACAAGCCATGATCTGGTACCCCTCCTCCCAGATCCTGGGGAACTGAAGTTTTGCTTTTCTTTCTGGCAGTAGCACTTTACACCAGGGGCCAGACCCTACTGCTGTCTGCTGCGAGGGTGGGGAGTGGGTGCAGGTAACCACTACGTACAGCTTACGGGTATTTACTGTCATTTCACCAGCCTCTTCCTCCAACTCTTCCCTGAGTGCTCAACTGGGTTTCAAAATAGTTGATTCAGACAGTATCTGTTTAATAGTTGTACTGGTAGAGGGACTGATTGTGGGAGCTTCCCACTCTGCCGCCTTCTCATAGTTTTCAGCTCACCTTTTAAAGCAGCCATTAGCTCCCTCACTGCTAATGGAGCAGGCCGAAAGAGGAAGGTGGGTGGAATCAGTGAGCCCATGAGATGGCATTTTCCTGGCATGAGGTAGCTCGTTAACTGAGGGCCTCTGTGCAGAGCTGGGTTTTCATGATGGATCTCTTAGTGGTATTCCAGGAGATCAGCCAACATCATAGGGGCAAATGGGCCAAATAAATAAATAATAAACAAAGAAGGGCAGAGGGATGCTAGTAAGAGGTGAGAGAGGATGTTTCCCAGTGTGCAATGCTGTACAGAGGTGCCTGGGATGTTTTATTCAAAACTCTACCCAGATGCTAGGAATGGGGGTGAAGGGAAAATTTGGGTTCTTTTACCTCTTTGTCAGCTGCACCCTGCAACTCTTGCCAGGTCAGTTGCTTTCCCTGTCCAGAGTACCAAGAGCTGCTATTGCCTTAGCACTTACCAGATTCTAGGCCATGCTGCAGCTTCATATATGTTAGCTCATGGAATACTTTGAGAACAGTAGTATCAACCCAGTTGTTATGGATGGGTAAACTGAGGCTCAGAGAAATGAAGTCATTTGTGCAAAGTCACAGAGTTAGGAAGCAAGTGTAGAACTGGGTTTGCACCCAGGTCTAGTTTAACTCCCAAATCAATGTTATTCTAGAAGACTTCTCAGGCGGGGATGCCTCCTGCTGCTCTCAGCCTTGGTCCAGCAGGGGGAGTTTCTGATGCATTTAATGCCCCAGGCTCAGGGGTTCTCACTGTGACTTTAGTTGCCTTGTTGTCTCTAGTCAGAATCACTGCAGCTCTATTCAAGCTGGGACCCTGACAGTACTCTCTGCCAGTGTACCGTCTCTGCTGTGCTCTGTCGCTGACACAGTCTTCTTAAAAACAGCTCTGGTTGGCTCCCAGTCCTCCTTGCAGTTACCCTGGTCCCCACTTACAGGAGGAAGGTCATGCACTTCTGCCTGGCTTGTGAGCTGCATCCTTTGTGTCCTGCCCAATAGCATCTCCTGTTCATCCCCCTTACCCTTCAGGAAGATGACCTTCTCACTGTTTCCCTGAACCCCTCATGCTCTTTTCCAGCTGGATAATTTAGTGTAAGTCTGATTTCCTTGTTCTAGAATGTCCTTCCCTTCCCCCACGCTACTTTCATGTCCAAGTTTCCTAGAGCTGCCATAACAAAAGTACCACAAACTGGGTGGCTTATAAAAAATATATAAGAAGAGAAATTTATTGCTTCAAAAGTCTGGAACCTAGATGCCCAAAATCTGTAGGGGAGAATCCTTCCTTGCCTCTTCCTAGCTTGTGGTAGTTTGCCAGCAATCCTTGAGCTTCAATCTCTTTTTCAGAGGTTGGCATTCTCTCCTATAGACTGTCTGTCTGTCTCTGCCCAATTCTCCCCTTCTTATAAGAACACCAGTCTTATATTGGATTAGGATCCACCATAATCCAGTTTGGTTTCATTTTAACTAATTCCATCTTCAAACTCTTTTTTATCCAAATAGGGCCACATTCATGGGACCTGGGGGTAGGGCTTGACCATATTTCTTTTGGAGACAAAATGTAACCCATAACACCTCATCTCTACATGGCACCTGCCTCTTCATCCTCCAAGAGTTGGCTTAAACTTCCCTTGCCTGGAAAGCTTTTCCTGACTTTTCAAAGACTCTGGTAGTGATTCCATTGTAACTGGTATTTCATGCATGGCAGTGACTTGGCTGCTTATCTGCCTCATCCCCTGGGCTGATGAATGAATGAGAATACCTCATTCTTTTCGCTACAGCCCCTCTGTCAGGTCCAACAGAATCAGCCATCACTTCCAGCTGGCTCTCTTATTTGGCTGCATCTGCTGATTTGAGAGTGACTTTTCTTTTCTCGTAAACTTAAGGGCTGTAGAAGGACTGGCTACTGGCTTTATTAGGTCTCTTTTACTAGGCTGTCAAAGATTTCTGACCATGCCAAGTGGTGAAGATGAATGCCCAAGTTGGCTTGTTGTGAGTAACTGGGGTAAAACACTCTCTCCCATCCCTGTCCTCTATAAACAGTCTATTGCTTGATTTAGATTTTATTGTCAAGTGACCAAGCAAGTGCAAATTCAGGTGAGAAGTCAATTAACTCAGAACAATGGGGAAAGGCTAAACTATTTGCATATCTCAGTCCCAGCTCCATCAAGCCAAGCTTCTCTATTCATCTCTTTTTTTTTTTTTTTTTTTGCTATGACTAATTTTCTTCTAGGAATCTGCTTTCAAGGCTGCTTTGAAGACTTAGCTTACTGATTGGCTAAAAAGAAGCTTCCTTTAAGACATGGCTCCAAGCACTGCCCCTCCAAGAAATTTTATCAGATATTGCCAATCTCCCCTGAGAATGCTCAGACTCTCTGTCCCCTCAGCATCCAGGGCCTGAATTATTCAGTATAAATTATTGAAATTGCCTTGCATTCATTCTAAAGTAATTTCCTTTGGTGGGTATCTACATGTGGTAAACATATTTCCCTTCCCCAAGGGCAATTAGTGAAGTGCTTACTTTGAGGGATTAGCCTTTATTATGCCAAGTCAATTTAATGCCCTATGACCAATACTGAGTTTCCCATCTACCCGCATACATGCACTACAGAATTACAAATGTAAAAGCAATCAAGTGCCCAAGTTCAGTGTGTATTTCCCTTTGCTTAGAAACTGTTTCTGCTCATGGTTGCCCTAGTGTCTCTCTCCATCCATCCAGTATTGCAGTGCCCTTCAAGACATTCCTAAATCACTATGGTAGACTCTAGATGTTCAGGCCAGATTATTTTTTTCTCCAAGAAGCAAGACCCAAACATCTTAATCTTTTCATCTTTTCCAGCTTTCCTTCCTTCCCAGAGCCAATTACAGTTTGTTCTCCAAATCAGGAACTTTTCCTGGATGCATGCATCTCTGCCTTCTCTGGTTTTGGCTCCATTGTCTCCCTTGCTCTTGGTTAGTTTGTGTGTGTGTGTGCATGTGTATGTGTGACATGAGAGGTGCATTTTAAATTTTCTAACTCTGTGGTTTTAACCAGATTCTGTTTTAATCAGTTCCTGCAAAGAAATCTTTGCTTACTCCGAGGCATCCAGGTGTTTTATGCTTCCTGCTAAAAGCTATCTTTTACACTTAGATCTGCAGTCCTTACGGAATTGAGAGAGCCAGGTGAACAAATGCCATTCTTTACCTGTTCTGAAGTGTTACCTTGTCATAAATTAGGTATCCATATGTGCAGGTATATTTCTGAATTTTCTGTTCTGGTCCATTGCTTAGTTTGTCTGTTCCTATGCTGTTATCATACAGTCTTAATTATTAAAACTTTATGATAGGTCTTGATAACTGGTAATAATTTTTTTTTTTTTTTAACTTTTTTCTTATTTTCAAGAGTGCATTGGCTATTTTAGGCCCTTTATATATCTATGTAAATTTTAGAATCATCTTGTGAGTTTCTACAAATTATCTTCTGGGATTTTGATTGAGATTGTGTTGAATCTAAAATTGTTTGTCAAGAATTTACATCTTTATATCATTGGGTTTTCCAATCCATGAATTTGATTCATCCCATTTTTATAAGGCTTTCTTTAATTTCTCTCAGTCATAGATTTAGTGTTCAGTGTAGACATTGTCCCTAGGTTTTAGATTTATTCCTAAATATCTGATATGGGTTTTTAAAATGCTTTTGTAAAATCTACAGTTTTTAAAGTGACCGTATCCAGGGACTTCACTAAATTCTCTTATTAATTTTCGTAGTGTCTTTGTACATGCTTTTGGATTTTCTATATACAGTCATGTAATCTGTGAATAATGAGTTTTATTTCTTCCTTTTCAATCCTTTTGTTTTTCATTTTTCTTAAAAAAAATTTTTTTTATTAGAGAAGTGGGTTTACAGACCAATCATGCATAAAATATAGGATTCGCATATACCACCCCACCTTGCAATGGTGTGGAACTTTTGTTACAATTGATAACACTTTTTGGTAATTGTACTAATTTTTTTAAACAGTAGTTACTTTTGTTACAATAAAAAAATTATCAAAATAGCACTATTAATTAGCATCCATAGTTTGTTACATTAGGTGTATTTTTTCCATATAACACCCTATTATTATCACCTTGTATTAGTATCATACATTTGCTGTAATTCATGAAAGAACATTCTCATACTTGTACTATAAACTATAATCCATCGTCTACCATAGGATTCACCATATAATATAGTCCAATGCTTTATCTTTTAGTTTTAGTAACATTTACAGCTTGAAGTTTTTTCTTTTAATCACATTCACCTGTATAACTCACCTATATAATTAAGTGCTGTTAATTACACTCACAATGAGCTACCAACACCACCATCCATTTCCAAACCTTTTCAATCAACCTAAATATAAATTCTGTACATGCTAAGCATCAACT
The DNA here is from genome assembly GCA_026826555.1 of Tolypeutes matacus. Taxonomy (NCBI): domain Eukaryota; kingdom Metazoa; phylum Chordata; class Mammalia; order Cingulata; family Chlamyphoridae; genus Tolypeutes; species Tolypeutes matacus. The sequence continues at coordinate 46,762,235 of JAKSZT010053928.1, read as the reverse complement.
CCCCATTCTGTAACCTCAGTCTATCCCCTGGTAACCTATAGTCTAGATTCTAACTCTATGAGTTTTCTTTTTTTTTTTTTTTTTTTTTAAAGATTTTATTTATTTATTCATTCATTTATCGCCCCCTTGCTGCTTATGCTCGCTGGGTCAGCTAACCACGCCGTGCAGGCGGGCTTGCCTTCACCAGGAGGCCCCGGGAACCGAACCCGGGGCCTCCCATATGGTAAACGGGAGCCCTACTGATTGAGCCACAGCCGCTTCCCTATGAGTTTTCTTATTATACTTAGTTCATATCAGTGAGATCATACAATATTTGTCCTTTTGTATCTGGCTTATTTCACTCAGAATAATGTCCTCAAGATTCATCTATGTTGTTGTATGCATCAGGACTTCACTCCTTTTTATGGCTGAATAATTTTCCATTATATGTATACCACATTTTGTTATCCATTCATTTGTTGATGGACACTTGGGTTGCTTCCATATTTTGGCAACTGTGAATAATGCTGCTATGAACTTCAGTGTGCAAATAGCTCTTCAAGTCCCTGCTTTCAATTCTTTTGGGTATATACCTAGCAGCGGGATTGCCAGGTCATATGGTAATTCTATATTTACCTTCCTGAGGAACTGCCAAACTGTCTTCTACAGCAGCTGCACCATTTTACATTCCTACCAGCACTGAATGAGTGTTCCTATTTCTCCACATTCTCTCCAACACTTTTAGCTTTCTGTTGTTCTGTTGTTGTTTTTTAAATAGTAGCCATTCTAGTGGTTGTGAAATGGTATCTCATTATGGTTTTGATTTGCATTTCCTGATTAGTTAGTGATGTTGAGCATCTTTTTGTGAGCTCTTTTTTTCAGGAGTCATTTGTTCCTCCTCTTTGGAAATGTCTATTGAAGCCTTTTGCCCATTTTTTAATTGGGTTGTTTGTCTTTTTATTGTTGAGTTATAGGATTTCTTTATGTATTCTGGATATTAAACTTTTATTAGATATGTGGTTTCCAAATATTTTCTGCCAATGAGTAGGTTGTCTGTTCACTTTCGATGCACTTTTTTTTTTTTTTTAATTTTGAGGAGATCCTATTTATCTATTTTTTTTCTTTCATTGCTTGTGCTTTGGGTGTAAAGTTTAAAAAACCATTGCCTTACACAAGATCTTGAAGATTCTTCTCTACATTTTCTTCTAGGAGTTTTATAGTCTGGGTTCTTATATTTACATCTTTGATACATTTTAAGTTAATTTTTGTGCATAGTGTGAGATAGGTGTCCTCTTTCATTCATTTGAACATGGATATCCACTTCTCCCAGCACCATTTTTGAGCAGAATATTTTTTCCCAATTGAGTGGACTTGGCAGCCTTGTCAAAAATCAATTGGTCATAGATGTGAGGGTTTATTTCTGAATACTCAGATTGATTCCATTGGTCAAAATGTCTATCCTTATGCCAGTACCATGCTATTTTGACTACTGTAACTTAGTAATATGCCTTAAAATCAAGGAGTGTGTCTTCCTACTTTGTTTTCTTTTTCAAGATGTTTTTGGCTATTCAGAGCCCTTACTCTTCCAAGTAAATATGATAATTGGCTTTTCCATTCCTACAAAGAAGGCTGTTGGAATATTGATTGGAATTGCATTGAATCTGTAAATCATTTTGGGTAAAATAACATCTTAATGATATTTAGTCTTCCAGTCCATGAACACAGAACATCTTTCCATTTATTTAGGTCTTTTCTTTTCTTTTTTTTTTTTTTTTTTTCTTTCAGGTACTGGGGCCGCGGATTGAATCCGGGACCTCAAATGTGGGAAGCCGGCGCTCAACCACTGAGCCATGTCAGCTTCCCTGAGTTGGTTTTTTCATCTGTTTGCTTGCTGTTTTTTGTTTTGTTTTGTTTTGTTTTTAGGGAACAAACCCAGGACCGCTCATGTGGGAAGCAGATGTTCAATGGCTTGAGCCACATCCACTCCCCTATTTAGGTTGTCTTTGATTTCTTTTAGCAGTGTTTTGTAATTTTCTCTGTACAAGTACTCCATATCCTTTGTTAAATTTATTCCTGGATATTTGATTCTTTTTGTTGCTATTGCAAATGGAATTTTTTCCTTGATTTCCTCCTCAAGGTACTCATTACTAGTGTATAGAAACACTACTGATTTTTGCATATTGTATCCTACCACTTTGCTGAACTCGATTATTAGCTCTGGTAGCTTTTTTGTAGATTTTTCAGGACTTTGTATATAGGATCATGTCATCTGCAAACAGGAAAAGTTTTACTTCTTCCTTCCTGATTTGGATGCCTTTTATTTCTTTTTTCTTACCTAACTGCTCTGGCTACAACTTCTAGTACAATGTTGAATAACAGTGATGGCAGTGAGCATCCTTGTCTTGTTCAAGATCTTAGAGGTAAAGCTTTCCATCATTGAGTGGATGTTAGCTGTGGTTTTTTTCATATATGCCTCTTATTATGTTGGGGAAGTGTCCTTCTATTCCTATTTTTCTAAGTGTTTTTATAAAGAAAGTATGCTAGATTTTGTTAAATGACTTATTTGCTTCAATTGAGATGATCATGTAGTTTTTTCCCTTAGCTTTTAAAAAATATGGTATATTATATTAATTGATTTTCTTATGTTGAACCACCCTAGCATACTTGGGATAAAACTTGCTTGATCATGGTACATAATTCTTTTAATGTGCTGTTGGATTTGATTTGCAAGATTTTATTGAGGATTTTTGCATTTGTATTCATAAGAAAAATTGGTCTGTAATTTTCTTTTCTTACTGTATCTTTATCTAGATACTCACCTAATAACTCAACTGTATTAGGTGAGTTGGCTTCATAAAATGAATTTTGTAGTGTTCCCTCCTCTTCAGTTTTTTGCAAGATTTTGAGCAGGATTGGTATTTATTCTTCTTGGAATGATTGTAATAATTCACCTGTGAAGACATCTGGTTCTGGACTTTTCTTTGTTGGGAGGTTTTTGAAGACTGATTCAGTCTCTTTGCTTTCTGTTGAGGTCTTCTATTTCTTCTAGAGTCAGAATAGGTTGTTTGTGTTCTTCTAGGCATTTCTCTTCATCTAGATGGTCTAATTTCTTGGAATGCAGTTGTTCTTAGTATCCTCTTATGGTCCTTTTATTTCTGTGGGGTCAATAATAATGTTCTCCCCCTCATTTGAGATTTTATTTATTTGTATCTTCTCTCTCTTTTTTCTGTCAGTCTAGCTAAGGGATTGTCAATTTTATTGATCTTTTCAAAGAACCAACTTTTGGTTTTGTTAATTCTCTCTATTGTTTTTTAACTCTCAATTTCATTTATTTCTGTTCTAATCTTTGTTCTTTCCTTCTGCTTGCTTTAGGATTAGTTTGCTGTTCTTTTTCTAGTTCCTCCAGGTGTGCAATTAGGTCTTCCATTTTAGCTCTTTCTTCTTTTTTAATGTAAGCATTTAGGGCTATGAGTTTTACATTTACGCTTTTAGTTACTCTTACTGATAATCTTCATTTCTTCACACTACTTCAAGCCACTCTCTCCTGTCTTTTCCTTTCAACCTGCCAAACTCCCTTTAGTAATTCTCGTAGGACAGGTATTTTGTTGACCATCTCTTCCAGTTTCTGCTTATCTGTGAATATTTTAAATTCTCCCTCATTTTTGAAGGACAATTTTGCCGGATAAATTTTGGGCTGGCAGTTTTTCTCTTTCAGTAACTTAAATATATTATACCACTGCCTTCCGGGAGGAGACCCAGCTGAGACTAAGGATAGTGATTGAAGATTGCCTCTCATCTGTGATGATTAAGCACCACCCTTAGGACATTGTCTTAGTTTGCCACGGGGCTCCCAATGCAAGATTATAAGAAATGGGTTAGCTTTTATAAAGGGAATTTATTTTGGGTAGAAGCTTATAATTCCAAGTCCATGAAATGTCCAAATCAAGGCATTACCAGAGATGTTTTCTCACTGAAGTCAGATATTGGTGATCCTGGCATCCCACCATGTGGCAAGGCAAGATGGCAGCCATCTCTACCAAAGTCCCTGCCTTTCCCTCTAGGCTCCCCAGCTCCCCAAACTCAGCTGTGGGCAATCAGGCATATCTCTCTAGGCCTCACCTCCTTGAGCCTCTTGGAGTTTCTCTGTCCATCTGCAGCTATAGGTGAACCTGTAGTCCTTTCTCTCACGTGGCAGGGTCAAAATGGCAGAGCTCCCTTTCTCTGTGTCTCTGTTTCTGCTTTCAATTCTCAGTTTATTTAAGACCCCAGCAAGAGAGTTGAGACCCTACCTGGGTCACACCTCACTGATGTAGTCCAATTAAAAGGCTCTAAAGTGATCTATTTAAAAGTGATTTAATCAAGGTCCTTTAACTGAATCTAATGCAATCAAAGGGTCCCTTAACTGAATCTAACCAAAAGGGTCCCCACACAATAGGCTTCCATGCACAGGAATGGGTTAGCTTAAGAACATAATTTTCTGGGGTCCACAAAAGGCAAACCAGGACAGACATTAAGCTAGATTTACTTGTTTATGAGTTTGTAAGCCTCTTAATTGGCAGAGACTGCAATGTCCATTTCTATATCACCATCACTCAGCAGTGCATGGCATGTCATATGTGCTCAGTAAATGTTAGCTTATCATGATTATTCTCATCCCTAACTTCATCCTCATCCTTGTACTCATCCTCATCATCTAGATATTGCTGCATGGCCCTGATCAGCATCAGGAACTCTTGAATTATTTAGTTATCTGTCTTTTCCACCAGATCACTGTGTCCTCCAGGGCAAATATCTTATATTTCATGCTTGCAATGCCAGTGTTCAACACAGTGTCTGCCTCATAAGAGACACCTAATAAAGGTGTGAGAGAGAGAAGTGAATGAATAAATGAATGAAGGGATGGATGAGTAGCCCCTCCTGTGAGAAACTGAGGTCTGTACAGAATGACTTGGGTAGCAAATTACACATGCTTATACTGCAGAATTGTAGGTCTAAAGCTAAACTAATGCCTTAGTTTGGTGTCAATTTCCCTTTGCCCAGATTCTCCACTTGCTGTTAATCCTTCTTGTGTCTCTGTCCATCCATCCAGGATTTCAGTGTCCTGGGTGGCTTTCCTAAATCATTATCTAAGCTCTGTGAGCTCAAGAACACTCAAACCCCACAATTTCCTTGCTGCAATTATCAAGACCACATTTTAAAAAAAACCTTCTTCAGCATTTTTCACTTCTCAAAAGCAAATTAAAGTTTGTTTTCTATCTCAGGAGTTCTCCCTGAATCTCTTCCCTTCCTGGTTCTGCTCATCCCACCCCACCCCCACCCCTATCTTTCTTGCTTTGCTATTTTGAAACTTGAGAGGGGCTCTTTTAACTTTTTAGGCACCATGGACTTAATCGCACTGTAGGGACCTTGTAAGAGCTTGAGAAAGACCTGTTTTTCATGCTCTGTCATCAGGAGCTGTGATAACTCAGCCATGAGCTTAAAGTCTAGAAGACTGCACTGCACACATTCAAAAAAAGAATGAGGCCCTGCAGGGTGCTTCTCCCGAATCCCTCATCTCCAGCAGGCAGTTGACTCTTTCCTAGCTTCAGCCTCACCTGGAGGCCCGCCCCTTCTTTGGTGTTGTCTTCAACTTGTATGCCTCTCTCATAGGCATCATTGCACATTGCCTTCCCATCTTAAAAACCCACTTCCAGCCTGCTGAGATGGGCCAGGCAGCAGGCAGCTCCAACAGGGGCTGTGTTTTGTTGGAGAGCAGGCCTGGGGTGAGTTAATGCCAGCTGACTTGAGAACTGCAGGGAGGGGGATAGGCCAATTAACCTGTGAGATCAGGACCTCCCTAAATGCAAGCTTTTGCTCCAGGGCTGGCAGGTCACTAATTGTAGCTGCTCTTACCTCCTCTCTTCTCACTCCTAAATAAGCATATCTGTCTAGTTATGGAGATCTGGTACTAACTTCTCTTTAAAGAGGTGACTCTATTTAATTCAAATCTTGCTTTTTAGAGGTTCACTTCTAAGCCTTCTCCAGGCAAGTCTTTTTTTTTTTTTTTTTTTTTTATTATGGGTAAAAAT